>ML779017.1:561273-579032 GCA_009831015.1 Picea engelmannii | reverse complement strand
GAAGGGCTTGAAAATGGAATTCATCAACCCTTGGAATGTGGAAGGTGCATTTGTAAGGCCAAAAGGCATGACCAAAAATTCATAATGGCCTTCATGAGTTCAGAATGTTGTTTTTGGGATATATTCTTCCTTCATTATGATCTAATCATACCCTGAACAAAGATCCAATTTTTTGAAATAGATTGCTCCATGTAGTTCATCTAACAATTCATCAATGACGGGTATGGGAAACTTATCTTTAATAGTGATCTTGTTAAGCTCTCTATAATCTGGACACATACGCCATGAGATATCTTTCTTGAATACCATTACCACTGGTGCAGAGTAAGAACTTTGGCTAGGTCTAATAATGCCAGCCTCTAACATGTCTTCAACCATGCACTCAATTTCACTCTTCTGGGAGTAAGGGTATCTGTATGGCCTGATGTTAGGAGGAACACTCCCAAGAATTAGGTGAATTTTATGATCATGATTTCAAGCGGGTGGAAGACCTTTGGGAATATATTCAAACACTTTGGAATTCTTATCAATGATCCCTTAGAGATCTTGAGGAATAGATGGATTAGATGTTTGAACATCTAGTGAGCATAGTTGTGCAATAATGCCTTGATGCCCCTTTTTCAATAATTTTGTCATGCCATTAGAGATTATCACCTTACCGGGTTTCCCTGTGATACCTCTTAACTCAATTTCTTTTCCTTCCAATAAAATTTCATGAAAAGTTCTTGAAAATTAAAATCCATTGTTCCTAATGATTGTAACCATTGGATTCCTAGTACAACATTTGCACCACCCATGGGTATAGAAATCATTGGACTATTCATTACATATTCCCCCATAGTAAGATTGATCTTATTTCATTTTCCTGAGCAATTGATAGTTCCTCCATCTGCAATCATTACTTGAAACTCTGACGCTGGATATACAAAGCAATTGAGAGCTTTGGCTAATTTATAGTGAATAAAATTATGAGTACTGTCAGAATCAATTAGGACTATTACCTTTTTCTTTTTTATGTATCCTTCGATCTTGAGGGTTTGAGGAGTGCTAATTCCATCCAATGCATTACATGATATTGTGGGAGTCAACTCTTCAGAAGAAATTGCTTTTATGTTTTCATCTTGAGATGGTCCTTGTTCTTCTTCTTCTTCCTTTTCACAATCTATGTAGGATAATTTCTTCTCACCACACTTATGTCCCTTACTATACTTGTTGTCATAATTAAAGCATAAACCTTTTTCTTTTCTTTCCTCCAATTGTTGAGGTGTCAACCTTGTAGGTTGAGGTGTTTTAGAAGAAGGAGCATTGTTATCTCTATATATGTTAGGATTGGTCCTTCTAGTAGCCATAGCCATATTTTTACTTTCAACATTTCTTGCCACCTTAAATGCATTCTCCAATGATTTGGGTTCCCAAAGGCAAACCTCAAGTTGAACGTTATCCTTTAAAGTTCCTATGAATACATCAATCAAGTGCTCATCTAGAATATCGGTTACCTTTATATTCAATCTTTGGAAGTTCTAAATGTGCTCAGTAACTAAACCCTTTTGCTTGAGATTTATCAATTGGGTAAAGAAGGTATTTCTCCTTGTATCCTCATACTGTGCTATCATTTCTTCCATGAAAATTTTCCAAGTGATGAGTGATTTGCAAGAACAAATCCATCGATACCATACAAATTGATTAGGTTCTAAATATAAAGAATCAATTCGTACCTTTTGTGTATGTGGCACATTATGTAGATCAAAGAATTGCTCCATCTGAAGTATCCATGTGATTGGGTCCTTGCCATCAAATTTCCTCATATCGATCTTAGGAACGTGGTTGGTCTTCAACCCAAAGTTGGAGTTTCCCCATTCTTGATTCACCTTCCTTGTGTCCTCATCATGAATTTCATGGGATGCATTTTCACTTTCACATGTCTTCTCTGTTACGAATTTTTTCAATACTTCCATGATCTCCTCTTTTAAACCATCCATCTTTTCCTCCAACTTAGCTTCCATCTCTTGTAGATCATATTTTGTTACTATATTATTTTGTAAATCATTTATGTCCCTACGCATTTATTCACCTTCATCAAGATTCCAAGTAGGATTATCTAGAGGCTTATTTGGTGTAGAAGTTCCCTTTTTGGGTGTCATGTTGGCCAAGTATCACTTTTGAACCTTGATTTTGAGGTGGTTCTGCTAGACAATATTTCTTCTATTGTGTATCCCAAGTTTTGGACCTTCTGGGTATGAAACTTTATTTTATGTAGTTCTATGATATTTCTTCTCTGCAATGCCACAGGTCTGATCAAAATTGGATGTGCCAAGTGGAATTTATGGTAACTTCCCCACAACTTTCTAATTTTTGGCCTTTCTAGGTGATCTCACTTGTATAGCATACCTCGCACAAAATAACTGATATAAAATTTTGAAACTCGTACCAGAAATACTACAGACTGTCTATTATCCAATGAAACTAGTCCCATGCAATTTGGATACTCTAGAAAGAAGTTATTATTGTTTTACCTGGAACACCTTCTTGAGACTAGTCAATAGGACTAGTCAGATACCCTATCTTCCACTGGGTGTATCTACAAATCTAAGATGACACGGAAGATGAAATTTTTATCATAGATACCTTACTCATTTATGTGAATATTCTCTGGAGTTCAGGGTCTGAAACATTACAGAAAATGATTTATAGCGAAAATCCCGCAATGACTCAGTTCCAGATGATTCTAGAACCTTATCTTGTACAGGTTGTATCTCCGAAAGTATAAGGTCTCAAGAGATGAAATTTTAACCAAACTTACCTTGATCCATATATTAAATAAAATCCAATTTGTTCCTTCTGAAACATTGTAGAAAAAAAGTTAAAGTGAAAATTCCAAGGTGTCTCAGATGTAGCAACGAAACCCTAAGACCTTGAGCTTTGATACCATATGTTAAGAACCAAATATCAATATAGCATAGAAAAACCTCAGAAAAAGTACTCAGCACCTTGAAAAAGAGATAATTTTAGATAATAAGCCTCTTTGAGGGGGCAACCTCCTTTTACCCCACTTAAATGTTCAAGTACAAGATGATTCCAAATGAAAATGTCTCCTTGGTATATATAGGAGACTAGGAGGTATAATTACAACTAATGGAATAAAGACAACATAAATAAAATAAAATTACTAATTTAATATGCCCAAATTAAGGGGTAATGAGCCAATATTAGGGCTTAACACTATCAGAAGAAAAAATCTGGTTAGTATGTACCTACAAGAAAAAATTCCCTCTGTGGTACCTTGGGCTGACAGTTTTCTGTCTCCTCAGCCAAACCCTCCATGCTTCCATTTAAGGGGGTAGTTGATTATTCAACCACCCATCCTTCTTTCATTAATTGATTTCTCCTTGGGATCAGTATGAGACTTAACTCCTAGATTTTTTTCCACACATTGCCTTTGGATTGGACCCTATATAAGAA
This sequence comes from Picea engelmannii, assembly GCA_009831015.1. Classification (NCBI taxonomy): domain Eukaryota; kingdom Viridiplantae; phylum Streptophyta; class Pinopsida; order Pinales; family Pinaceae; genus Picea; species Picea engelmannii. The sequence continues at coordinate 575,573 of ML779017.1, read as the reverse complement.
TGTTCTTGCAGATGCGGGAAAGGATGGTTTGTATCCACATCGCTCTGACCCCCTCAATCCACCACCAACTGCGACATACCTCTTTATTTATACCATGGTTTCGATTGTGGGACTATTATAGGATTTTAGCATTTCAACACTTTCTATCCCTGCAATGAATTGTGGTCGTCAATCTTGTCTTAATCTGCGATTTGGGAAATCCATGATTTAGCTGCCACACACCGCTCTTGGATGGACCGTATATCAACATGTGATTTTGGAAGTGGGCAAGGGAGGTTTGGATCCACATTGCTTCGACCCTTGCAATCAACCATCAACTTCCACGTACCTCTTTCACTATACCATGGTTTCGATTGTGGGAACGCTCTAGAATTTTAATATGCGAGCATGTTTCCTCCCCGCAATGAAGTGTGGTCATCGATCTATTAAAATATGTGATCTGGGTAACACTGTTATTTTAGTGCCCCTGCTAAAATTTATCCATCTGCCAACTCTAGAATCCTTTTAACCATGTTTAGATATGGATCCAATTTTGGTGCTTGGGAGCTTTGAATGCCGAGCAAGAATATCTCTCAGAGGATGATCTCCTGAATTTGACGTGGTGGTATGACATCATTATGTTGTCACAACTACTGATGGATGAGTGCCATGTGTCTTCGACACTTCAACACTTCGGGCTTCTAGATTTTTGGATTGGGAATCCTAAAAAGCTCCCTGAGTGGTATGGGACCGGAGTGACATGGTAGCTTGAAATGAATGTTATGATTCCTTGATGGATAAGTTCCATGTGTTGAGTTGAAAAAAACACTCGTGGAGTGGTAGGGACTAAAGTGACGTGGCAGTCTAACGTCACTTTGGGACTTCAACTCTTTGGGAATTCGGGATGTTTGGATGGAAATATCCCGAAGTAAATTTCTCCCAGTTGACGTGGTAACCTCTCGTTACTTAGGGACTTCGGGATTCGGGATCTTTTGAACATGGGTATGAATATATCTCAAAGTGAATTTCTCTTGGTTGGCATGCCAACCTCTCATTATTTTGGGACTTCGAGCTTCGGGAGCTTTTGAACGCAAGCATGAATATTTCCTGAAGTGAGTTTCTCCCAGTTGATGTGGCAACCTCTCATCACTTCGATACTTCGGGACTTCGACACTTTGGGGCTTTGTGATGTTTGGATGGAAATCTTCCGAAGAAAATTTCTCTTGGTTGACGTGGAAGGATCTCGTTACATCAGGACTTTGGGATTCGGGACTTCGACACTTCGAGGATTTTCTCTAGTCGTTAATCCTTGTGCGAATTTGAAACTCCGATTGCATGAGAGTCGTTAATATGAACTGTACATGGGATCTCCACCATTGAAAATTGAACCCGCATGTTTGCTTGTATTTCAAGCCCAAAATGGGCTTCTTTGAATGTTGCATTTTTCTCATAGTTTTTCCCTGTGCATACAACATACTTGACCGACCTAACTTTATCAACCAGAAGAGGAAAAACCTATTGGTAGGTATGCATAAAATAAAGAGACAGGGAAAAGGTGTAGACCTAGGACTTAACAATAACTACATATGACCCATGACAAATTCATGTGATAACATTTGGCTCCACATGCGATGGCATGCTCCCTGTGAGCTGCCAAGAACAAACAACTTCAATGTCTTATCCTAGGACTATTTCCACATAATATGTATGCCTGAAAGCATATCTGCTTCTTATTAAAAAATCGAGAATATTAACAAAATGAAAACAAAATCACTACAAACCAAAATTCTCAAAAACTGAGCTTTATTCACCCTACTCCTACTCTAATCAAGTATGTTTCTTCTTGATCAAGTAAGATCGTGCTTCCAATGAAGCCATGAAAGTATTTGACTAACAAATTGAAATTCCGTTCCAGCTTTATGCAAAATCATAAACACGTAGACTGCAACATGTAAATCATAAACTTGGAAATCATACTTACAATACAAAAATCTGGCCTTAAAGATGGAAACAATTGAAACTTTATCACTACAAAACATCTCCATATAAGTGGCAAATGGATCTTGAAATTTGCACAAAACTTGTTTCTACTCAACAACTCACAGAGAAACATGCATAATCAATTTCTCATCTAATCCTTTTTGTTCTCCTTTACCATATTCCTCTAACTCAGATCCATAACTTTCTTCTGCTGATGCATACACTTTCTCTGACATCAAAATATCCAAAAGAGACATGTTGATATTCATAAACATTTAAAACAACAATACATCTGATATGATGCCAAATTTTTATGTGTTATTGCCATCATAATGAATATCATTCAACACCTCTTGCTCTTCATGGGAAATGATTTCTTCTATAGTAACTGCTTCATGACAAATTTGGTTTTCGTGACTAGCTTAATCTTCATGAAGCAAAGAAAAATCATCACAACATTTTTCATAAAGATGTGCAGCTGAAAAATACTCTTTACAAAATGAATTGAAAGTTGCATGAAAACCTTTCAAAGGGATGATGCTTGCAATTGGAAGAGATCAACACCAATCATGAGAAATCCCTTCTAATGAATACCTGAAAATCTTAATTTGAACATCTTCATGCATGATATGAAGTTGATGAATAAAATCATGAAAATCCAGCAAATGTTCAGTTGGTACCTCCCACTCTTCTCATCAAAATTTAAGAAGGCTATTTTCCCATTCATCTCTACTAGGCTTTGGATTAGGGAAACCAACTATCTTTGAAAAATCATAGAAAGCATACCTCTGAGCTAAAATCTTTTCCATTCAAACCAGTGGAGTCGCCAATATATTTCCGAACAATGGAGTCGCCATGGTGAAAGATGAGAAGTCAGAACAATGTGTCCAGCTTCATTTCACCATCTAAAACTGGATCCCTTCATTTTCGTTCTCCCAGGGAAGATATCTTCACTTACGTCCTTGGTAATAGAGCCATTTATGTTATCACTCCAAGAGTCACCACCAAACTACAAATGGGAGTAATATTGGTAACATACAAATTTATTTTATTTTGGTTTGAAATCGAGGATCAACAAGACTTTAAAGAAAGGAAAAGACAACAAAAATCACTGCAGATCAATGATGGACCATTGGGCTATGGAGTCATAAACAATCTTCCCATTGAAGGCATTTAATCTCCCTATCAGAAAAAAGACTTGTATAAGGATGAAGAGAAGAATGAGAGAATTAGCATAAAGATGAATTCTTGCTAAGAAGATATCCTCTCTGCAAAGAGAATTTAGATGTGTTTGAACAGTAAACAATGATAAATAGGCAATCTTAAACAAATTCTCTACCACATCGGGAATCTATCAACCAAAGGAAAATTTTAATCCTTAAAATATAGAATACATTCAAACAAGATGAAGAATAGAATAGAGAACATAGAAGACAAATCTGATGAAACAACTCATATGAATCTTCAATAACATACAACTTACAACTACATGCTCCTTCGACTTACAAAATGAAATACACAGTCATTCCATTTCTAAAAACCTCCCTCGGTCTTGGGCCCCACCCCTTATATCATTCATCATATGTATTTATAATCAAAATAGAATACAACAACTAGGAGTGCGAGTTGGTCTTCCTATCATAGGATTCTCCTAAAAAAGATACAAGTCTAACATCTGTACCAACATATCTAACAAACTGCTAAAATCAAGGAGCCTATTGGCAACCAAAAATTAATGACATTTCTTGCTTCTTGGGTGCCTCTTCTATAGTGTTGTGTGTATTCTCTTGTTTGTCATGTTCCTTCTGTCAGAAGGAAACTCTAGTCAGTATGGGCTTGCAGGAAAAACTTCCCTATGTGGTACTTTAGGCTGACAATTTTCTGTCTCCTCGGCTAGACCCTCCATGCTTCCATTTAAGGGGGGTAGTCAATTGTTCAACCACCGATACTTATTTCATTAATTTATTTATCCTTGGGATCAGGAAGACGCTTAAAGCCTAGCATTGTTTCCACGCGCTGCTTTTGGATTGGGCCTTATATAAGCACGTGCTTGCGGAAGTGGGAAAGGGTGGTTTGGATCCACACCACTTTGACCCCCACAATCCACCACCAACTGCCATGTACCTCTTTAGATATACCATGGTTTCGATTGTGGGACCTCTCTAGGATTTTAACGGTCGAGCACTTTTTGTCCCCACAATGAAGTGTGGTCATCGATCTTGTCGTAATACATGATTTGGGAAAGGCCTTCTTTTGCTGCCATGCATCGCTCTTGGATGGACTGTATATCAACACGTGATTGTGGAAGTGGGAAAGGGAGGTTTGGATCCACACCTCTTTGACCCCCATAATCCACCACCAACTGTCACATGCCTCTTTCACTATACCATGGTTTCGATTATAGTACCGCTCTAGAATTTTAATGTTCGAGCATGTTTCGTCTCCGCAATGAAGTGTGGTCGTCGATTAGTTGCAATCTGTGATCTAGGTAACCTTGTTATTTTAGCACCCTTGCTAAAATTTATCCATCTTCCAACTCCATAATCCATTTAACCATGTTTAGAGATGGAGCCAATTTTGACGCTTGGGAGATTTGAATGTCGAGCAAGGATATCTCTTGGACAATGACCTCCCGAATCTGACGTGGTGGCCTAATGTCATTGTGCTTTCACAGCTACTAATGGATGAGCGCCATGTGTCTTTAGCACTTTGGCACTTCGGGATTCGGGAGTTTTGGATTGTGAAGCATAAAAAATCCTGGAGTAGTACGGGCCTCGATTGATGTGGTAGCCTGAAATGAATGCTATGCATACTCGGTGGATAAGTGCCCTGTGTTGAGTTGAAAATAACACCAGTGGAGTGGCAGGGTATGAAGTGACGTTGAAACCTAACATCACTTCAAGACTTCAACTCTTTTGGACTTCAGAATGTTTGGATGGAAATCTCTTGAAGTAACTTTCTCTCGGTTGACGTGGAAAGATCTCATTACTTCGAGAGATTTTGAACGCAAGAATGAATATCTCTTGAAGTGACTTTCTCCCGATTGACATGGCAGCCTCTCGTTACTTCAGGACTTCAGGATTCGGGAGATTTTGAACGCAGGCATAAATATCTCCCAAAGTGACTTTCTCCTAGTTGACATGGAAGCCTCTCATCACTTCGGGACTTCATGACTTCGACACTTCGGGGATTCGGGGTGTTTGGATGGAAATATCCCAAAGTAACTTTCTCTCGGTTGACATGGAAACCTTTCGTTACATCAAAACTTCAGGCTTCAGGACTTCAGCACTTTGGGGCTTCTGTTTGATCATTAATCCTTGCACAACTTTGAAACTCTGATTGCATGAGAGAGGATAATATGAACTGTACATGGGATCTCCACCTATGAAAATTGAACCTGCTTGTTTTCTTGTATTTCACGCCTGAAATGGGCTTCATTGAATGCTGCATTTTTCTCATAGTTTTTCCTTGTGCATACAACATACTTGATCGGCCTGACTTTATCAACCAGAAGAGGAAAAACCTATAGGAAGGTATGCAGAAAAGAGAGAGATAGGGTAGAGGTGTAGACCTATGTCTTAACAACAACTACATATGACCCATGACAACTTCATGCGATAACAAATCCTTTCCTTTTGGATACAATAATCCAAACTCTTATGTTCCTTTCAGATATCTAAAAATCCTCTTCACTGCTAATACATGTGATTCATTTGGTGTTTCTTGAAATCCTGCCACCTGTCCAACTTCCTTCATTACATCTAATCTGGATTCTATCACATATAGTAAGCTTCCAATCATCGACCTGTATTTCCTTTGGTCTATAGACTTTGAATCATCATCTTTTCTCAATTTGCAACTGGTTTTCATAGGAGTGGTAACTGGTTTGCAATCTTCCATTCCAAACCTCTTTATCATTTCTATGATATACTTAGTTTCAGAAATAAAAATTCCTTGGTTTCTTTGATGTATCTGAAGACCCATAAATAAGGATAGTTCTCCGAGTAATGACATTTCAAATTCATTATGTATATCCTTTTCAAATTCCTGGCTTAACCTATCATCATTGCTTCCAAAAATAATATCATCAACATAAACTTCAATTAACAAAATACTATCTTGAGTTACCTTGATGTAGAGGTTTCTCTCTACACTTCATTTTTTGAACCCTGTCTGCTATAGATATTTATCCAGTCTAGAGTACCATGCTCTAGGAGCCTGTTTTGTACCATACAAGGCCTTCTTCAATTTACACACATAATATGCATTCTCTGACAACTGAAATCCTTTTGGTTGTTCAATGTAGAATTCTTCTTCAATTTCCTCATTACGAAAATTTGATTTCACGTCCATCTGATACACTTTAATATTCTTGGAGCATGCATAAGCTAGAATCAATCGGATTGCTTCCATTATAGAAACATGAGAAAATGTCTCTTCAAATTTGATTCCTTCAACCTATGCGTATCCTTTACATACCAATCTAGATTTGTTTCTTGTAACCTATCCATCTTCATTCAATTTATTTCTAAATACCCACTTTGTGTCAATCACATTCTTATTCTTTGGTCTTGGAACCAATTCCCAAGTTTCATTCTTATCTATTTGGTCCAATTCTTCATCCATGGTCTTATTCCAAAATTCATCCTTGTTGGCCTCTTCAAAACTGTTTGGTTCAATCATAGATGAGAGTAGTAGGTGTGTTTGTTCTGGTGAACGGATTCTTCTTCTAGTCTCAACTCTCGCATCTTTGTTTCCAATAATCTGATATGAAGGATCATTCTTTTGTACTCATTTTCTAGGTGTCTTTGGAGGAACTTGTTGAACTCGATATTCTACTTCTGTATGATCCTCTTCATCTTCCCCTTCTACTTCTTCTTCATCTTCTCTTCTTCTTCTTAAAGTTGTTCCATTGATTCATTTTCTTCTTCCTTTAATTCTCGTCCACATGTTTCATCAATTGTTACATTGATTCTTTCAACAACTTTGTTCAACCTCAGATTGTAACACTTCTATGCTTTCCTTGTACTTGATTAACCAACAAGTACTCATTTGTCCACATGAGAGTCAAACTTTCCCATTCCGCCATCTTCTCTTTTGATGTAGCATTTGCTTCAAAATACTATGAAGTGATTCACATTTGTTGGTCTTCCTTTCCATATCTCGTAGGGGGTTTTGTCAGTTTTGTTTCTGAGCATTAATCTGTTTTGAATGTGAATCTTTGTATGTACTATATGTGTCCAAAATATATCTGTCAATTTGGAATCCATTATCATTGTTCAAGCCATTTCCTGTACTGTCTTGTTCTTTCTTTCAACAACTCCATTATGTTGAGGTGTCCTAGCAACGGAGAATTTCCTTTTTATTCCATGCCTGCTGCAGTAGTCCATAAATTCCTTTGAAGTTAACTCTCCTCCATTATCATATCTCGAACATTTGATTTTTGAATCCATTTCATTTTCAACCATTTCCTTGTAGACCTTGAAGTTTTCGAAATCTTCTTACTTATTCATAAGAAAGCAAACTATGGTCATTCTTGTATAATCATCAAATAATAACATAAAGTGTTTCTCACTTTTTAAACCCTTTGTTGTAGTTGGTCCAAATAGATCAATATGTACAATTGCCAGTGGTCTTGTCGTTGAATATTCTTTTGATTTAAACCTGGTCATTGTTTTCTTTCATTGTTAACAATGCTTGCATAAAGTGTTGGTTGGTTTCTTAATATGGGGAATTTCTCTAACTTCTTTCGTTTTTCTGACTTTGACAAGGTTATCAAACTGTATGTGACCCATTATTCTGTTCCATAGCCAAATTTCATCTTCCTTTCCTAGACAACACTTTTTATTTCCAATTTCACTTAGTACATATATGTTGTTAGAAGTTCTTGTAGTTGTTGCAATCAATTTTCCTAAACCTTCTTTTCTTACAGTTGTTTTCCAAACCTTTATGTATCTGACATCTTTATTGTTCTCTGTAGAATTTTCTTCATCTCGTTTTGTTGCCAATCTTGTGATCTCTAGCACCTGGTCTTTGTTCACTTGTTCTTCGTGTTTTCTTATACATACTTTCTTACATATGATATCAGTGTTCTCCTTCATGGAATTATCAATCATGCTTATACAATCACTAGATATGTCTCCATAGTTATGACATTTGTAACATTCAATGTTACATGGGGCCACATAGGCATTTGTTTCTTGAACATTTATTTTATAATCCCTGCAATATGCAACCTTATGTCCAAAGTTAGTACAATAAAAACAATGAACATAACATAAATTTGCATACCTGGGAGTGAATGATATTCTTTGTGGCACATTGCTTCTGAATTGCTTCCTTGATTGATCATGATCATGATTGAAGCTTCTTTGTGGCTTGAACATGGATGGTCTTCTTGAAGATTTATCTTCAATAGTTTTCTTAGATTTTCATTGACCATGATTCCTTCCTTTGAGTATTTTTGCATAACGCTTTCTGTTTTCTTCATTCTTCTTTTCTAGAAACCTAGAGTTCTTCTCTTCATTCTCTATAACTGATGTGGATTCTTTTCTCTCTTCAACGTTCTTGTTGAGATTGACGATTTTATTTCTCAATGTGACAACTTATTATTCAAGATTATCAACCTCTTCTTCTTTCTTCATTATCTGAGACTTCATGACTTCTTCTGTTCTTTTTGCTTCTTCAAGATGAATTTTTAATGTGATTATTTCTTCTTCAAGTCCTTTCTCTTCTTGACCAAACTCTACCTCAAGATGGTTTAGATCGTTATTTCTTTACTTAATATGATCTGTCAATATCTTCTCTTTGATTTCTACTTCTTCCTTTTGTGCTTCTATGTTGGCTTCCAAATACTGCTTTTATATTCAAGATTTTCTTCAATCTTTCTGGCTTCTTCTAGCTGATTTCTTAAGTTCTCGATGACCTGTTGGGATTCTTCAAAAATTTGAACACTTTCCTTTTGTTTCATCAATTCTTTCTTGAGTGACCTGTTTTCTTCTCTTAGTTCATCTAAAGCACTAATCAATTCTTCTTCATAATTGTCTTCCTTTTCAATTGTTTTTTTTGTCTCATTTCCTTCATGGCATTCTATTTCAAGATGTCCACATTTTTCACAATTAAAGAAAAACAACATACCTTTGGTGATTATGTACTCTTCATCTTCTGAATATATTTTACATGGTGAACATAATTCTTATTGATTTGTATCTGCATCTTCTTTGGCATTTTCTGAATCTTTGGTGGGTGAAGAATATATGTCATGTAACTTATCCCAAAGTTCTTTAGCTGATGAACATTTACCAACCTTTTCTTTTACCAATCCTTCCCAGATGAATTCCATTGCTATTTTTTTATTCTTCATCAATTCCTTCTTGGATGTAGTCTTTTCCCTTTTTAAACTATCATATCATGTAACAACCGATAGCCAAATATAATGTCCTTGTGCCTATAAAAATACTTTCATCCTTCTACTCCACATCTCATACTTAAAACCATTCTGACCATTAAACATTTGTACTCCATTCTCATAATAATCCATGATCTCCTTCCAGTGGTTAAATTGTTTCCTTAAGGAACCGACTCTTATACCAATTGTTGGATTACTAAGAGGTGGGGTGAATCAGTAATAGAGAAATTTAATCATTTTTCACCATAAAATGAAAGTGTTATATCAATGTAGCATTATCAACCAATAGTTGCAGAGTAAATAAACAATGAACAAATGAGACATCACCCACATACATAGTACACCAATGTTTTACGTGGAAACCCAAAGCAGGAGAAAACCAGGGAATTATTTTTCTTATATGTCTTTAAGAATTACATTCATTGGAAGCACCAACTTCCTTTTTTTTCTAGCTGCAACTGGAAGGAGGCTCCAACCCCCTATTTTCTTAGGATACAACCTGAGGGAAGCTCCAAATCCCCAATTATCTGGCTACAACCAGAAAGAGGATACAACCCCCTATGTTGTCTGGCTACAACCAGAAGGTGGCTACAACCACATGTCATTTCTCTGTCCAACTGCCCTGAAATATGAGTAGAATGATGGAACCACTGTCACAGTATCACTGTAAGATATACTACTATAAACCTGTACCAATCAACCTATAATCAACCTGTAACAACCTGTACCCATAACCTATGCCAAAATGTACCATACATCAACTTGTACCTCAACCTGTACCATAAACAAATGCATCAACCATGCACCAAACCTGTATAAATAACCTGTCACAATAACTTGTCCAAACAACCTATAATCAACATGTACCATAAACAAGTGCATCAACCATGCACCAACATGTACCTCAACATGTACCATCAACGAGTGCATCAACCATGCGCCAACTACACATCAACTATGACTCATCAAGATGTACCAACATCATCAACTATAAACCTCATGTATGTGCCAACTCATCAACTACTTGTCTCAACCATGTGCCCAACATGTACCTCAACAAAAATCCCTCGTCAATTTCATCATCCAAATCTGATCTGATCACATATACCTCAAACACTATACCACAAGTATGTACCTCAAACCATGTGCTAGAACCTCACTGTTATACAACCTCTATTTGTACCAATAGCTTCAACAACATACCTCAACCAAAATCCCTCAAACATGAATCAATACTAAACTTCAGTAGATCTGCCTCAGATCAACTCTACAATAAGCCATAAACTCCTAAGAGGGAATCCAACATATTTATAAGGAAAATCCTCAACTTGATTCATAAATTCAACACTACACATATGAAAACCATACATTTTTCTTCTTGTAGAGTTTTACTGCCGTGATTTTTCTGCCACGGTTTTTCTACCACACTTTTTCTGCCGCACTTTTCCTACTGCACTTTTCCTGCCACGATTTTCGTGCCGCACTTTTTCTGCTGCACTTTTCCTATGGCAATTTTCTTGCAACACTTTTTCTACCACACTTTTTCTGTCGTAGTTTTCTTGCCACGATTTTTCTACCACACTTTTTTTTGCCGTAGTTTTCGTGTTGCGATTGTTTTGCTACATTTTTTCTACCACATTTTTCTTTCCGCACTTTTTATGTCGCACTTTTCTCTATCAATAATACCTGCCCAAATAACCTTTCAAAAAATATATATTCAATGATACTATCCATCTAGAATAGTTTTACCTACAAATATATCAAAACTCATACCATTGTCCATCAAACAAACTTTTGTCCATTACCCAAACCTTTGGGCTACCAAAATTCTCTACTAAACTTTATTTAAGGGTTGACATCAATGAAAACCAACCCAACTAATCAAAATACACAAAAGGAACAAGTTCCATCCCCTACATATAAGTCTCCTGGTATAAAGACAAGGAATACACAAGAAAAACAAAGTCCAGTACCCATATCTGAGCCTAAAACGAAGAAGAGGAGATTGTTTAAGGAGGAAATTTATATTCTTGTTAGCACATTCAAGGAAGTATCAGTTCCAGTATGAAGAACCACTCAGAGCATGGATAAGAAGGTGAAAGTTTCTCATGTCCCTTATTTTGCAGAGGATCTAGTGGGAATTCCAACCTCATCAGAGAAAGAAGAAATGTATGTGACAACTATTAGTGAAGTGGAGGAATTACTGACAGAGACACTAAAGGATTTAAGGAGGGAAGTTGAAGTCAGGGAGGAGATAACTGAGAAAGAAACACATGAACTTGTTAGTCCTCTAACCAAAAATTAGTTGGTGTTGGAATTTAAAAGGATTACAAAACATAATGAAGAGATGAAGGAAGAAGTGAAGGAGTATAAAGTTTTGGATAGGCACATCAAGAAATAAAATACACAGTTGAAGGAGAATAACCAAAGGCTATAGGATGATCATGATGAGGTCTCTACCAAGCTCAATAAAGTTCTATTCCTAATACAATATACACGAGTTATTAAGAGGGAGCTTAAGGATGAAGCTTTTGGGTTGGATGTCTTAAAACCAGACATTTAATATTCATGCAAGGTGGAGGATAACCCCAGTTTTACAATTTTGAGGACCGATTCAACAATTTTTGCATGAGGACATGAAATGACTTAGGCATGGGGGAAATTTTGAGCCGCCTTTTTGTCACCAGTTTTACATATGCATTATTTTCCTACTTTCCTCAATAGACATGTTCTTTAGCAATTATCGTGTACATATGAGGTAACTTATGTTTAATCATGATTTACGACATTTATTAATTATTTGTATTGAATAATTGATGTTTAATGCTCTATAATTACTTTGAATGATCTAATAATATCTTATGACAACAACTCATATTCATCTGGTACCTTTTTCGGTGTTCATCCGGTACTCAACTCGTCTGGTACCTATTTTCGTGCTTGTCTTGTACCTATCTTCGCGATCATCTGGTACCATTGATGAGTTCATTCAGTACCTACTCCTATGTTAGTATAATATCGATTTATATGACTGTGTAAATCCAGTACCGATTTATATGAATGTGTGTGTCTGTTACTAGTCTTTTTCTCCAGCGATGCACGTCCGATGCCCATTCCATATTTGCAGGCTTGGGTGTTTGAATGAGGTTGTTCTCGATGGGTCCAAGGAATTTTTTGTCTCTAAAATTATTTTCTCGTTGAATACCATGATGCATTTCATCGCTCATGAACTTCATGTCATGAGGATGAAATAGTTCCCTTGAAAATCGATACATCAACCAATTGTAATATTTGTGAAAATATTTGATGTTATCTTCAAACTTTGATTGTAATGGTTGTCTTAATCCCTAATATTGGCTCATTATCCCTTAATTGGGGCATATGATATTAGTAATGATATTTTATTTATGTCGTCTTTAGGCCATTAGTTGTAATTATACCTCCTAGTCTCCTATATATACCAAGGAGACATTTTCATTTTGAATCATCTTGTACTTGAACATTTAAGTGGGGTAAAAGGAGGTTGCCCCCTCAAAGAGGCTTATTATCTGAAATTATCTCTTTTTCAAGGTGTTGGGTAATTTTTCTGAGGATTTTCTATGCTATATTGATATTTGGTTCTTAACATATGGTATCAGAGCTCAAGGTCTTGGGGTTTCGCTACTACAACTGAGACACCTTGGACTTTTCACTATAACTTTTTTTCTACAATGTTTCAGAAGGAACAACTTGGAGGATATTTAGTAGACGGATCAAGGTATGTTGGGTTCAAAATTCATCTCTTGAGGCCTTATACTTTCGGATATACAGCCTATACAATATAGGGTTCTAGAATCGTCTTGAACTGATTCATTGCGGAATTTTCGCTATAAATTGTTTTTTGTAATGTTTTAGACCCTAAGCTCCAAAGGCTATTTACAGAAATTAGCTAGGTATCTATGGTAAAAATTTCATCTTTTGGGTCATCTTAAATTTCTAGATACACCCTGTGTAAGATAGGGTATCTGACTAGTCCTATTGACTAGTCTCAAGAAGGTGTTCCAGTAAAACAATCATAACTTCTTCCTAGAGTATCCAAATTGCATGGGACTGGTTGCATTGGATCTTGCACAGTCTGTAGTATTTTTGGTGCGAGTTTCAGAATTTTATATCAATTATTTTGTGCAGGGAACACTATACAAGTGAGATCTCCTGGAAAGGACAAAAATAGGCAATTTGTGGGGAAGTTACCGTAAATTCCACTTGGCACATCCAATTTTGATCATACCTCTGGAATTGCGGAGAATAAATATCAGAGAAATACATAAAAGAAAGTTTCATACCCAGAAGGGCCGAAAATTGGGAGATACAATAGAAGAAATATTGTCTAGAAGAACCACCTCAAAATCAAGGTTCAAAAGTGATACTTGGCCAACATGCCACCCAAAAAGGGAACTTCTAGACCAAATAGGCCTCCAGAAAATCCTACTTGGACTCTTGATGAAGGTGAAGAAATGCATAGGGACATAAATGAACTACAAAATAAGATGGATTCAATGGAAGCTGAGTTGGATACTAAGATGGATTCAATGGAAGATAAGTTGGATACTAAGATAGATGGTTTAAAAGGGGAGATCATGGAAGTATTGAAAAATTTCGTAACAGAGAAGACACCTGAAAGTGAAAATGCATCCCATGAAATTCATGTTGAGGACACAAGGAAGGTGAATCAAGAATGGAGAAACTCCAACTTTTGTTTGAAGACCAACCACGTTCCTAAGATTGATATGAGGAAGTTTGATGGCAAGGAACCAATCACATGGACACTTTAGATGGAGCAATTCTTTGATCTCCATAATGTGCCACATACACAAAAGGTACAAATTGCTTCTTTATATTTAGAACCTAATCAATCTGTATGGTATCGATGGCTTTGTTCTCGCAAATCACTCGT
>ML779017.1:520474-545458 GCA_009831015.1 Picea engelmannii | reverse complement strand
TTTGAATCATCTTGTACTTGAACATTTAAGTGGGGTAAAAGGAGGTTGCCCCCTCGAAGAGGCTTATTATCTGAAATTATCTCTTTTTCAAGGCGTTGAGTACTTTTTATAAGGTTTTTCTATGCTATATTGATATTTGGTTCATAACAAAAGAAGGCTGAAATTCAAGGGAGGACAAATTCTTTTGATGATGCTTTCTAAGGTATGTTATTTACAGGTCATCTCAACATTTTCACAATAATGTTTTTTCTAGAATGATCCAAACCGTGAAATTGGGAGGTCATTAAGGAAACATATCCAAGTAGTCATGATAACAATTTCATCTTGTGGGTCGTTGTATTTTTGGCATTACACTCCATGGAAAATAGGGATTGTGGCTAGTCCTGAAACTAGTCTAAAACAAGTGTTTCAGGTAAAAATGACATAACTGCTTCATAACAAATAAAAACCTAGTAATACCAAATGTATTGGTTAGAGTATAGTCTGTAGTATTCTTTGTATAGGTTTTATATCCATATAACAAATATTCCGTGTGGGGCACGCTCTACAAGTTTGCTCTCTAGAATAAACCAGAATTCAACAAGGTATGCCATTTTTCTATAACTCATTTTATGACAGGTTCCAAGCCATGAACCCTGGAGGAATTACATAAATGACACTAAAGAATATTGTGTACGATTTTCAGATCTTTATTCATTACAAGTGCATAGTTATGATTATTTCAAGTTAGGGTTGTTGACTAATCCAAAATTAGTCATGTGAGACTAAAGTAAAGTTTGATGAAAATGCTAGTCTCTTGTTGTTAAAGTTAAGGAAGAACTGTAGGTATGTGATCATATACACTAGGTATATTACAGAGTTACAAATCATATTTGGATGATGAAATTGATGAGGGATTATGGTTGAGGTACATGTTGGGTACATGGTTGAGACAAGTAGTTGATGAGTTGGCACACACATGAGGTGTATAGTTGATGATGTTGGTACATATTGATGAGTCATAGTTTATCTGTATTTGATGCATGATTGGTACATATTTGGTGCATGGTTTATGCATTCATTGATGGTACAGGTTGAGGTACATAATGGTGCATGGTTGATGCACTTGTTTATGGTATAGGTTCATTACATGTTGGTTGGACAGGTTATTATGACAAGTTATTTGTACAAGTTTGGTGCATGGTTGATGCATTTGTTCATGGTACAGGTTGAGGTACATGTTGGCACAAGTTATTGGTATAGGTTATTACAGGTTGATTGGAACAGGTTTACAACAATATATCTCACAATGATAGTGTGACAGTGGTTCCATCATTCTACTTCTATGTAAATGTAGTTGGATGAGGAAAGGACAGGTGGTTGTAGCCACCTTGCAGTTGTAGACAAAGAACATAGGGGGTTGTAGCCTCCTTCTTGTTGTAGCCAAATAATTTGGGAGTTGGAGCTTCCCTTAGGTTGTAGCCTCCTTTTGGTTGTAGCCAAATAATTGGGGAGTTGGATCTTCCTTCAGGTTGTATCATGAGAAACTAGGGAGTTGGAGCCTCCTTCTAGTTGCAACCGAAAAACAAAGGAAGTTGGTGCTTCCAATGAATGTAATTCTTAAAGACATAAAAAAAAAATCATTATGTGGTTTTATCATGCTTTGGGTTTCCAAATAAAAACACTGGTGTACTGTGTATGTGTATGATTGCTCATTTTCTCATTGTTTATTTACTCTGCAACTATTGGATGATAATGCTACATTGGTATAACACTTGCATTTTTTGGTTAAAAAGGATTATTTCTATATTATCGATTCACTCCCCCTCTCAGTAATCCAACAGATTTGTCTGGTATCATCAAGTGGTATAAAGAGAAGGGAATTGAACTCTTTGTGATAGAAAGTTCGAAACCATGCCACCAAGATGATGCAGAGAGAGACTAGTGATCAATGCATCCATGGAACAGGAGATGAGACAACTTTGTGCAAGTTTGGATGCTATGGAGACAACACAAAAAAGATAACATGAATGTGGTGGCGTTAGTGAAGAAAAAAGTGAATATGTAGAAGTATAAGAAGTTGCAGGAGAACATGAAACATAGGACTGATTTTTGAGATTTTTTGTTAAAATGGGAACCAGAGAGAAAATGGAGGTCCCAGTGTATAAAGGAAACTTAGATGTTTAAGAAATTCTTGACTGGATAAGTACTTCAATTATGAGGAGTTTGATGATGAGAAGAAGGTGAAGCATGATGTGACCAAATTGAAGGGACATGCAGATTTATGGTGGGACAAATTTCAAGCCTACAGAAGATGCAAAGGTAAGTCCAAAATAAAAAAATTGGGATAGAATGGTAGCTAAGTTGAAAGTTAAATTCATAACCAAAGATTATCAGATAAATATGTTTAGGAATTTGTAGAATTTAAGACATAAAGGTTTGTTGGTGGAGTACACTGAAGAGTTGTATAAGTTGAACATAAGAGTAGGACATAGAGAGATGGATGAAGAAACATTCGCCAGGTATATTATTGGCCTGAGATATGAGATCCAGGATGAGATCATCATGATGAAAATAAAGACCGTAGAATATTCTTATCAGGTGGCACTGAAAGTAGAGGAAAAGTTGGCCAGAAAATAGAGTCAATGAAACAGAGGAAAAAGTCCTAACAGAGGAAGAGGAATTGTCCAAGAGAAACTCCAAAAGGCTGAAGCAGAAGCTGGAAAGTATCACAGACAGACATAAAGAGGAGGAAGTTATATAGGAGGAAACTATGGTGGAAGAAGTTCTTTTACCAGAGGAAGAGGAAGAGGCAGAGGAGGAGAAGTGAAGTGTTGTGCCTGTGGAAATACATGGCACATATCTTGGGAATCTCCTGAGAAGAAGAATACAAAAGGGGGAGAAGCTCACATTTCTAAAGAAGAATGTGGAGGAAGAACCAACAAAAGAATGGATATCAATCATGATGAGAAATGTTCTTGTGAAGCCAGAAAAAGAGGTAAAAGAACTAGTCTAGAGAAACAGTTTGTTCAAAACTTCTTGCAAGACCAAAGACAGGGTATGCAAAGTGATCATAGATAGTGGGAGCACTGACAATTTAGTATCCACAGGGATGGTGGAAAAACTAAAGTTGGAGACAAATGCACATCTAAATCCATACAAAGTATCATGGTTTTAGAAAGGACATCAAGTCATGGTAAGTCGACAATGTAAATTTGAATTTACAATAAATGGTTATAAAGATGAATCCTATGTGATGTTATACCCATGGATGTTTGTCATGTTCTGTTGGGAAGAACATGGAAATATGAAAATAATTTCATACATGATAGGAGGAAGAATATATATACCCTTGAGAAGAATGGGTGTAAACATATGTTGCTACTGATAGAAGATAAAGGAGTCAAGGAAGAAGCTAGTCTGAGCATACTTCTCATGAGTGGGAAGGAACTCTTGAAAGAAGTCAAGAAGGAACATGAGATGTAGTTTTTTGTTGTAAGAAAGCCAAGAGTCATCCTTACAATAAATTCTATGGATGATTTTCCTTTGGAAATCCAAGAGTTGCTAGATGATTTTGTTGACATTGTGGTGGATGAGTTACCTCACACTTTACCGCCCATTAGGAGTATCAGTCATCACATTGACCTTATTCTAGGATAAAGTTTTCCAAATAAAGCAGTGTACAGATTGACCCCTCAATAGAATGAAGAGTTCAAGAATCAAGTCTAATAATTGTTGGATAAGGCCCTGATCAGGGAAATTTTGAGCCCTTGCATAGTACCAACTTTGTTGATTCCAATGAAGGATGGAGGTTGGAGAATGTGCACAAATTCTAGAGACATCAATAAGATAACCATCAAGTATAGATTTCCTTTAACTAGAATGGAAGATTTGTTGGATTGCTTGAGTGGAGCAAGTTATTTTTCCAAAATAGTCTTGAAGAGTGGCTATCATTAGATTAGGATGAGAGAAGGAGATGAAAGGAAGACAACATTCAAAATAAATGAAGGATTGTATGAATGTCTTGTTATGCCATTTGGATTAACCAATGCCCCGAGTACGTTATGAGATTAATGAACGAAGTACTCAAATATTTTATTGGTAAATTTGTAATTGTATATTTGGATGACATCCTAGTTTTCAGTAAGACTGAAGAGGAGTATTTGAGACAATTGAAGATGGTGTTGAGGATATTGCAGAAAGAAAAGTTGTTGATAGATTTGAAAAAATGTTCTTTCATGAAAATAGAACTCATATATTTGGGATTTGTAATCTCTTAAAACGAGTTGAAGATGGATCCAGAAAAGGTGATGGAAATAAGGGAATGGTCTTCTCCAGGAAGTGTGTTTGAAGTAAGAAGTTTTCATGGGTTGGCGAGATTTTACAGGAAATTCATCAAGAATTTTAGCAGTATTTGTGCACCCATATTGGATACCATAAAGAAAGAGAATAAATATTTTAACTAGACGAAAGAAGTTGAGAAAGGATTTAGATTGTTAAAGGCAAAGATAATAAAACAACCTATTTTAGTTATGCCATATTTTAGGAAGACCTTTCAAGTTAGATGTGATGCAAGTGGAGTAGCCATTGGCATAGTTTTGAGTTAAGATAATAAACATGTTGCTTATTTCAGTGAGAAGTTGAAGGATGATAAGAGTAAGTATTCAACATATGAAAAGGAATTTTATGATGTGATTCAAGCATTGAAAAAGTGGAGGCACTATCTTATCCCAAAGGAGTTTGTTCTATATACTAACAATCAAGCTTTACAATTTATAACCAGACAAGAGAAATTGAACGAGAAACATGCTAAATGGGTAGAATTCATGTAGAATTTTACTTTTTTTATTAATCATATTAGTGGTAGCAATAACAAAGTTGCATATTCTTTAAGCAGGAGAAGTTTGATCTTGCAAGAATTTCAAGTAGAGACCTTAGAATTTGAACACCTCAAGGAGATGTATCAAGAAGATCCAAAATTTAAAGAATCTTATGAAGCATGTGAGAACCCTTTTCTAAGGGACAAAAACTAGTGGATGGAATATCTGATCCAAGATAGAATGTTATTCAAAGGAAGTCAATTGCATATCCTGAAGTGCTCAGTGAGGGATAACTTATAGAAGGAGAAGCATAGTGGAGGATTGGCTGGATATTTCGGCCATGATAAAACATATGCGCAATTGAGCCCTTCATATAAGGTCTGATGTGAAAAATTTCATGGATAGATGAAAAATATTCCAATATGCCAAAGGAAAGTAGTAGAAAATAGGGTTGTATCAACTATTTCCTATTCCAGACAGGTCGTGTGATGCTATAAGCATGGATTTTGTTTTAGGATTACCAAGAACCTAGAAGGGGAGTGTTTCAATATTTGCAGTGGTTGAAATATTTTCAAATATGGAAAATTTCATACCATGCTAGAAAACCAGCGATGCTACTCACATAGAAAGTTTTTTTTTCAAAGAGATCCTAAGATTACATGGGTTTCCCAAAAGTATAGTCTCAGATAGAGATACCAAATTCATGGGACACTTTTTGAGGAATTTGTGGAAGAAGTTGGGGACAAATATTTCTTTCATTTCAGCATATCATCCTCGGAAAGATGGATAGAATGAGGTGCTAAATAGAATCTTAGGGAATTTTTTGATGATTTTGGTCACTAAACATCATAGTTAGTGGGATCAAACCTTCCCTAAGGAAAGTTTGGATATAATGACTCACTGAATAGGAGTACCAGTAAAATCCCATTCCAGATAGTATATGGAATGCACCCAAGAGGAATTTCAGAGTTGAGAGACTTGGTATGAGATGAATTTTGAAGTGTAGGAGAAAAATACTTTTCTATAGAGATACAGAAGTTGCATGATCAGATCAAGGGATAGCTACATAATAACAACCATAAATATAAGGACAAAGTGCACCATAGAAGAAGAGAGATTCATTTTGAAATCAGAGCTCAAGTCTTAGCACTTATGAGGAAAGAGATATTTCCAAAAGGGAAATAAAACAAGATGAAGATGAAAAATATATGACCTTGTAAGATCCTAAGAAAATTTGTTGTGAATTCTTATGAGATTAAATTGCCAAAGGACATTGGAATATCATCAATATTCAATGTAGCAGACATGTAACTTTATAGGATGAATGATACAAGAGGAAAAAATGATCAAGAGGACATTTAGTGGAAGCAACAGATGCCCATAGCAGAGAAGACACAGATGGAGAAAATTCTAGATCAGAGGATTGCTAAGAATACTAGGAGGAAGGTTTACTATGAGTATATGGTTAAGTGAAAAGACCATCTAGCAAAGGATGTCACTTGGGTAATTAAACCTGATATCTAGAAACATGGGAAGACAGTGCATGATCTCATGGACATGAGTCCATGAATATTTTTTTTCAGAGGGGTATGATGCAGGAGCATCGCCATCAACATCTAAAGAGGTTGAGTGGAGGTCAACTCAATACCCAACACGCACATTCAAACTGTTTTGGATTCTGAGGAGAGTGTGTCATTTAGATGTTTTGAAAATATTGTAATTAAAGTCTTTTAAAATTTTTGAGGCTTGAGCCATTGTATAATATTGCGGAAGATTGCGATTTCTTTAATACATGTAGGATTGTACAAATTTCGAGCATCAACTCTTATCTAGATTATAAATACTCTTTCATTGTAATAAGCCGTAGTAATAGATAGCTTTTAATTGTGATATCATAGCGCTAGAGTAGTCAAAAGGATGGATCAAGAAGCCCCTTGTGTATAAATATATGTAATATATGCCCAAATGAGGCTAACGAATATTGTTGTAGAGAATTGTTGAGAGTTGTTATTGTTTTTGTTGAAATCTTGTTATTTCTTTGAATGAATATAATAGAAGAGAAATGCTTCAAAATCTCTGAGTTTGCATGCCTATGAGTTAATTGGGTAATGTTGTGTTTACTTTCTTTAAGTGTTGTTAGGCTTGTGTGTGAATTTCATGGTTATATGAATGAATTGTTAATGTTCTTTAAGTTTTAGTTGTTTCTCTTCTGAAATGTTGGTGCAAGGAGTGCACAGTGCCACACAAGGAGTGCGAGGGCATAGTCCTTTCAGACTAGTTCTTCAGAGGAGACAGTGTGAAATATCGTCGAGAAAGTGAAAGGAGTGCATAGATACTAAGTGGAGTATAGAAGCTCGAGAAGACCCGTGCAAGGTGTGCATAGGGAAAACACTTAACCAAGTCTTGAGAAGTTCAAGAAAAAGTGAATGCAAGGAGTTCATTAAAGGTTTTCCAAAAACCTTCAGAGTCTCGAGGTGAGCCAATGCAAGGAGTGCGTGGGACATTTTTATAAGTATCAACCTCAGGAGAAGTAGCATAAGTGTGTGCCAGAGTCTAATTCATTGAAGTTGAAAAATATCAGGAAGGATAGCGAGTTTCATTTCAAAAAAGGAAGGATTCCTTTTGTTTGGAGGACGAGAAAATGGCATCCACTCGAGGAGGAGTTAAATATTTCCTAGCCATCATATATAGGAAAGTAGCATGGGTGTTAACCTTGGAATTCCTTCGGACTTCACGAGTTCAAAATTTCTTGAGTTTGTGTCTTGGAGGAGACAAGTTTCTAGAAGTTCTGGGATCCGAAGTGAATCTCGATTGTCCACCAACAAGGACACATGTTTGCAAATTGAAGGTAGTCCAGAAGTATGACTATCTAGAGGAACTGGAGTGTGGTTTCTAAAGCATGTAAGACTCCTAAAGTTTCGAAACCTAGAGAAGATACCAACCGTTGGTGCAAAGAGCCACATGTGAGCATATCTCAGAGTTCAGAGACTCAACACTCCAGAGGAAAATGGATGTAAGTTAGCTTGGGTTCAGTTTTCTCGAAGGTCGGAGAAAATCACAATCATCCGTTGGTATGGACACGTGGATCATCGATTAATACCCTTCGTGAGTTCGTAAATTCGACACTGTGGAGGATCCAATATGTTGTGCAGTGGGAAGCTCCGAATTTTGAAGTCTCTAAACCTCTTACCAACCACAGATCTCAACGCATATTATGAACCGTTGATCCCAGTCATTGTTTAGTTGTTTGTCATTTCAGAATTTTGGAATACTGTAAGTTGTATTCGTTGGAACTCTCGAACCTTAGAGCTCCGAAGTGGTGGAGTTCCTTCTTATTAATGAGTTAATGATGCAGGAGCATCCCTCACATCAAGCGAGCCAGCGCGGAAGACAAAGGATAGTTGGGCAGACCCAACCAAGTTTTTGAATTTTCCCTTGAAGTTAATGCGCCAAATATAAATGAGATCATTTAATGAAGACGCTTTGGTATAATGTAATCAGACCTTGAGTGCCCCGCTCTCGTCTGAAGTAGATGGAGGCATTTATAGTAGTTAATGCAGGTAGATATAAATTTAATTCTAGATTAGACTGTTTGAGATCACAAGAGGGAAACGGGATATAGACACCCTCATTGTGCATTGTAACATAGTTAGAAGCATTGGAGCATAGAAGAGAAGCAGAGAGCTCTGTAGAAACACCCATGTACAGTTATTTGAATTAATAGAAGAAGTTAATTCAAATCCATGGCGTTGTGTTTGTTCTCTGTGTATGTATATTGAATGATATTCTCACGAGTATTTACTTCATGTTATGCATTTGTTTTACATGCTATGTGTAAATGATTTCTTGCTGAGTGTTTGAAATCTGAGAAAGGAAGTAGAAGGAATGAGTTTCAATTGTTTCTCTATCTGAGCAAGGATTCCTGCAAGGAGTGTAGTTGAAGTCGTCTGCAAGGAGTGCATTGACAGAATGCTCAGATAGTTTAACTCTTGTTCTCGTTCACCCAGAAGTGAAATTGGGTTATAGGAGCCGTGCAAGGAGTGCGCAGGCTAAGGAAAGTCTCAGTTGTGAATTTGAGCAAAGCATTGAAGGACTACTGCTGCAGGTGTGCGTAGAGTCGAAAGAACTCAACACTTGGAAGTGTTTGAGGATTGCCGCAAGGAGTGCACGCAAGAGTCTTCTTGGAGACTCAGAATTGTGTGAAGCTCAAGAAGGACAAGGCTTCCAATCTCGTCGAAGAGAAGCACAGGAAATTTGTGCCGTGGAGTGTTTGAACAGGCGCTGCAAAGTCACACGCGGGAGGACCAGTTTTCACAGAGGAATACTGGGTTCACCCATAGAAAACATCAAAGAGGAAGAGATTGACGGTTAGGATCTTGTGGAGAAGATTTGAAAAACCCCGTCAGTCGTTGGATCTACCAAAGAAGCAAGGGGGTTACCACTGCGTTCGGAGTTCAAGCTCCAGGGGTCGTGAGTCGCCAGATCTTGAGAAGATACTCGTCAGCCATCGGATCTGACAAAAGCTGCACGAGGGTTAAGCTAATGATCAGGAGGAGAAATCCCAAAAGGAGGGTTGTCTCATCAGGGTTTCACATATCGGGAAATCGGGATTCACGAGAACAGAAGATCGGGAATTTCCATAAAAAAATCCTGGGAAGATCTGGACAGTCCGTTAGTGGAGACGTGTGGCGGACATTGAGACTTCGGGAGTTGGGATATTGGTATTCCTGTGGGCAGGAGATCGGGTAAGTCCACCTTGAAAACCCTGACACAAATCTGAACCGTCCATCTTGAGGGGACGCATGGCAGCAATCAGAGTCATCGGGGAAAGTCTCGACAGGAAGTCGTCCATTGGTGTTTTGTTCATTAGGATATCGGGGATCCTGGTGACAAGGTGTTTATGCATTTTGGAATCGCGAAGCTCGAAACCCCAACAAGGAGAAAAGTGGAAAGCCCCATTGTGGGAGCCAGCTGTCAGCATATCGAATAAGGAGGGAAGCGCCATTGTGGGAGCCAGCTGTCAGCATAGCGGAGAACCAGGATTCAAAAGATCAGTAGTCCCGTGGGAAAATGTTTTTCAACATTTGAAACCCCGAAATCATGAGGGAGATATGGAGTCATTGGTTCCATAGGCAATCACGACCATTGATCAGGCTAAAGGCGGATAGGAGTTTCTAGCTGTCAGCATAGCGGGAAATCGAGATTCGAGGGATCGCAAATCCTGAGGACATATGCATTTTGGAATTGAAAATTCTGAAACCCCGATGGGAGGTATGACTGCAGTCATATAGAGGAGGTCACATGGACCAAGAGTCTAGCTTGGAGGGCTAACAAAAATTGGAGCGCATCAGGATTTTGAAGCCAAAAACCCCAACGAGAAGGAATATAAGGCTGCGGTCTTATGGAAAGTGGTCACGTGGACTAAAGGCTTAGCTCGGAAGGCTAAGGAAGCAGGGGAGCGTATCGGGGATCGGGGATCGGTAAAACAAGTTGTTGGGACATCACAAGTGCCAAAATCCCGATAGGAGGAACCTCGATAACAAAGTAAAAAGCCAGCATTGATTTAGAAGAAAGGGAGATCCCGTGAGAGAGTTGTTGTGGGTGAAAATTTCTCGATAGGGAAATAGAAGAACCTTTCAATTCTTCAGGCCAAGGAAGGAGGAAATATCCTATGAGCAGACGTGCCTAGTGGGCACGCCTATGTCAAGTGGTATCATAGCCTGATTCTTGTCTCTATATTTTAGGCAAGAGAGGCAAGAGGTAAAGAGCACTCTGATACACGTCAAGTGGTATCAAAGCACAGAAATATTCTTTGCTTTCTATAGCAGAGAAGGAGAATTCACCATGCCGCCAAGGAGAAAGGATAGACAATCACCCAATCTAGGGGAGGAAAGGGAAATGTCCAGAGGAAGGGGTAGGCAAGTGCAGAATCCAGAAGTAGAAAGAGATCTGCATAACTTACGTGCTATGATTGTGGACATGGAGATAAGACAAAGGCGCAAAGCTGATGTAGGAGATATCAGTGAGTCCGAAAATGAAGATGATGTTGGACATGGAGAAGAAGAAATCCCAGTGGAAGATGCAGCAAATGAGCGCTTACTTAAAGTTGCTGCAAGAATGGGTGCAAAGGTGAAAATGGACATTCCAGTTTATGAGGGAAATCTGGATGTAGAAGAGCTTCTAGACTGGATTAGATCTCTAGACACCTATTTTGACTATGAAGATATCGAAGAGGACAAGAAAGTCAGGCATCCCATCACGAGATTAAAAGGACATGCAACATTATGGTGGGATGAACTACAAGCAGACAGGCGTTTCCAAGGCAAGCATAAAATTAAGAGCTGGGACAGGATGATTGCAAAGATGAAGGAAAAATTCATCCCCAGGGACTATCAAATTACTCTGTTTAGGAGAATGCAGAACCTGAGACAGAAGCTGATGACAGTAAAGGAATATATTGAGGAATTTTACAGGTTGAATATCAGGGCAGACCATCGTGAAAGCAATGACGAAAAAGTGGCCAGGTATATGAATGGGCTGAGATATGAGATTCAGGATGAAATGATTATGGCAACCATCTGAACGATGGAGGATTCTTATCAAATGGATTTGAAAGCGGAAGAGAAGTTGAGTCGAAAGAAAAGTCGGATGGGTCGAGGTAGGAGTCAACCCAGAGGAGAATCAGTTGCCCAGGAAAGAACCCAGAAGCCCAAGGACAACTGGAAGAAACCTCAGACTCAGACAGAGAGAGGTGGAAGATCACAGCGAGGGAGATATGCTGAACATAGAGGACAGCGTAATGAGCAGAGAGGAGATTATGCTGACAACAACACTCTTCCTCGTACTAGAGGTAAAGGAAGAGGAAGAGGTGGAGTAATAAAATGCTTCACATGTGGGAAGAACAGGCACAAGTCTTATGAGTGTCCTGATAAAAAGAAAGAGTGTGGAGAGACTCACATCGTCGAAGCATAGAGGCGAGGTGTCGAAGCCGAAGATGCGGAAGGCGGAAGATCGCTAGTGATGTGAAAAGTCCTTTTGACACCAGAGAAAGAGGTGGAAAGTTCAGTCCAAAGGACTAGACTTTTTCGGACTGCTTGCAAAACCAAGGACAGAGTGTGAAAGGTCATTGTGGACAGCGGTAGCACTGATAATCTCATTTCAACTGAGATGGTAGAAAAGCTGGAKCTGAAGACGACTGATCATCCAAGTCCATATAAAGTTTCGTGGCTACAAAAAGGACATCAGGTAAATGTCACCAAACAATGCTTAGTTGACATTAAGATAGGAGGATATAATGATAAGATATTGTGTGATGTCATTCCTATGGATGTTTCTCATCTATTGCTAGGTAGACCATGGCAATATGATAGAAATGTGATTCATGATGGGAGGATGAATACATATACCCTAGAGAAGGATGGGAGGACACACATGTTACTTCCGATTAAGGATAAGGATGTGAAACCAAAAGTAAGAAACACAGTACTTCTCATGAGTGGGAAGGAACTCCTTACTGAGGTTAAGAAGAAGGAGGATCCACAGTTCATTGTGGTTAGAAAACTGAAGATTGTTCTGACTAGCACAAGAGTGGATGATTTTCCAGAAAAAGTTCAGGAACTGCTGGAAGAGTTCACTGACATAGTAGTGGACGAATTACCTCATTTGTTGCCACCAATGAGAAGTGTGAGTCATCACATTGATCTCATACCAGGAGCCAGTTTGCCAAACAAATCCACATACAAATTGACGCCACAAGAGAATGAAGAGGTCAAAAGACAAGTCCAGGATTTGTTGGACAAAGGTTTGGTCAGGGAAAGCTTGAGTCCGTGTGTTTTTACGACGGTACTCATTCTGAAGAAAGACGGAGGCTGGAGGATGTGCACTGATTCAAGGGAAATTAACAAGATAACCATTAGGTACAGATTCCCATTGCCAATAATGGATGATTTAATGGATTGCTTAAGTGGAGAAAAATTATTTTCAAAGATTGATTTGAAGAGTGGATATCACCAAATTCGCATGAGAGAAGGTGATGAATGGAAAACAGCCTTCAAGACAAACGAGGGTCTGTATGAATGGCTTGTTATGTCGTTTGGATTAACAAATGTGCCAAGTACCTTCATGAGGTTGATGAATGAAGTCCTGAAAGATTTCATCGGAAACTTTGTTATCGTATATCTGGATGATATACTGGTTTTCAGTAAAACAGAGGTCAAACATCTGAAGCATTTGGCCATTGTGATGAAGAGATTACAGCAAGAGAAGCCATTGATAAACATAAATAACTCCTCATTCATGAAGACAGAGCTCATTTATTTGGGATTTGTTGTTTCGGAAAATGAGTTGAGGATGGATCCAAATAAGGTGGAGGTAATCAAGAATTGGCCATCACCGAGGAACATATTTGAGGTGAGAAGTTTTCACGGTTTGGCTAGTTTCTACCGAAAATTCATTAGGAATTTCAGTGGAATTAGTGCAGCAATGATGGATACAGTGAAGAAAAGACATAAATCTTTTCACTGGACTGAAGAGGCTGAGAAGAGTTTCAATTTGTTGAAACGAAAGATTATGAAACAACCAATTCTGGTGTTGCCGGATTTTCAAAAGACATTTCAGGTAAAATGTGATGCAAGCGGGTTTGCAATAGGAGCAGTCTTAAGTCAGGAAGACAAGCCAATAGTATATGTCAGCGAGAAGCTGAATGAAGTGAAGGTGAAGTATTCCACATATGATAAGGAATTTTATGCCATCATCCAGGCATTGAAGAAATGGAAGCACTATTTGATTCCGAAGGAATTTGTTTTATATAGTGATAACCATGCATTGCAGTTTGTGACTCAACAGGAAAAGTTGAATCAGAGGCATGTTAAATGGGTTGAATACATGCAGAATTTCACTTTTGTGATAAAACATATTTCTGGTACTACTAACAAAGTTGTTGATGCTTTGAGCAGGAAGTGTTTGTTGTTGCAGGAGTTTAAAGTCAAAACATTGGGTTTTGATGATCTCAGAGACATGTACGCAGATGATCCAAATTTTCAAGAAGCGTATGAAGCAGCTAAGAATCCAGTTCTCAGAGATAGCAGCAAATGGGTCGAATACATGATCCAGGAAGGATTATTCCAAATTGTTCCATGAGGGAGAATCTGCTGAAGGAGAAACACAGCGGAGGATTGGTCGGACACTTCGGTCATGATAAGACGTTCACGAAGATGAGCGAGTCATACTTTTGTCCAGGGATGTGATCAGAGGTCAAGCGATTTGTGGACAGATGCAGAATTTGCCAGCATTCAAAGGGAAGGAAGTAGAATGCGGGTTTTTATCAACCATTGCCCATACCTGAGAGGCCGTGGGATGAAATTAGCATGGATTTCATATTGGGATTTCCAAGGATGGAAAGAGGATTTGATTCGATATTTGTGGTAGTGTATAGATTTTCCAAGATGGCACATTTTATCCCATGTCAGAAAACCAGTGATGCGACGCACATCGCGAATCTGTTTTTCAAAGAAGTCGTTCGACTTCACGGCTTACCAAGGAGTATTGTTTCGGACAGATATACAAAGTTCATAGGGCACTTTTGGAGGACATTATGGAAGAAGCTAGGGACTAACTTGTTGTTTAGTTCATCTTATCATCCTCAGACGAATGGACAGACAGAAGTGGTGAACAGAAGTCTGGGAGACTTGCTGAGGAGCCTGGTGGCGGAGCACCATAGCAGATGGGACAATACATTGCCGCAGGTAGAGTTTTCTTATAATGACTCAGTGAACAGGAGCATAGGCTAGAGTCCATTACAAATTGTATATGGCACGCAGTCGAGAGGAGTTTCTAAATTGAGAGATTCGGAATAGACTGCTACTAGGAGCACTAGTGAAGAAGAATTTGCGGAGGCGATGAAGGAACTTCACAGCCAGGTGAAGGAGCGATTGCAGAATTCAAGTCAGGAGTATAAGAGGAGAGAAGATCAGCATCAAATATGACTCCAATTTGAGGTTGGTGACTTGATTCTAGCGCACTTAAGAGGAGAAAGGTTCCCGAGAGGAACATACAATAAATTGAAGATGAAGAAAATCGAACCATGCAAGGTCTTGAAGAAAATGGGAGAAAATGCTTATGAGATTGAATTACCCGATGGGATCGGAATTTCTCCGATATTCAATGTCTCAAATTTATACCCATACAAAACTGGGGAAGCAAACACAAGTGATGAACAGTCATAGGTTCATTGGCAGAAGTAGATTCCAGTTGCAGAGAAGCCACAGATGGAGCAGATACTGGATAAATGAGTGGGTAAGAAGACCAGAAGGAAATAATACTTTGAATATTTGGTCAAGTGGAAGGACCATCCAGTTGAAGATTCTAGCTGGGAAAATGATGCAGAGATTCTGAAGCATGGATAGACCGTGCAGGAGCTCATGGACAGTATCCCATGAAAGTTTTCAAGAGAGGGAGTATGATACAGGAGAATCCCTCACATCAAGCGAGCCAACACAGAAGACAAAGGACAGTTGGGCAGACCCAGCCAAGTTTTTGAATTTTCCCTTGAAGTTGATGCACCAAATATAAATGAGATCATTTAATGAAGGCGCCTTGGTATAATGTAATCATACCTTAAGCGCCCCGCTCTCATATGAAGTAGATGGAGGAATTTATAGTATTTAATGTAGGTAGATAGAAATTTAATTCTAGATTAGACTGTTTGAGAGCGCAAGAGGGAAACGAGATATAGACACCCTCATTGTGCATTGTAACATAGTTAGAAGCATTGGAGCATAGAAGAGAAGCAGAGAGTTGTGTAGAAACACCCATGTACAGTTATTTGAATTAATAGAAGAAGTTAATTCAAATCCATGGCGTTGTGTTTGTTCTCTGTGTATGTATACTGAATGATATGCTCATGAGTATTTACTTCCTGTTATGCATTTTTTTTACATGCTATGTATAAATGATTTCTTGTTGAAATCAGAGAAAGGAAGTAGAAGGAATGAGTTTCAATTGTTTCTCTATCTGAGAAAGGATTCCTGCAAGGAGTGCAGTTGAAGTCGTCCGCAAGGAGTGCGTTGACAGAAGGCTCAGATAGTTTAACTCTTGTTCTCGTTCACCCAGAAGTGAAATTGGGTTATAGGAGCCATGCAAGGAGTGCACAGGCTAAGGAAAGTCTCAGTTGTGAATCTAAGCGAAGC
Source organism: Picea engelmannii (assembly GCA_009831015.1). NCBI lineage: Eukaryota > Viridiplantae > Streptophyta > Pinopsida > Pinales > Pinaceae > Picea > Picea engelmannii. The sequence continues at coordinate 529,473 of ML779017.1, read as the reverse complement.
ATTGAAGGACTGTTGTTGCAGGTGTGCGTAGATTCGAAAGAAATCAACACTTGGAATTGTTCGAGGATTTCCGCAAGGAGTGCATGGAAGAGTCTTCTTGGAAAATCAGAATTGTGTGAAGCTCAGGAAGGGAAAGGATTCCAAGCTCGTCGAAGAGAAGCACATGAAATTTGTGTCGTGGAGTGTTTGAACAGGCGCTGCAAAGTCACGTGCGGGAGGACCAATTTTCATAGAGGAGTACTGGGTTCACCCATAGAAAAGATCAAAGAGGAAGAGATTGACGGTTAGGATCTTGTGGAGAAGATTTGAAAAACCCCGTCAACCGTTGGATCTGCCAAAGAAGCAAGGAGGTTATGGCCGCGTTCGAAGTTCAAGCTCCAGGGGTCGTGAGTCGCCAGATCTTGAGAAGATACCCGTCAGCCATCGGATCTGACAGAAGTTGCGCGAGGGTTAAGCTCGTGAACAGGAGAAGAAATCCTGAAAGGAGGGTTAGCTCATCGGGGTTTCACATATCGAGAAATCGGGATTCACGAGAATAGAAGATCGGGAATTTCCATAGAAAAAATCCCGAGAAGATCTGGACCGTCCGCTAGTGGAGACGTCTGGCGGACATCAAGACGTCGAGAGTCGGGATATCGGTATTCCTGTGGGCAGGAGATCGAGTAAGTCCACCTTGAAAACCCTGACACAAATCTGAACCCTCCATCTTGAGGGGACGCATGGCAGCAATCAGAGTCATCGGGGAAAGTCCCGACAGGAAGTCGTCCATCGGCATTTTGGTCATCGGGATATCGGGGATCCTGGTGACAAGGTGTTTATGCATTTTGGAATCGCGAAGCTCGAAACCCTGACAAGGAGAAAAGTGGAAAGCCCCATTGTGGGAGCCATATGTCAGTGTATCGAATAAGGAGGGAAGCGTCATTGTGTGAGCCAGCTGTCAGCATAGCAGAGAACCGGGATTCAAAAGATCAGTAGTCCCGTGGGCAAATGTTTTTCAAAATTTGAAACCCCGAAATCCTGAGGGATATCTGGAGCCATCGGTTCCATAGGCAATCATGACCATTGATCAGGATAAAGGAGGACAGTAGTTGCTAGCTTTCAGCATAGCGGGAAATCGAGATTCGAGGGATCGCGAATCCTGAGGACATATGCATTTTGGCATTGAAAAGTCTGAAACCCCGATGGGAGGTATGATTGTGGTCATATAGAGGAGGTCACGTGGACTAGGAGTTTATCCTGGAGGGATAACAAAAATTAGAGCGCATCGGGATTTTGAAGCCAAAAACTCTGACGAGAAGGAATATAAGGCTATGGTCTTATGGAAAGCGGTCGCGTGGACTAAAGGCTTATCCCGGAAGGCTAAGGAAACAGGGGAGTGTATCGGGGATCGGGGATCGGTAAAACAAGTTGTTGGGACATCACAAGTGCCAAAATACCGATAGGAGGAACCCCGATAACAAAGTAAAAGGCCAACAATGATTTAGAAGAAAGGGAGATCCCGTGAGAGAGTTGATGTGGGTGAAAATTTCCTGATAGGGAAATAGAAGAACCTTTCAGTTCTTCAGGCCGAGGAAGGAGGAAATATCCTGTGAGCGGACGTGCCTAGTGGGCGTTCCTACGTCAGTTAACCCACATTTTTTTCTTGGGGTCGTGTGGAAGTCTCTGTTGGAGTATCAGGACCCTCACAAATTTTATTTTACTCGTGGGAAGAAAGGAAAAGGGATGTGGATAAAAATTTTGAGGGATCAGGAGGATCATGAGAGCTAATTCATATCCTCTATATAAACGATCCTAGACCAAGAATTTGTGTGAGCCCTAAGAGGTGGTGGGGGTTTGCAACACTAAGTTAAACCAAAACAAACATTCATGCATTAAATTGAATAAAACATGAATAAGAAAATAGGCCAAATTATATTAATCATGAGAAATAATGGAAAAACTTACAATTGTATTGTCGTTGTGATAGTGTTCCTCCAATCTTCTCCTTTCCAGGCCCTTTGTGCATAACCAGATAATAATTATGATTCTCCTAAACTACTTATGAACTCCCTTTCACCCTTGAGTGACCTCATTATATAGGATTTGGGAGGCTTAACTAAAATGAATTATTTTAGGATATGGTTGATGATTTAGCTCCTTAGGTTAGGATTTGGCTACCCAAAATGGACGAAATATGGGTGACTCAACTCATGAATAAACCCCTCAACCAAAACCACTTAGAATAAAGTGGGATGACCAAAAATTCCTCTAACCACTTCAAATCTCCCCTAGTATTGAGCACAAAGCGTTGTCAATGCTCCATGTACATGGGCATGGGAGTGTTGATAAGACTTCAACACTCGCTATACATGAGCAGGGAAGCATTGATCTTCAAAATTGGTCAAAATCTCAAGGTGAAAAGAGGTTTTTATACCTTATCATGATGAGTTTTTCTCCTCCACGTTGATTAAGGATTATGATAAATTTCCTTCCATGGTATCAAAGTTGAAACACTTAATAAAGTGCATGAGACACTTAGTAATGTGCATACAACACTTGATAAAGTGAATGAGACACTTAGTAAGGTGTATACGACACTTACTACAATAAAGTGTGACACTTAGGAGTGTGGGAGTTTGGTGTGTAACAGATGCCCCCTAAAGTGTGAGGTGAGAAGAAACATTAAAGGACGAAACACTTTACAAAAATATGCATGGGTGCTAGAGTAGGAGAGCCTAGTGGAAGTTGCAAACAAACATCAAACAATATATATGTATCATCCTTGAGGCAGGCACATCTATGCTCGGAGTAAACTGACTCAAAGCATGGTCTCCTACCATTACACTACAAATCCATGAAAGTACTGACTAAGGCTATGGCCACTAGATATACATTGTGGATCTATACCTCCATGATATGATTTGATCATAGATATGAAAGAATACACAATGGAGCTACGATATGAAAAAACATGGCCACAGACAAATACAAAGTGGATCTATGTGAAAACATATACATCAATGAGGTTGTCAATATGGTGATTATACTGGAATCTTCTACATAATCAAATGATCTCCATTGCCGCTTGGGAAAAGCACATAAAAGAGTGAGCGCCCAACCCAGAGCCTTTATCCTGATCCTGGAATAATACGATTATCCCCATGTGAATAGTGTTAGGACCATACAATGTACATTTTTTCTCACACTTTTTGCTACCTTTACACCCTTGTTTCACTCACATTTAAACTCACATTATCACCTTACCCTATATTTCCAAAGGTATACAACGTCTCTTCTCTTTACTATATGTTTAATCTGTTTTGCATATAATTTTACATTACTCTCGTACTTAACCATTGATCAGAAATGTATAAGTGCAAAAATAGTTCGAACTACAGATTAGCATTGAGGCCTGTTGCTGGAACAGTTAAAGCATGCAAACCTTGTGGCTAAAATAGTCTGTGGACTACGATGCTGAAACAACAACTCACACAAAAGAAGCTGTTACACTCTCTGTGGTCTACGATGTTGAAACAACAACTCACACAGAAGAAGCTGTTACACAGTCCGTGGTCAACGATGCTGAAACAACAACTCACACAGAAGAAGTTGTTACACCCTCCATGGTCTACGATGCTGAAACAACAACAAAAAACTATTACATTGACCACAACAGCCGTACCTTGAGCTAGCATTAACCATCACTGCTGCATGAGACCAAGTTGCTGAAATAGTCAGAACGCAAATCCCGTGGCTGAAACAACCCGCGATTTGCGATGTTGAAACAACATACACAACAGTAACAAGAAGACAAATAAAGAAGTTGTTACTCCAGCCGCAACAGCAACACCTCACTCAACACTTGTAATAGCATTTTGATGCGGGAGACTAGGATATCCTATTCCAGTTTAGAAAGTCGATCTGACTAAGAATAGGACTCAAATGTACACCTGTAATTTGTTGATCAAATTGTATTGAAGTGATTCTCCTCTTTAAATAAGAGGAAATCATCATTAGAGAGGACCTTCTTTTTAGGGAAGAAAGGATTTTACAGAGAAAGACGTGTTTTTACTTCAGATTGTAATATGATACAGTTGACAGATGAATAAAAGATTGTTTTGAGCATTTCTTTCTAGTTCCTTTCATTTCAGGGGAATCTTGTGAGAAGGGAGGGCCCACCTTATTCACAAGATTCACCCATTAGCTTTGTAGTGTGTTAGTGTTATTTCTATTCATGCCTTGATTAAATTTTGTTTTGTTGAACACTACTTTATTGAACTGTGTTTTGTTGAAACACTACTTTATTGAACTTTGTATTGTTGAAACTCTGCTTTACTGATTCCTACATTGTTTTCATATGATTCATGCTTGGGTAACTGTTAATCATTCTAGTTAGCAATCCTGTTTGGTGGATTTATGAAATCTTGATAATCAGGGATAGGTGCTGAAGATTCCTGCTTGGGGAATAGAGTCTTGTTCCCTGTTAGAGATAGTTAGCCTTTAGTGCATGTCAATTATCTCAATTTGTAATGAGTTCATGAAAGTGTGCTAATCAGAAATAGGTGTTGAAGATTCCTGCTTGAGGAATAGGGTCCTGTTCTCTATTAGGAGGTAGTTAGTCTTTAGTGTGTGTCAATTATTTCAATTAGCAATGAGTTCATAAAAGTGTGGTGATCGGAAACAGGTGCTGAAGATTCCTGCTTTGGGAATAGGGTCCTGTTCTCTGGTTACAAAATAGTTGGTCTTTCCTTTTGCAGTGTCTTGAAATATTTCTTTTCCAGGTTGTTATTTTCTTAATGTAATCCAGAATTCTTTGGACAATTATTTCTTTAAACATTAAACTCTACAATAGGTAGATTGATTTCCTGTAATTCAAGTTAGAACTCCAGTTTGTTCAAGGCAAAGTGTGACTAATATATTTTTACTACAACTCTAGGTTGCTTTTGAGATTGAGCATATATAGTGTGTGATTACCTTTGAAATAAACAGACTTCCCTGGGTTGACAATTTATGTAGCACTTGATTGTTTAGTTAAATAAGAAATTATAGTGACCAACATTTTGGCGCCGTTGCCGGGGAAGGTAATTATAGATTTCAAAAGCACTTATGATTTTTTAGATACAAATATTGCATGAGAGGACGCGGAGACCCAAAGGACACTGACCCTACAGGTGGCAGGGGAAGAGGAAGAGGAGGAAGAAAGACTTATATTGACGAGATTATATCAAAGTCTAAATCTGCTGCTCAACGACCAAACTCTCGGAAACCAAAATCCCAGCCTTCATTTCAAGCAAATTTTGAAACAGGGAAAGAAGTTTGGAGTCCTGAGACAGTCAAGAAACTAGCAAGAAACATTGAGGACAGAGCAAGTGTAGCAGGGGAGCAGACAGAAGAAAACATGGATGAGTACAATGAAGAATTGCATCATGAAGAACAGGCAGGTCCTGAAGGAGAGGTAAATGATGAAAACTCTTTCTCCACATTAGTATTTCCTATTGGTGATATTCCTAGAGGGGTATCTCCCATGAAGAACATTCCACTCTCAGCACTACATAACTTTCATGGTTTGTCTTCAGAAGATCCTGATGAATTCCTTTTTGAGTTTGATATATTATGCAAAAGTTATGAATACATTTCCAATGCTCAAAAATTAAATCTATTTCCAACAACATTGAAAGGAAATGCACTAAGATGGTTCATGAGTCTTGGAGGACATGTAATCACAACATGGTACCAAATGAAACAGAAATTCCTAAATAAATACCAGAACTCTTGCCGAACAAGAGAAAAAAGGGAGGAACTATTTAAGATGATGCAGAAGGAGGATGAAAATATGGAGGACTTTGTAGAAAGGCTACAGTATAATCTACAAAGATCCAGTCACCCCAATGTAAGTAAAGATATTCTTAAAACTATATTATTAAAAGGAGTAAGGGATGAATGTCTAGATATGTTGAATATGCTTGGAAAAGGGGACATATCTAAGGAATCATACGATGAAATTGTTAACCTATGCAAAAGATGTTCAAGAGGAGCTTCAATAAATAGATCAAACAACAGGGACACCACATTTTCAAGAGTCCAAAAATCAGCCAGTGGGGGGAAACAAGAGCCGAAATAGGTAATTTACTTGAACGTTTTAAAACTGAAATGTTAAGCTCTTTTGCCTCACAAATTGACACCCTGCAGATTCAAAAGAAGCAAGCAGAAGGAGAAGCAGCTTTGTCCATATTTTGTTCTAAATGTAGAGACAAGCATCCATGAAGGGAATGTCCATTGGACAAGAAGCCAATCTGCACCATCTGTGATAAAGATCATGAAACGCAACAATGCCCTTATTTACCAAGAATCAAGGCAACATTACAACCAACTGATGAAGAAGCTGAAGCTATCTATCTACTGACATAGAGAAGTCAATGGCAACCGCGGGGACAAGGTATGAATCCTAACATGCCATTTACATCTTCTAACCATTGGAATAACTATCCTTCTTTCAATCAAATGAGTTACCCTCCCTATAATCAAATGAAATATCTAAATCAAATGAATTACCCACCCATGCAACAAACTAACCCACCCTTTGTTGATCCGTCAATGTGGATTCCTTGGCCTCCACAACAACAACAACCATATCAGAACCAATGGAATCCAAATTGTAGAGGACAACAACCCCCCTTCCCAAATCAATTACCTCAATCACAATTTCTGCAACCACTCTCCTTACCATCAGGTACTCCACCTAACAATCAAATGATGAGACCCCAACTACCTGTAAAACCTAACCCTAACCCCAATAATAAATTTGTGTAGTGCATTGATATTCATAACCAGCCTACATTTTCTCTTCTCCCTGCGCAATGCAACGATATTCATTTACAATCAGGGAGAATAGTAGAACCTATCATAGTTGATGTTACCTCTTCTGATAAAGAGGAAACAAAAGAGCATGATGTACCTGAAGAGGTACAATCATCCTCTAACAATGCTGCTGAAACAACAAAACCACCATTTCTTGAGCGTTTAGCTTTTACTAAAACACCTAAGCCACCTTCTTTCAATCTTATAGGGGAATTACAAAATCTTTATGTCAAAATTCCTCTATTACAAGCACTTCAAGATGTACCAATTTATGCTAGGACTATGCGAGACATCTGTGTTAAGAAACCTGGTAGGAAAATTAAGGATCCCCTCACAGTCCATGTTATGGGTGACTTCTCTGCACTAATGTCAGGAAAAGTTCCCCCAGTTAAATATGGTGATCCCGGCCACCCTACCGTCTCAGTACAAATTGGAAAAACGATAATCCCTCGAGTCCTGGTAGACTTAGGTGTCGCTATCAATATTATGACTCTGGAAACCTCACAACTGTTACAATTGAAAAATGAAATCAGAGACACCCCAACTATCCTAGAATTAGTTGACTGATCCACAATTAAACCGGAGGGAGTCATTGAAGACCTAATTATCTCAATGGAATCCTGGAATTATCCAGCTGACTTTGTGGTATTACAACCTAAAACAAAGTTGGGGGGCCACCCTCTAATTTTGGGCAGGCCTTGGTTAGCCACAGCAGACGCTTTTATCAGCTGTAGATCAGGATCAATGACAATTTCCAATGGTTACGAAACCAAACATCTTACCCTCTACCCTCACGCTACACCCTTGATTAATAATGATAATTCTGTACGGGTATACTTTGATGATCAACTCACTCAACCCATCTTGACTATCGGACAAGCCTTAAGCCTTAAAGATGCCACTGAGGATGAAGTAATTAATAATTTTATTTGTGAACCCTCCTCTATGACTCCAGAAACTCATAACCAACTAGCTGCATTGTTGGAGTCAGATAATCAGGAAAACATTAACTCTGAAAACCCACCTCAAACATCTGCCACCATCTCTTCTAAAAGAATACCAGTAGAAATTGAACCTGGAAAAACACTGAACATAAACCCTAACCTGACAGATGTTGAAACACAACAATTAATGAAGTTACTTCTTGAAAATAAAGAAGCATTCGCATGGGACTATACAGACATGAAAGGGATCTCTCCTGAATTATGTACTCATCGAATAGATATTAAGGAAGATTGTCGACCGATCTGCCAATCTCAACGACGAATGAACCCTAATTTAAGAGAAATCCTTAAAGAAGAACTTCAAAAATTGCTTAATGTAGGGTTTATATATCCTATATCAGACAGTGAATGGGTGTCCCCATTGGTAATAGTTCCTAAGAAAAACGGAAAATGGAGAGTATGTGTGGACTACAGAGCCTTAAATAAAGCAACTCAAAAAGATCACTTTCCATTACCATTCATTGATTAGGTGTTAGACAGTTTGTCAGGAAAGAATTTTTTCTCATTTTAGATGGCTTCAGTGGGTATAATCAGATCAAAATTGCACCTCAAGATCAAGATAAGACCACTTTTACTAGTCCTTGGGGAACATTTTATTATAGATTTCTCCCATTTGGACTATGTAATGCACCAACAACCTTCCAAAGAGAAGTTATAGGAATCTTTTCTGATATGCTTAATGACTCTATGGAAATTTTTATGGATGACTTTACTCCTTATGGTGTTTCTTTTCAGGAAGCACTACAAAACCTTGAGAAAGTGCTTAAACGATGTATACAAGCCCACCTCTCCTTAAGTACAGAAAAATGTCATATGATGATGAGTGAGGGAATAATGCTTGGACATTTTATCTCATTTCAAGGAATTTAGGTGGACCCATCCAAGATACAAGTCATTAAAGATCTTCCTACTCCCAAAACCCAAACAGAGGTAAGAAGTTTTCCAGGACATGTTGGATACTACAAAAGATTTATCAAAAAAAATTCCAAAATAGATTCTCCCTTATTTGTGTTATTAATGAAAAATGTTGAGTTCAAATGGACTAATTCTTTCCAGGAAGCATTTAATACACTTAAACATCAGTTATCTACAACCCCTATTCTTAGAGGACCTGATTAGACACTTCCATTTCATATATCCTCTGATGCTTCAGATACT
>ML779017.1:493925-518892 GCA_009831015.1 Picea engelmannii | reverse complement strand
TATTAGATTAGATTTCGTTTACTAATAATCACTGTCAAGAAATACCATGTTACAATTGATTTTTACAGATTCTCGATCAAAGCACAGGCCTACTAAGAAAGGACGATCCTACTTCAAGAAGAGGCAAGCTTTCTTCATTGCTGAAACACCATTTTTCAACAACTTTTTGACTTTCTCCATTGCTGAAACACCACTGTTTAGCAACTTTGTGCCTTTTCCCCACCACCGAAACACCATCGTTCCACAATTTCTCACCTTTCTTTTCCCCATTGTTGAAACACCACTGTTCAACAATCTTTCACATCCTTCCCCCCATCGCTAAAACACCACTATCATCAACCTTTCACCATTTTACCCATTGCTGAAACACCATTGTCAACAACCTTTCACCATTTTCCCATTGCTAAAACACCATTGTTCTGCAATTCTTCACATTTTCCCATTGTTGAAACACCACTATCAGCAACTTTTCTCCATTTTCCCATTGTCGAAACACTACTGATCAACAATCATTCACATTTTCCCATTGACGAAACAACATCGTTCATCAATTGTTTCATCCTTCTTTCTATGGCTGAAACACCACTTTCGTAGTAGTATTCTGCAACATCACCTTCCAGCAAAATATTTCTCTATTCTTTCTCGGTCGCTGAAACACCAACTTTTTAGCATTCTCTGTCAATAAGATTTTGCGCTCTCATACTACATTTTGTCCTTCCAGTCAACAAACCCTTGATACAATTCCTCTAACAAATCAAAAGTCTCCACCATGGCCACTATAGAACTATTATGGACAGGCACTATATTTTGTTTGAAGTACGAATCAAAAGGTAAAGGTGAGGTATGTAAATTTTATGTAAATACAATTAAGCTATAGTTAATGAGAAGATTCCAACTCATTATTACCACTCATGCAAAATCATTATTAGCCACAATTGAAGGGGGGGGAGGAAATATCAAACTTTTATACCATCATTTCACACGAATTAACCACTGCCATTCCTATTTACCATCCTTTCATTTGTTTCACCACCAATTGCATGCCTTCACTCTTTGATGGTGTATTTTACTGATTTTCTAGCTATGGGAGGCTCTGTTATATGGTATGAACCCGCCACGACAACCCTGTTAGAACTGTATCCAGAAGCCTATCAAATTTTTCTGCAGGCAGAATGGCTCGGTTATTTTCAGAGGTTCTAGGGATTTGATCAACAATAGGTTTTGCAATTTGCTCGAAATCTCCAGGAAGATCATTCCATTGTTCAAGGAGTTCGAATTTCAGTTACAGAAGAGGATATAGCGTAGGTTTCGGGTCTCCCTACCAATGGCATTCTCTTGTTCAGACGCAAAACATATCATCCTGAATGCCCAGCAGGATTCCCTCTTGCTAGGGGAACAAATTGAACCTAAAGGCTGGGGTGTCCGACTCAGCTCGTTGCCGCCTCCATGGCCAAAAGTTGCAAAATTTGTCAAACACTACCTTATCTGTGAAGGCCGATACCAGGTAGTCTACTAGCACGATTTTGTCATGTTGTCTCATTTACGACATACTAGCTTGGTGAACATTCCTTATTATCTGCTCGATTGTCTTAAAAATATGTCGCACTACTGTAAAAAGGCTAAAGATCCCGCCCTTTCACTCACCCATCACCGTCTCATTCAACTGCTTATCCAAAAGGGTTTTGCCCAAAAAAAACCTCCACTAAACAACCCACCCATAGATCCCCAAGAAGCTACTGAAATTCCTAAAAATCTTCAGGAACAGCAACCACAAAACCCTCCAGACCCTCCAGAAATACCTAAAAGTTCGCCTACAGACCCAATCAATCCCCCAAGCCTGCCCCACATTTTACTAGAATCATCCACTCCTACCCTTCATATTCTGAGCGATGATTCTGAACCAGAAAATTCTCCTTGTCCTATCATTGAGGAAAAGCCCCCACGTAAACGAAAGCAAATTCCTTTCTTTCCACCCTTTTTACAAAGAAAACAAACAAGGGCCTCAACAAGGGTAGCCACTACTTCCACTACCCTAAACCCCCAACCCATCCGACTAATACCCTGTACACCTCCAACCTCCCAAATGTCGGAATCTTTACCTATTCCACCCACAGGCACTGAAACACAAGAACCAGAGGCCCAGTGTGTTGCGACATCATCCGTTTCAAATTTAGTAGCTGAAACATAAGAACCAGCTACTCATCAAGTAGCTGAAACACAAGAACCAGCTACCCATTTAGTAGCTAAAACACAAGAACCAACTACTCATCAAGTAGTTGAAACACAAGAACCAGCTACTCATCAAGTAGCTGAAACACAAGAACCAGCTACCCATTCAGTAGTTGAAACACAAGAACCAGCTATAGCTGCCACACAAGATTCAACTACAGCTGAAACACAAGAACTAGCTACTGATATTATTACCGAGACACAGGAATCAGATGCCCAGGGTGCTGCAACATTACTTTCTTTACATCAAGAGGCTGAAACACAAGAATCAGTTGTCGATCATGTAGCTGCTCCACAAGAACCAGCTAGTGAGGTTGTGACTGCTACACAAGAACCAGTCACTCCTCAACCAGAACCAACAATGGCCTCTGTCTTACAAGAAAATGAGTTCCTAAGGTCTAAACTGGAAGCCTACAAGAAAGAGCTAGCCATGGAAAAGGAATCCTATGAGAAGGAACTTAAATTGTACACCCTAGCTCGCATAGCAACCATGTCAGAGGGGACTACAACAGAGAGTCCGTGTAAAGAATATATGTGCAGTCAATGTAGGGACATCTACTATCAAGCAAGCTACAAAGTAATTCAAATTCCAATTCCAGGAGCTCCCCATGCACCTTCGACTTTTGCAGTCAAAGAAGAACACCCTGCTGTTACACAAGAACCAGCAGGACCTTCCAAAATTAAGACTGAGCCCTGGCCTACAACAAATGTCAAATCTGAAACCCCTTCTTTTGTTAATAAAGTTGTACAAACATTGCCTATTGATGAATCTGCCCCTCCTAGCCAGATCAATACCCACACCTTTGTGGAACAAGCCACTCAAACCCTACCTCAGCCTACTACTTGCAATGCTAAAACACAAACTAAACCATGGGATGAGTAGGCAATAATAGAGAAATGGAAAAAAGAGTCTATTGTTACACAGGCCAAAATCCTGCAGGAACACAGACAAATATGGACAAATCATATCTACTCAAATTGGGAAGCTTTGGAGCAAACATGCCAGGAATCTCGTGCCCTTAAGAAACAGAATAAAGAACTAAAAGGAAAATTGCTCCTGATATTTGACTTGGCACAAAAGTTATTGGCTGCAAGAAAACCATCCTGCAATTACTCTCTATTCCTCATGGAACGACTTACATGGTTTCAGATCAAATCAATCACAGAAGGCAGACCCCATGCAGTGTTACATCCAACAGATTTTGTTAAAACCTTTGCAGAAGCCTCTGCTATGGATCAACACCTCTTCTATGAGGCATATTTACATAATGAGGCCATCCCTGAGAACCGACAGCTTAACCTTAACCCTTTTGCCGGTGACATCCAGATCTGGGAACTCACCTCCTTCCTTAACAATCAGATTATATGGCAGGATGACTTCCTAGCTTCCAAGCACAATGAGGATAATTGCCTTCTCTGGATAAGGCCAGAACCACAAAATGTTGCCACCTTTGTTACAGAGTATTATCAGTTTTTAAAGAAACCAGGGATGACTCAACACATTCAACAATTACAGAGATCGGTGTTTCAGGAGTGTCAGCATTTCATTAAATCAATAGAGATTGCTTCCCTACAGGCAAATAACATGTTTTGGCAACAATCTACTGAGAAAAGACAAGAACACAATCATTTTATCCCCACTAATCTTGAGATAGCAATCTCCAAGGTACCTAGCTACATCAAGTGTGTTCAACAATGTGATGAAAGTTGGATAGGGTACCAGTTTCATTTTCCTATCCTCTGGATGCCAGCAGAGAAATATCAATTCCATTATAAGTTTCCCAAGAAGGCTGAAACAACAGCTTGGCAAAGATTACAACGCATTCAAGGGTTCATAGCTCCAACAGACATCACATTCCACAGCTACTGCTTGAGTAACTTGCACGCTCAGAGTCGGTATTCAGATTCTGAATCAGAGTGAAGTTTCCTAAGGACATGCAACATTTTAAGTTGGGGGGGATGTTAGGACCATACAATGTACCTTTTTGCTCACACTTTTTGCTACCTTTACACCCTTTTTTCACTCACATTTAAACTCACATTATCACCTTACCCTACCTTTCCAAAGGTATACAACGTCTCTTCTCTTTACTATATGTTTAATTTGTTTTGCATATAATTTTGCATTACTCTCGTACTTAACCATTGATCAGAAATGTATAAGTGTTGAAATAGTTCAAACTGCAGATTAGCATTAAGGCCTGTTGTTGAAACAATTAAAGCACACAAACCCTGTGGCTGAAACAGTCTATGGACTACAATGCTGAAATAACAACTCACATAGAGGAAGCTGTTACACTCTCTGTGGTCTACGATGCTGAAACAACAACTCACACAGAATAAGTTGTTACACAGTCCGTGGTCAACGATGATGAAACAACAAATCACACAGAAGAAGTTGTTACACCCTCTGTGGTCTACGATGCTGAAACAGCAACACAAAACTGTTACATTGACCACAACAGCCACACCTTGAGCTAGCATTAACCATCGTTGTTGCATGAGACTAAGTTTCTGAAACAGTCAGAAAGAAAATCTTGTGGCTGAAACAACCCGCGATTTGCGATGTTGAAACAACATACACAGCAGTAACAAGAAGACAAATAAAGAAGTTGTTACTCCAGCTGCGATAGAAACACCTCACTCAGCACTTGTAATAGCATTCTGTTGCGGGAGACTAGGATATCCTATTCCAGTTAGAAAGTTGATCTGACTAAGAATAGGACTCAGATGTACACCTATAATTTGTTGATCAAATTGTATCGAAGGGATTCTCCTCTTTAAATAAGAGGAAATCATCATTAGAGAGGACCTTCTTTTTAGGGAAGAAAGGATTTTAGAGAGAAAGACGTGTTTTTACTTCAGATTGTAATATGATACAGTTGACAGATGAATACAAGACTATTCTGAGCATTTCTTTCTAGTTCCTTTCGTTTCAGGGGAATCTTGTGATAAGGGAGGGCCCACCTTCTTCACAAGATTCACCCATTAGCTTTGTAGTGTGTTAGTGTTATTTTTGTTCATGCCTTGATTAAATTCTGTTTTGCTGAAACACTACTTTATTGAACTCTGTTTTGCTGAAACACTACTTTATTGAACTCTGTCTTGATGAAACTCTGCTTTACTGATTGTTACATTGTTTTAATATGATTCATGCTTGGGTAACTGTTAATCATTCTAGTTATAAATCATGTTTGGTGAATTTATGAAAGCTTGATAATCAGGGACAGGTGTTGAAKATTCCTTCTTGGGGAATAGGGTCATGTTCCCTGTTAGAGATAGTTAGCCTTCAGTGCATGTCAATTATCTCAATTTGTAATGAGTTCATGAAAGTGTGCTAATCGGAAACAGGTGTTGAAGATTCCTGCTTGAGTTATAGGGTCTTGTTCTCTGTTAAGAGGTAGTTAGTCTTCAGTGTTTGTCAATTATTTCAATTAGCAATGAGTTCATAAAAGTGTGGTGATCGGAAACAGGTGCTGAAGATTCCTGCTTTGGGAATAGGGTCATGTTCTCTGGTTACAAAATATTTGGTCTTTCCTTTTGTAGTGTCTTGAAAGATTTCTTTTCCAGGTTGTTATTTTCTTAATGTAATCCAGGATTCTTTGGACAATTATTTCTTTAAACATTAAACTCTGCAATAGGTAGACTGCTTTCCTGTAATTCAAGTTAGAACTCCAGTTTGTTCAAGGCAAAGTGTGACTAATATATTTTTACTACAACTCTAGGTTTCTTTTGAGATTGAGCATATATAGTGTGTGATTACCTTTGAAATAAACAGACTTCCCTGGGTTGATAATTTATGTAGCACTTGATTGTTTAGTTAAATAAGCAATTATAGTGACCAACAAATAGATGCATTGATGTCGAACATGGTAGAAACTACTTTATTACCGATCATTAATGTATACCATTAACAAGTGCGAGGGAAGCTACCAATGATGAAAATGAATCCCAAGGTACCCTAGTACATTCCAGTGAATGTGAACAAATGAGTTGAAGTCGAAGATTCATGGAATCATTCGATCAGAGGCCAATAATGTAAACCTATTGTCGAAGGCGAGGATACCTTCCATTGAGGCCTGTAGGTTCGAAGGTACTAACTATTTTATAAGTCTAATTTTTGGATAATGTGTTGAATTTGACAGGAACAGACTCATCGAATGAGGGCCTTGAGGTATCTCTCATCATAGACACAACACTAGCATAGGAAAGTGATGAAATATGATATATCAAAAGATGATTGACTGACACGGGTGTGAAAATAGATGATACTATAGAGTGATTGATTGGCTAACTTGAACATTATGAGGAATGAGAAATGACCTGGAAGCATTGAATCAACTGAGATATAGACCAAAACATAGTGTGATGATCAACGAAGCACTCTTCGAGTGACCAAAGGAGTATGAGGACTCATAGGATTGGTATGACTTAGAGACAAGAAAATTACCCAACCATAACACAAGACACAAACAGGTTCCATGTTCAAGGGAGACAATGAAATGATTTCCATTAAGTTCTCAAAAATGTGATCCACTTCCCTCAATCCCCCCCCACCATGATTGGCACATACCTAATTTTGTTTTAACGAGCTGGAGGAAGATAACATAAGCTCGATATAACTAATATTCGATGAGTCCCTCATTATGTGTTTAACGAACCTGAAGAAGGAGGGGTCTTTCCCCATATGGGTCCTTCAATGCATGTTTTACGTGTCCAAAGAAGGAAAAATTGATGGTATTTTCATGTTTAGAGAGTCTAAAAATATCTTAAACATCACTCCACAAATGTTCTTTTTCATAAATTTCGTCCCCCAAGACTAAAAAAGTGTAAAACAATACAAGGGAAAACTCTTCTAGTCATGATTGACCAGAGTATACATTTTTTGTAGTTAGTCTTATGAGGCCGAACAATGGGTAAAATACCACTCAAAATATGACTCTTCATGGTTTAACGAGATCGAAGGACAAAGGATTATGCTTGTAGTTTGTTTCATTTTTTAACAATTTTGACACAGAAAGCGAACTGTCCTCGGAGTCGGTTTCATTTTTTATGAGATTGAAAATGATAATAACTATGCTCAGTGTAATACCCATGAACAAGCCTCTTCCCAACATGATGTCTAGAGGTTGGTAATTTGATCGATACCTATTGGTGGGTTTTTTCCAACATGGTGTTCAGATGTTGGTACTTTTCCCCCAACATCATCATAAGAAGTTGGTGTTTTAACTTCAATATGATGTCGAGAGGTTGGAGACATGCCCCCCAAGCTTCAGTTCATTTGTCAATTCTTCTTCTTCTTAGACTCCTGGTTACTAATAGGGATAGGTTCACTAGAGAGGGAGGAATAAAGAGGATAAAATTGTATAGCTAGAGGAAGGGAAGGTTTAGGTACCAAATCATGTAGAAGAAAAGACTCTGCTAAAGTAAGTAACATGATGTCACATAGTGTTTCAGTGGAAAATGGGTTAGGCACCATATGAGGATCAAATTATTTAGATGATCATTGCACCATATTCATAATCATATTTAACATGGAAACCTCATGTTGGGGATTAGGGGGAGGTAAGGGAAAAACTCCCATGAGTGAGGAATACTTGAGTAGACCTACCCCCACACTTTTGTACTTAAGGTCAGACTTTCCCAGGAAAGGGATATTATTCACTGTAGAATTATTGAGATCTGGTGTGCAATAATCAAGTTGGTCAACATTCAAAATTTTCCCTTGATGGGGAAATTGCAAAATGTGAAAGTCTAAAGATTAGATGATAGTCATTTCATAGAACCAACTGCGACCAAGAAACAAATTATAATCTAGGGGTGCATCAACCACTTCAAAGTCAATATAAATTTATTTTCCCTTTAATTCAATAGTGAAATATTTCAAGAGTCTGTAAGGTTGGAAACCATGTTCGTCAATTGCTTTAAGGGTGGTAGGTGACTGGTGAATTTTAGGAGAACCAATGGCTCTCCAGTAGGACAAAGACATGACACATGTGGAAGTTCCTTCATCCAAAATAATGTGATGGATGTTCTCCCCACCAACCATATCATGGATTTAGAATGCCAAGTGGTGGGAGAGCCTCAATTTAAAATAGTCCATATTAAACATAATCATTTTGTATTCCCATGGATCCACAACTACAATGGATGATAAAAAGGTTCTACGTTGACTTGGACAATTTTGTAGAACTTCAAGAATTGAGATAGCACAAGGTGTGTGTGCCAAATATTCAAAAATGTTGTAGTTTTGAGAAGCGTGGGAACCTGCATTAAACACTAATTTTTGAAATGTGCCCTTGGTAGGGTCCAACATTGAGTCAACAACATGCCTCTTGATTTGAAGAGGGGAAAAGGATGGATGAGTGGAAATGGAGGGATTATTGGTAGCACCTCCATTGGAATGATTATCTGGAGCAGTGGCATAAGTATTAGCCATGTTCATTAGACTAACAGACTCCTTACACATAAAGACTTGAGAGATGCTTGAGGACGAATCCCCATGGTGGGAATGACCTATGTTTCCTCCTTTCGAAGGAGCATGAATTTTGCAACCATTTTTTGTTGTTGAGTTGGGAAAGGGTCAGTTAACACTGCGGGTAGGAAGGTACCCTTCATAAATTTAGTGACTTCCTCATGATGAGGGAAATATTTTATGTAGTGGTCCTCCATACAAATCATGCATGGAAGCTTAGATTTCCTTTTTGGTTGAGTTTTTGTACTCTCTTGTTGGTTAGAAGATATCTTAGATTTACCCCTTTTTTTCTTCTTACCTCCAGCTTGCTGAGATGAAGTGGATTGAACCACATTCACCTTTGAGGTTTGTGAAGGAGAGGGAGTAGTTTTGGTGTTGTTAACAAAACCCACCATGCCATCGGCATGGGATTCTGGAGTACGTATTGACAGATAATTCAACGGGAGAAAATCATGAGGGATTAGATTGTAAAGTGTATTAGACTGGGAATATACCAAGTCCAAATATTGAGCATGATTAATGGCTTACTCCTTAGTGACAACACCTCCCATGGTGATATCTCTAGCAATGGGTGGAAAAAGTGACTTGGCAAATGATCCAGATTTTATGAGCAGAACAAAATGACAATAGATTATTAATAGGTTCTTAACACAAAATAACAAATATATAGTAAAACTATTTTTCTATTCAAAAAGGAAATAAGCTAAAATTGTAAAATGCAACAGAAACAAGCTTGTTGGAATGGTGGTGGCTTATCTCTGAGAAGAGATGTGACGGTTGTTCTCATTCACAAGAAGATGATTACAATGAGGCTTTGAAGGCCTTTTTACAATAAACAAGAATTCCAAAAACCCTAGACATCCAAAAACCTAACCCTAGGAGATGTAGCGCCAAAAGTCATGTGGGCCCCGTTTGGGTAAGTTAGTACATCAACTTCCCGGGGTCGTAACTTTTGCTACGATCTCTGTTTTAGGCGTATGATAGCCCATTGGAAAGGTATCATCAAGGAGATTCATTTCAGGGGAAATATCAAAGGAAATTACATAGTGCAAACCCATTTTCCCAAAAAATATCGTTTAGGGCCTCAAAATGGCTCCGTAAGTGAAAATTGCTAAAAATAGTAAATTACCAAATTGCCAGAAAATTGTTTTGAGCCAGTGGAAAAAGTTGGGTGGCCATCGATATCCACCTGGATCAATCCCCCATACTTATGAAGCAATGGTATCCATTTTTTTGAGGTCCTCCATCAGATGAGGAAATTTATGTTGAATTTGGCCCTGGGTGAGCCACTTGCCTTGGTGTTGGAGCTGCCCTGCTTGGACGACTCAATAAAGTTGGATCCTTTGTTGTCGAGTGCCCTTGATATTTTTGAACAAAATAGGATTATTGTATGCTTGTTGTATGAAGTCAGGGTTGATCTCTTTTGGTTTCAGTTGTTCTACTACTTCTGAGGTGTCCAATAATGGTGGGAAATAAGGGCAAAGGAGATCCACGTTGAACACTAGGTGCAGGCCAAGGAAAGGAGGAATGTTGAGCTCAAAAGAATTATCCCCCATGGACTTGGGGATGGTGTATGGCCCACAACGGAATGGGAAAGGCTTCCAATGAGGTCCTGTAAGGCATTCTTTCGGCAAGTGAGACCAAACTTTGTCGCCCACCTGAAACTTATGTCGCACCTGATGTTGATCATGGAATTGTTTGTACTTGTCATTGGACTTCTCTAGGATGTCCTAAACCTATTGGCAGATGTGCTGGATCCACTCAATGAACCGGGTGGCTTTGTCAACTTCAGTTGGAGCAGGAGATGATTCGGTCGAGGTGACCGCAAGGGGAAGTGCAACATCTATGGGACCCAATGGTTGGAATCCCAACCCCACCTGAAAGGGGTTATGGTCGGTTGAGCTATGCAAGGCTCGGTTGTAGCTATGTTAGACATAGGGAATGCTCTCATCCCATGTGCGATGATTATCTTAATTATACATGTGAAGGATATGCACAATCATTTGATTTAAGACCTTGGTTTGGCCATCTGTCTGGGGGTGGAAGGCCATGAATTTGGTGAGCTTGGTGTCCAGCAATGACCAGAGGCTTGACTAGAATGTGATGAGAAATCGAATGTCCTGATCTGAGACAATGTTTTGTGGGAGTCCAAAATGTACACAGATTCGTTCAAAGAAGAGCTTGGCAGTGACCTTTACTGTGATGTTCTTCTTGTAGGCAACCAAAATCGCCATCTTAGAAAAGTGATCAACAACCACAAAAACACAGTCATTTCCCTACTTGGTGGACATGAGGCCCATCATGTAGTCTATTGAGATGGATTCCCATGTCCTATCATGAGTAGGAAGAAGGGTGTACATGCCCTATTTCTTAGTGGTCATTTTGGCAATAATGCAAGCGGTGCAAGACCTAATATACTTGATGACCTCTTGTCAAATTGTTAGCTAGTTGAAATGTTTGTGTAGCATCGCCACTGTCTTTTTGATGTCGAAGTGTCCTACCACCCGATTGTAGTGGGATTCCCATATCATATTCACTCGCTCACCAGATGGAACACAGATATGGCCCAGACGACACAACAACCCATCCTGAAGATGGAAATTATCGACAATTTTGTTTTCCCCCAACATTTGGTAGGTGGTGGAAAAGTCCAGGTTTGTCTCATAGATTTGGGGCCATCCATAGGTCTCATGGCCGCAAGAGTCTATCACCATGGTGAGTGTCGCGACTAGAAGTCTATCGAGGCAATCAATGACGTGATTGGTGCTTCTGGTTTTATACTTGATGTTGAGGTGGAATTGTTGTAAATATGTGGCCAATTTTGATGGAGGTCATTTTGCAATTTTCCTTGTGTCTACATGAACTATAGTGGCTTATGATTAGTGTGGATGACTATCTCCTTCCCAAGAATGTAATGTCTCCACTGGTGGCAGGATTTCACATATGATAGTGTCTCACTATGATAGGCCACAGGGTGGCCGTGTTGAGTGAGAACGATGCCCACAACATAGTCTGAAGCATCTGCCTCGATCTCAAAGGGCTTCTGCAGGTCTAGTAGTGAAAGTACTCGGGCTGAGCATAAGGGTTTCTTAAAATCATCGAACACTTATTGTTGGGACCAGCCCCACACAAATTTCGTCTTACCACCACCCCTGGTTATTTGGTTGCGGGCCCATGCAATATGGGAGAATCCCAACATGAATGTGCAGTAGAAATTAGCAAGGCCCGAGAAGCTCCAAATCTCAGTGAGTGTGGTTGGGGCTGGCCAATCACGAATGACTTGGATCTTGGCTAGATCCACATGTAAGCCATGTTTATCAATGATGTAGCCCGGGTAATGGACCCTGTCCATGTTGAAGGAGCATTTTTCCAAGTTGGTATATAGCTTGTGTTGTCGTAGGGTGTGCAAAACTTGTTGAATATGCTGCAAGTGTTCATCCCAAGTCCTATTGTAAATGAGAATGTCATCCATATACACCATTATAAAAGTATTGGTGAATGGTTGTAGGATATTGTCCATCATACTCATGAAAGTGGCTGGAGCATTTTATAAACCAAAAGGCATGGCCAACCATTCAAAAAGGCCTTCCTTTCACTTGAAGGTGGTCTTCCATACATCTGTCTGTTCTATTGGGACCTGGTGGTAGCCATAATTCAGTTCAATCTTACTGAATTATTTGGCCCTCATGATTTGATCAAGTAGGTCGTCGATTCATGGAATCAGGTATCGGTTTCTGACAGTGATTTTATTTAGAGCCTGGTAATCAATGCAGAGTCGCCAGGTACCATCTTTCTTCTGTACTAGCATGATTGGGCTCCTGCAAGGTGATGCATTGGGACAGATGTGCCCCTTTTGGAGTAGTTCTTGGATCTGTCACTTGATCTCTTCATTCTCTAACAGAGAGCAGTGATAAACTAGCCCATTGGGCAGCGGTGCGTCGGGGGTCAGATCGATGGGGTGCTTGACTTGGCAATCCAGAGGTACCCAGGTAGGTGAGGAGAAGATATATGAGTATTCTTCCACGATCTTATCTACTTGCTTCTATTGAGTGGAAATATCAGCCGCAGAGACCCTGGATGTGGCTATGATCTTTCACTTATTCTGAGAGTGAATCACAAAGAATACAAACTTCCCCATCTGAGAGATGACCTTCCTACATTTCTTAGCAGAGATCAATTAAATAACACTAGGTGGGATTTCCTCAGGTATCTTGTACAATTTTATGTTCAAAGTAATAATAACACTACGAGGCCTAGACTCATATACATCATGACGCTTCCATAAATAAGGTTGGCCCAAAATAACATCACAAACTTCGAGAGGAGAAACATCACACAATACCTCATCTTTGAAGGGCTTGATGGCGTACGACGATCAACACTATTGGCTGACGCAGAGATCACTTCCTTGGTGGAGCCATCCAATGGTGTAGGGTTGTGGGTGGGACATTGTCGGCAGGGCCAACTTCTTGTTGAACTCTGCTGAGATGAGGTTATTCTGGATATCGCTATCAATGATGAAGTGCAGCGGGGTGCCTTTTACCCACATCTATGAATGGAAGAGGTGCTCTCCTTCTTCTAGCTTGTCTGGTTCACCAGGCTGGAACTTGGTGGTAGCAACGGTGGCACTAGGTTCCACATCAATGATCCGCCTTCCCCTTTCTATTTTTGGCTCAGAGTCATAACCCGCATATGATTCAGAGTCTTTCGCTTTGGCCACTAGCGGCTGCTTTGAGAGGCAGTCAACAGTGTTATGCCAAGGGATCTTATGGAAGTTGCACCACTTCCCGGTATCTTTCTTTGTCTTTCCGTTGTCATTATTTTCTTGCGACTTGGACTGGTTGTCCTTATACTGTCCATATTTTCTCTTTCCTCTGTTCTGTGGGCTGGGTCTTCCCTTTCTTGTCTTTTTTTGTGAGGGGTTCCCAGGCCCAAATTTCTGCATCTTTTGTTTGACCCTCTGCTCGATTTTGATGGCATATCGATAGGCCACGCCCAAGGATGAGATGTCCAAAAAATCCATTTCATTCTATATGTATCTATGCAGAGCACCGCGATACTTGAGCACCAAATTTTTCTTTGAATCTTTGATACCTAGCTTGGTGCATAAGGTATGGAAGATATTTGTAAAATCTGGCACTGCTTGGTCTCTTTATTGTCACAATGTGGTCCATTTGGTATACAAGTCATCATAAATTTCAACAGGATAGTATTGTTACTTAATAACATCCCTGAAGGATTCCCAGCTGGTTGTGACTGTAAATAATGAGGTTTTCTCTGTTTCCTTTTGCTCACAGACAGTTCCCCACCAATCTTTGGCATGTGGAATGGCTTTGAGGAGCGCAAAAGTAATATTTTCTCTATTCAGAAAGCTATGAACATAAAAATACCCTTCTAGTAGATTCAACCACTTGTCTACAACATATTCATCTATCTGAACTTCAAATATAGGAATATTGAAGTTTATTTTTACCTTGAAGGGGGCGTCACCTCTGCTCGAAGAAGATGCGTCACCTGTTGGTAGCTGCTGAAGGATTTTCATGAAACTATCCATCATCTCATTCCTTTGTTGCGTGAGGGCTTCCTCAATCGAAAATTTGAAAGGATCTAATGTCCCGTCTGTTAGCTTTCTAGCTCGGGAGGTACTCTGCATGTTTTGTCTTGTATGTAGATGTTACCTTAATATTTACACTACTGGGCACTTAACTTTGTAATAGTTTTTATAAAGTTGTTTAAGTGGTTCTTTTATTAAAGTGACTTTTTAATAAAGTGTACTATCTATTTTTAAACTGACTTTATTTTCATAAAGCACTTATGTAATAAAGTGAAATTCACTTTTAATTTTAAATGAGACATTTTGGAGGGAATGAATCATGACCCTTGATCTTGGAAAAGGCAAGATTTAATCTTGGCCTTTGGATCTAGGGTTGGGGAAGGTGAAAAGACACTTTTGGGGGAAAATGTCATTTTCAGATTATAAAAGAATGCATTGGGTAGTATGCAAGACATGTTGTGAAGACATCATCTCGAATGTCGAGAGAGGACATCAGGAGGAGAGTTAGAGAGATTTTCTGAGTATGCTTGAGAGAGGAAAATGAGAAGCAAAGAGGGAACATTTTTTAAGGAAAGTGGGCACGATTCCCGAGAAAAAAATTATGTAAACTTTTGGCCGAAATATTTTTCTGCTGTGGGAGGTTGCGCTGTATGGATCCGTACAGCCGTACGGATTTGGCACAAAAATCGAGGCAATTTTTGGCACAGTTTTCAAGGAATTTTTTAGATTTTTGGTGGATTTTTTGGGTCGTACGGAACAGTCCATTTAGTGGGATTTGGGCACGGAAAACAAGGTACAGAAGAGGCTAGACAATGGTATTGTTTTGGCATGAAAAACGAGGAAGATTTTTGTGGGACAGGTTTGGTGCTGTGAGGTATTTTCCTTGGCTGGAAATGTTGTTTTGTTGTTGATATGTACTTTCCTGAAGCATAATAATAAGATCTTTCTCTCTCTCATTGGGTTTCCCCACATTGGGGTTTTCCCTGACATTTGCCTAAATTTCTGTGAGTTATGGGTTGTTGTCCACTATGTATTTCCACTGCATATTTTTCTTAGCAATGTGCATTTCTTCTTATGGAAGTTTTTGAATGTGGGTTTTATGCATTTGTTTTATGCATGGGTTTTATGTTTTTGAAATTTCAACTTTTGTTCTTTGCATGGAAATTCATAAACTATGCTATACTTTGGCACCTAAACAACCACTGGAATTTTGAAATTTATTAAGACAGTTATCTCTAGGTTGCTAAGTGTTTGACAGAGTATTAGCTTGTTGATTTTTGTCATTAAAAATATACATGGTATCAGAGGTTGGGTTGTGAGTGACAGTGGGAAGTGTGATATTTTGGCAAATGGGTGTGATTGTTTTCCTTGAGTTGTGACAGGCAATATGGCTGCAAGTACTAGATACGAGCATCAGTTGGATGGAATTTCCAACTACTTGTAGTGGAAGGTTCATTTGTTATACGTTCTCAAGGAGAACAAGATCTATAGCTATGTCAACTCTGTTGTAGCAGCTCTCGCAACAAATCCTGCTGCTTTGGACTTCCATGAGGTCAAGGAAGTCAGAGCTCATAGGATTATTCTAGATGGGTGAAGGATCACCTTATCCCACACTTGGCTAAAAAAAAGACTGACAAGGAGATGTGGGATGCACTTAAGAACTTGATCGAGGTGAAGAACGAGAACCGGAAGATGGCCTTGAAGGCTAAGTTGCATGATACCAAGATGGGTAAGGAGGAGAGTGTCTCTTCTTATCTTACCTGGGTGGCTCAAGTTAAAGATGAGCTGGCAGTTGTTGGAGAGGTCACTTCAGATTATGAGTTGGTGAGGATAGCCTTAAATGGCTTCACCAAGGATTGGGAAGTCTTCGTGAAGTGTGTGGTGGGTTGTGAGCATATACCAGATTCGAGCAGACTGTGGGATGATTTCACTCAGGAGGAGATCCGAGAAAGATCTTAGAGCAGTAATCAGAAGACAGACAAAGCTGATGAGAATGTTGCTCTTCTGGCAAAGAGTAAGAAGAAAGGAAGTTCCAAAAGGGACTTGTGTAAATTCAGATGCTATTGTTGTAACCAGTTGGGGCACCTTTCCTCTCATTGTCTCAAGAGGAAGAAGAAAAAGAAGGATTCAGAAGGGCTTGAGACAACTGCTACAATAGACATAGAGGATTTTGCTTCAAAGTTTGATAGGGAATTTTCTTTGGTTACCCTAGTTTCCAGTGTTGGCAGTGGAGGATTCAGAGGTGATGTGAGATGGATTGTGGATAGTGGAGCCTCTAACCACATGACGGGAATCTAGCAAGTATTCCCAGACTTCACAGAGATTGGTCCTAGCTGATAGGTGGTAAATGAAGGTGGTATGGCGAGAGATGTACGTGGAGTTGGGAATGTCAGATTCCAACTCGAGTTTGGGGGACTCTTGTATATTTATGGAGTTCTCTTTGTTACAAGGTTGAGTGTTAACTTTCTCTCAGTCTCACCCTTGTAGGATGTAGGATATTTCGTATTGTTCAAGAGGGAACATGTATTTATCTACAGAGAGGGAGTGGACCCGGTAGAGCTGTAGTTGATCGGTAACCGGGTGGATAGGTTGTATATGTTGAGAGGACATCCTATGATATATGATTCATCATCGGATGAGGAGCATGAGGAGGCTTCTGATACTGCGGTGGTGCCAAGGTATTAGTCTTGCATTCCGAAAGAAGAGAGCGAGTCTCTTATGAGCACTGGCAGAAGGCTCAGCCAGATTGATCAAACCGATGCTCAAGATGAAGTGAGCTCAGGGTTCTGGGAGGTTTCCAGGAGAAGATATTCTAGTTCAAGTTATGTGCAGGTGTTGTGGATGGCTCCAGGTTCAAATGGATCTCCTACAGAGCATAGTGTGATGGGACTAGATGATGGAGATGGCAGTGAGTACATCCCTCACTAAGAGGGAATGTTATATTTTTAGCTCGAGAGGTACTTCGCATGTTTTGTCTTGTATGTGGATGTTACCTTAATATTTACACTACCTGGAACTTAACTTTGTAATAGTTTTTATAAAGTTGTTTAAGTGGTTCTTTTATTAAAGTGACATTTTAATAAAGTGTACCTTCTATTTTTACACTGACTTTATTTTCATAAAGCACTTATGTAATAAAGTGAAATTCACTTTAAATTTAAAATGAGACATTTTGGAGGGAATGAATCATGACCCTTGATCTTGGAAAAGGAAAGATCTAATCTTGGCATTTAGACCTAGGGTTGGGGAAGGTGAAAAGAAACTTTTGGGGGAAAATGTCATTTTTAGATTATAAAAGAATGCATTGGGTAGTGTGCAAGACATTTTGTGAAGACATCATGTTGAATGTCGAGAGAGGAAAATGGGAGGAGAGTTAGAGATATTTTATGAGTATGCTTGAGAGAGGAAAGTGAGCAGCAAAGAGGGCACATTTTTCGAGAAAAGTGGGCATGATTCCCGAGAAAAAAATTCTGTAAATTTTTGGCTGAAATATTTTTCTATTGTGGGAGGCCGTACTGTACGGATCTGTACAATCTGTACAGCCATACAAATTTGGCACGGAAATTGAGACAATTTTTGGCATGGTTATCAAGGCTTTTTTCACATTTTCGGTGGTTTTTTTTGGGCCGTATGGAATAGTCTATACAACAGACTGTGGGCACAAAAAACGAGGTACGAAAGAGGCTGGATAGTGGTATGATTTTGGCACGAAAAATAAGGCAGATTTATGTGGGATAGATTTGTTGTTGTGAGGTGTTTTCCTTGGCTGGAAATGTTGTTTTGTTGTTGATATGTACTTTCCTGAAGCATAATAATAAGATCTCTCTCTCTCTCTCATTGGGTTTCCCCACATTGGGGTTTTCCCTGGGATTTGCCTAAATTTCTGTGAGTTATGGGTTGTTTTCCACTATGTATTTCCGTTACATATTTTGCTTAGCAATGTGTATTTCTACTTATGGAAATTTCTAAATGTGGGTTTTATGCATTTCTGAAATTTATGAAGACAATTATCTCTAGGTTGCTAAGTGTTTGACATAATATTATCTTGTTGATTTTTGTCATTAAAAATATACACTGTCACCTTTTTTTTCTCCTACCATGAGAGGTTGCTTCGGCGTGCGAGAGTTTTTTTCCTCAAGAGAAACAATCTCGAAACCCAACTCTTTGTACTATGACCTCGTTGTTGATATGCATTAAAACGATAAGGAGTAGACCGCTCTAATACCACTGATCCGAATTTTATGGGCAAAAATAAATAAATACAGATTTTTAACAGGTGATTAACACAAAATAATAGAGATACAGTAAAATTGTTTTTCTATTCAATAAGGAAATAAGCTAAAACAGTAAAATGCAGTAGAAACAAGCTTGCTGGAATGGTGGTAGCTTATCTCTGAGAAGAGATGTGATAGGTGCTCTCATTCACAAGAAGATGATTAAAATAATTCTCTGAAGGCCTTTTTACAATAAACAGGAATGCCAAAAACCCTAGACATCCAAAAACCTAACCCTGAGAGATGAAGTGCCAAAAGGCATGTGGGCCTCGTTTGGATAAGTTAGTACATCAACTTCTTGGGGTTGTAACTTTTGCATACGATCTCCGTTTTAGGTGTATGATAGCCCATTGGAAATGTATTGTCGAGAATATTAATTTTAGAGGAAATATCCAAAGAACCTCCATATTGCAAACCTGTTTTCCCAAAAAAAACACCGTTTAGGGCCTCAAAACGGCTCTGGAAGTGAAAAATGCTAAAAATAGTAAATTACCAAAATTGCCAGAAAATTATTTTGAGCCAGTTGGAAAGGTGGGTGGCCACCGATATCCACTTGGATCAATAAACTAATATTTTAGGAGTTGGTCTAGAATAGTGGCTTTAATCAACCATTTCCACCTCCTCCATTCATTAATATAATCATATATGTGATTGGAGGTGGATTTCTTAAGAGAAGTTAAAATCTTTGTATCGTTTTCGTACTGAATCGACATTTGGAAATGTGTTAAGAAATCCATATCTAAAAAGTTGAAGTCTCTAAAGGAATGTCATGTAATTTCAATATACCATTTCTCTACAACTCTTGTGAGGTTTCACTGAAAAAGTCATAAACAAATGGAATCATCCATGAAAGAGTTCGAAGAACACCAAATATAGAAGGTCATTACATGGTTATTAGGGTATTCTCCAAGTCTCAAGTCTATATTTAGGATATCATAAGGTAGTTTGGCAGGTATTGGAGGCCAAAATGGGGCATGCACTATGGGATCATTATTCAAACATGACAGATCAAGCATATCTAATGTAGCCAAGAATGGAAGTTGTCGGTTAACCTGTGGATATTGGTAGTAACCATTTGACATAAAAACACCAGCGGGACCATATAGAGGTTGCAATAGGATTTCAATACTATATGTTCTTCCTATATATTATGGTTGACTGGAGGGTCCCCCCATGAACTATGGTTGACCCGATGCCCCCCCCATGTACTGTGGTTGACCTGAATGTCCCCCCATGTATTATGGTTGACCTGATGGACCTCCCATATACTATGTTGTTGTGTTGGAATAATGGGGTTCATGGATTGATTGGGAAAAATTCATTTTCGAGTAAATCTTGTTGGATTAGGTTGACCCCATAAAGGATTTGAAAATCCCAGATATGGTTGTCTAGGATACAAGACAGTAGTAGTGGGAAAGGAAGGACCTGCATGAGTGGATTGCCCCAAGTTTTGTTTTTGTTTCCCCCAAATAGGAGTTTTAGTCATAGTTGAGGGTTTCCCCCTAGCAAAAGGTTTCCCTCCAGTTGAACATTGACCTCCAGTGAACGGTATAGAAGAATTTCCTATTTGTAAGGTTGGAGATGTGGGTTTAGTAGCTTGTGTAAATGTGGTTGTTTGAATGACCTTCCTACTAGCCATATGACCTATGGGACGACCAAGTAAAACACTTAGTGTGTTCATATGTGGGATTAGTGAAGTAGTAATATTACTCAACCCATGTGCTGAGAGATATGTACTCAAAAGTGGTTGCGTCAGAGTAACCTAGATCCCAGATGTTTCCAATAAAAAAGAATCGCCAACAATAGTGATTTTCACTCTTGCAAGGTCAACTACAGGAGTTGTGGATAGAGGATATGAAACTCCCAATCCCTCTGGAAAACCAAATTCCAGTGGGTTCATGCCAAAAGATTTCCTAGTGGCTTAAATGACTGGTAAATTGTAAGAAGACTAAGCATCAAGAAATATTGTTGACGATTTTTCAACAAGTAGTGGGCCGAGTGGATCAATAAAAAGGGGATTTGCATAAGATGCAAGGCATTCCATGAAGTTTGTGATGGTTCCTCTACATGTTGGCCACTTCTGGAAGCTACACTCTCAGTTTCAAAATTTGTTCTTCAACCATTCCTTTGTTAGAAGAGTCATGTTGAGGTTCCTGAACTTCAGGATCCAAACCTTGCATTCTACGAGATCTTCGAAGCCCTAGATTGACCACGGTGAATGTAAAATAATATTCCTTAAGGCCAAATACAAAGTCCAAAAGAACACACCCATAAAACATATATAAAGGTAATCAACCAAGAAACAATAGAAGGATCTTCTGAAGATGGGATATCAATCCATCAACAAAGATATGAGAAGAAGTTACCCCAACCTCCACATAACATCCCTTCTCGGTGTAAGAAACCCTCACTTTGTGGGGTCATCCTCCAAGGGTAATGATAGTGTGATGTGACTTATTCCCTAGGTACCATGGGAATCCCCCCATAGTCACCTATATAGATATGTAGGAAAGGCCACTAAGTTTACCAACTTGTAGTCAGCCTCTAGGGGGGTACAGTCAAAATTCAGGACCGAACATATGGAAAGGATAACAAATTTTGAAGCTCTTCTAGAGGACAGAAGAAAAGTGGACTGGTAAAACTCTTGAGGGCCTTGAATGGATTCAATATTCACGAAGCAATGATACCAAATGAACCAGTAACACTCAATAAAAACCCCCAATATATGCTCTTTCCACTATGATTGGTCATTATTTGGAGGGGTAATCTTCACTTCCCTTATACATGCGACCTCATGTTTATCCCTTGTGTTAGAGGGGGTTCCCGGCTATGCCTATACGACAATTGTATTTTTTCACTCATCAGTGTTCTACAGTCTTGTTTAGTAATCTTGGACAATTTAATCGCTTTTCCTAGTCCAAATATTCTAACCTTATGCTAATGTTGGTGTTATATAAACCAAAAAATGTCTATTTGATTTTATTAGCACGTTGGTTGATTTTAATAGTGTTCATTACTCAAACAATTCCATGAAGTTAAAACTAATGATGTGTGAAACTCGACTCCAATAGAATGCAAAAGGATTGAATTTCAAAAGTTTCTTTTCGATGAATTCTATCTATGAGAAGGAGAAGATTTTTCTTCTTCTTAACAAGCACTCAATATCATGCAACTTTTCAATTTCCCTCTTAAATGAAGAGAAGAATGATGTAAAACAAATGTTTTTAAAATTCTAAATCAAATGCAACACTAGCTCTTTCAAAACATGTACCGAAATAAAACTTCTAAGAATGCAAAATTTTCTCTTTGTTTGATTGTATATAAAATGAAATCTCTTCAAATGAAAAAATTTGTGCTTCCAAATTTTCAATTAGAATGAAATAAGTCAATTTTTGACAAAAAGGAACATGAAGCAAAAATAAATCAAAAAAAGTGCACTCAAAAGTTTGATGAGAACTGAAATAATTCAAGTGTGAAAAAACTTGTTCAATCAAGGACTAAAAATTGTGAAAGAGAAAGAAAATCATTGCTTGAAAATCTCAAAAAAAATGAGTAGAAAGAATCAAAATCCCAAGTTGCAATTTGAAATGAATGAAGAAAACTCCAAAATAATTTTTGAAATCAGGGTTACAAAAGATTGAAAACCTCCATGATTAGGATCAAACCACTAGTAAGATAGATTTTGACCAAAGGATTAGGTTATCCCAAGGTATGCATACTCATTCCATAATTTTTAAGGATTTGCAAGCTCAAAAGAGGCAAGAAAATTTGGTGATCACAATTATTTCAATCAAAAAAAGTCATAGCTAAGTTCAGAGGGCTCTAAGGTAAAGTTCTGAGTGAAAAAACTAAGGAGAACAAGAAAAATGAGCTAAAAAATGACCCAGGAAGGAGATCAACGTTCCTGTAAAGAGGCAGAAAGTGCATTGAATAGGGGTCAACGCTCCTCAGGACACTAGCAGGGAGAATTAATAAGGGTTTTCAATTCTCAGTGGGTCACTTAGGAGGAACGTTGATACCTAGAAGTGGTTGAAACAACACTAGTGTTTTCCCATATTCACTAGAAATAAGGAGGGGTTCAAGTAACAAGAATTAACATCAAAAATTTCAAAGGACAACTAAGATTCGAAGGTCTAGGAACCTAAGAACAATCGTTCCCCAACAAAGTCACCAATTTTTTGTTATGATAAATGTTACCCTGCAGAAAGGTTGAAATCCCTCTAGACTGATTTCTCTTCGATCCAGGATACAAGAGAACAAATGGACACTAATATCCCTCTTCCCTATATATTATATGTTTTTGTGCATGAAGTTTGAGGAGAAAGAGAAAGATAAATATATATCTAACCTTCTTCTCGTAGGTTGTCCTCATTGCTCTGGTGTGAGATTTAATCCATGCTCTGAGTATAGAACCAAACTCTTTCAATCTCCCTGCAAAAAGTAAGACAACCCTTATCTTCTACTATGTAACGTTGGCTAAAAACCAATATATCTAAGTTAAACCAAAATAAACATTCATTAATTAAATTGAATAAAACAAGAATGAGGGAAAAGGCCAAGTTATATTAATCATGAGAAACAATGGAAACACTTACAACTATACTACCACTGTGATAGCGTTCCTCCAAGCTTATCCTTTCCATCCCCTTTTTTCATAACCAAATGATAACTATGATGATCCTAAACTATTTTTGAACTCCCTTTCACCCTTGAGTGGCCTCATTATATAGGACTTTGGAGGCTTAATCACCATGAAGTATTTTAGGAAATGGTTGATGATTTATCTCCTTAGGTTAGGATTTGGTTACATGTTGGATGCTCGGGCTCACCTAGATTCTGATCTCAATAGGTTTCTAACAAAACCCTCAAACTATCATCCCTCATGGTAAACTAGAAGGCAACGCTACACATAGAGTGCACAACGCAATCTCACCTGAGATAGATTTATGGGTGTTATCGGATAAATCGGTAGGTACGGACACTAACATATCTCCCTAGATCCACCTGGATCTAGAACAAAACAAGACATGACATGACTCTTTCCCTAAGTTGTAGTCATTGAATCTACTAATAAGGAAGGATGAGTGACATACCTTAATATCGCTTCCTTAGGTCTCTGTTGTTCCTGCATCACTTCGGTGCTCTTGTGAAATCAAGTCCAAGACAACACAAACCAGCCAAAGTGAAGATAGCAAAGTATATTCAATGTCAACCTATGCATATGATCAAGGAGTTATGCAACAAAATGAGAGTAATTTTATGGGAAAGGGACATGTTGTTGTATTATATTAATTGAAAGTAGAAGATACAACTGGATCACCTTGATGTCACAAGCTTCCTTTCATGACCCTTGGTTCCAACACACACACTTGCTCTATACTTGCATGAAGAAGATCCAATAAAACTTGGTGGGCCAAAAAGAGTCTCCAAGATTCTATCCAAGCAGGGTTCTCCACACAATGCTTTCACCAATTCTCCATTCAATCTTGCTTAACCTTTTCCATGAGAATTCTTTCAATATATAGGAGAAGGAGATATGGTTACATGGATGAGGATGATCCCACTAAATCTGAGAAGTCAGTAGGATTCCAACTCATTTTCTAGAAGATCCCCTTTTAGAACCTTCATGACCTCTTCTTCTTTTCAATCTTAAAAATAGGTTTGCACCCTATCTATAGAGCAGACCGTGAACAGTTCACACCCTAAGTAACATAGGCAGCCTATGAACTCATCTTAAAAATGTGTTTTTGGAAGAAGATAGCAGTCACTTTTCCTAGGCAAAAAGTCCTTGTGGGAGCCTGAATACATCACTTCTAGAAACATCACCAGAGTGACCAAAATCATGTGTAAAAAAATGCCCCCCAAAGTATGAGGTTGGAACTTGTGACAACCAAAATAATTTGTAAGATGCATGTGTGTGTCAGAAACAAGGAGCGCACCTAGTTGAAAACCTGTAAACAACCAAGCATATACAGAATATAATACCAATTCTGAGGTAGGCATTCCCATACTCAGATCACAAATGAATGGAATCATAAACGTATGTCATGGACACCAATCATACACTGTGGATCCATGCCGTCAAAATGCTACATAGCCATCAGGAATACACTGTGGATCTATGTGAGAAGACTTGAATAATGACATAGACACAAGATTTACAAAGTGGATATATGTGCCGATACAAATCATACATACTCCATCACATCCTGGATAAAAAGATGAGACCCAAGGTATTCAATCCCATCACCTAAAACTATGAATCTATCCATGTGATTACATGTGTTGAAATCAAACTGTTAAGAACCAAACATCAATATAGCATATAAAAACCTCAGGAAAAGTACTCAACGCCTTGAAAAAGAGATAATTTCAGATAATAAGCCTCTTCGAGGGGGAAACCTCCTTTTACCCCACTTAAATGTTCAAGTACAA
>ML779017.1:441155-477377 GCA_009831015.1 Picea engelmannii | reverse complement strand
TCTCCATCTTCCATCCTAAGATGATACAGCTTCTTTCGAAGAAACAACTTGTTTACCAGGGACTTTGATTGATACAAACTCCCTAACTTATCCCATAGTTCCTTGGCTGTAGACTCTCCCGAGACATTCAACAACACCGAATCCGCTAGGCAGAGTCGAATGGTACTCCTTGCTCTTCTGTCCAACTTATCCCAATCTTCCTTCGACATACCAGTAACTGGTGTACTAGTAGTTTGTGGACTCGTAGGAGGTGTACCAGTAGCCTGTGTGCTTGTAGATGGTGTACCAGTAGGCTGTGTACCAGGATCCACAGCGATCCATTGTTCTTTGTCTACAAGAAGGTCCTCCATCTTGAGCTTCCATAGCTCAAATTTTTTACTATTGAACTTCTCTATCTCGATTCTAGATGAGCTCGCCATTCCTTTTACTTTACTCAAATCTCCTCTGCAAAAGCTCCCACTGAACCCAGGTTTATCACAGACCCAAGATAAACTTGATCTATCAAGACCGAGCCAAACCCTCAGCAACAAAGGCGTCCCTCTGAATCCAAAAACGTGCTCTGATACCACATGTAAGTTTTAAACCTGCAAAGTAAAGCAATGCATATATAGTCTTAAGCAATACAGAAATTAATCAATGGCTCATACACAGAATACACAGAGATCTTTACCGGAAACCCTCAACCGAGAAAACCTTTCTTTTTCATTATATCGAATTTCACCATTCTCCATACAATATATACAATGTTTTTAGGTATTCCATAGATACCAAAACCCTAATCCCTTAATCCGGGATTAATTTACAAATCAGTTAAAAATAGCAAAATCCGCTAAAAATAGCAAAAACCGCCCAAAAATATCTGATGTAGTTGTCGTATCTGACGCACCCACACACACACATGCAAAGAATATAACACATACCCAACATATCTAGAATCGGTTGTTTGAGATGAAGAGGATCATTGATAGGTGGGGTCGTGGGAGATGGTTGGACCAATGAAGGAGTTATGACATCAACCTTTTCTTTGGTGGAAGAATAATCTTTGCCTCGAGTGGTAAGTGTGATGCCATTCTTCTTTGAATCACCTGTACACATTAAGACATAGGATGTATTGGAGGGGGAGGTTGGTCATGAATGACCAATTGGGCCTGTTGTTGAGAGGGGAAGGATTGTGATTACATGGCCGGAGTGGGAGGTTTTTGGGTCCCTTGAAGGAACTTAGTAACCTCGGCTCATCTTGGACAATCCTTAGTGTAGTGATCATCACCACAGATAAGACAAGGGTATCGGGGTTTGTGCTTATCCCTATTGTCAACAGGTGGTGTTTTGGTTTTCTCAGTTTGCGGATTATTTTTATCCTCTTTATTCTTACCCTTTCCTTTTTTGGATTTATTTTTGTCGACGGGGGTAGATTGAACAGAATTTACCTCATAAGTCTTGCCGGTGGGAGGGGTAGGAGATGGAGCATTTTGAACATTAGAAGAAATGGATTTGGTGTTGTTTCCAGAGGTCTGGATGGAATGCGGTTGGGCACGGAAAGTTCCAATCACACCGTCAACTGCATGAGAAGCAGCAGGAGTGGTTGAAGTAGCAGAAGTAGAAGGACAAGGTGTGTCAGGGAGTAAGTCATAAAGAGTACCCATTTGTGAGTAAACGAGGTCTAGATATTGGGCACGACTGATGGCTTGTTCTTCTATGAAAAATCCACCCATGGCATTGTCACGAGCGATGTCATCCATGAATGATTTCGTGAACCACTCTACCAGCAATTGATCCGGAAGTTTGAGCTTGATGAGACGTCATCTTCGTCACCACTCATGAATGTGATCAAAGATATGAGTGGCTTTGGTTTGTTTGAAAAAACTCAAAATTTTAGTTCCCGTTTCGTAGCGGATCGGTAACTGGTAGTGGGTGAGGAAAGCCATATCAAGGGTGTTGAAGTCCGTAAAGAAGCCTCATGGTAATTCTATATACCACTTCATGGTGGAACCTATGAGGGTTTTCTAAAAAAGGTGTAAAAAAATAGATTCATCCATCAAGGAGTTGGATGAGCACCAGAGGTGAAAAGTCATTACATGATTGTTCGGGTCCTCTCCAGGTTTACCATCGAATTTAGGGATGTTGAATGGTAGTTTGGCTGGTATGACAGGCCATTGAGGAGAGTGACAGATCATATCATTTAAAATTCTCAACATATCAGGGAGATCCAGGGTGGCTAAGAAGGGTAACTATCTATTCACATGTGGGCACTGGTGACTTTGTGGAGGGAGTCTCGTTGGTAGACCAGTAGCACCATAAGTAGTTTGTATATAATGAAAAGATTCAGGCAGATTCATTTGTTGGTGTGGAGGCAAGTAATCCATAGGGTTGTACCCTTGAACAGTGGCGTGGGGTTGAGCATTCAATCCCCAAATAGGATTAGACGTACCTGGATAGGGTTGTCTTGTATTGGGGGGTATGTTGGAGCTAGCTTGAGGTTGTTGCCCCCCAGTCGAGTGAGGATTATGTTGAATAAGATAATTCCAATACTAGGCCAAGGATGGAGGTATGTTTTGTCCATAGGGTGGGGTAGGTGGGGGTTTCCCTCCAATCGGGGGTTGCGTCCCAATTGGGATTTTTCCTGCAATAGGGGGTTGAGTTTGACCTCCTTGGTGAAATTTTCCACCAACAGAAATTTGGTAATTAGGTGTGAAAGACGGGATGGTGCCACTAGGATCAGTGCCTCTGATAGAGGATGGAAGAGGTCCTCTGAAAGGGGGTGGGGGAAGTGTCAGAATAAAATCGAGAAGACGGTGCCTAGAAGGAGTGGAACCGCCAGGAGCCCTGAATGAGATTTGTGTAGGAGCGGGAATAGAATCATTCAACGCATGATATTCGGGTGGAAGTGGTGGGGTGAATCTGGGTGAAAGCAGTGTACCAATGGGGGCTTGGCTAGCCATTGTAGTCCCGGTGTGAAGACTCATAGTATCTGGGACCATTGTGTGATGGACCATTTGTAGGGGGGTAGTCAAGATGTGGTCAGCTGGCGAAGCGTCTGTACCAGGAAAATAATAGGCAGTAGTAAAAGGTACTGCTTCTGGATTAGATGTTTCGGGAAACTCAAGTGTGATAGTGATATCAATGCCTGCTCCTGAGCCAAAGAGATCCTATCTAAAAATGCCAGTAGTCCAAAAAGGATCTTGACCCTCAAGTCCTATGAAAGGCTCGGTTGCTGATCCAGAAGACTGAAAAACTAAATATCTGGAAGAATTCACTCGCACAATACATCTCCCGGAGTTGAGAGGAAGTCGAAATTCCTCTCTAGAATTGGTAATTTGGAACCGTTCTAGAGAGTTAGTTCTTTCCACTTGTGGAGTGGCAACGTCTTGGACTTCACTCTGTTGAGGAGAACCCTTCGGTGAGTTGGTAGGCAAGGATTGAGAACCTTCCAGATATTCTGGGGGTAAGCCTTGCATTCTACATGAATGGCGTGGAGGGTCAATTGTGATTGAGTTAGAATATTACGAAAGTAATTCTATGGCCAACTTGGGTAAACAAACAATACGCACTAGTAAAATCTAGGAAGCGAAACCAAGCAAACAAGACCTTCCAATTATGAAGTCACTTGTTGGTGATGAAATCCAATGTCGCGACGACGAGACAAGAAGGGGCTAGGCTAGGTTGGAAAAGTTACGTTGGCGACCTGCTTAACGGAATTACACCCTGGTGCAAGCTCCCACACATAATCATGGGTATACCCTCTAAGGAGCCTGAGTGAGTCTGACCAACGTCGATTCCAGGTACTGTGAAGACTTTCCCCTTCATAGTCACCTTATGTAAGACCCTAAGAAGATAGGCTACTAAGGTTACCACCAACAAAAATGATGCCTGGGGGAACAGTCGGCAGTCCAATCCACACGAAAGGGCAGGGTATCTAGCCTGAAATCAGCTTGAGAGGCTTCCACTCATCATTGTGGGTATACCTTCAAGTGACCCCCGTAATACATGCAATCTCTACATCGATATCAACAAAGCAGGGTGAGTAACTCTGTCAATCTCGATGCGACCTCAAGTTTGACCCTTGTGTGAGAAGGGCTTCCCAGGAAAAAATGATGCAAATGGAATTTGACACTCCTTACCACAAGATGATATTATTTGTTTTGTGCTTTGAAGAGTGGGTCTCACTGCCTATTCCAAAGCTCGAGCCTAGCTAGTGTTGGTGTAAAAGAGCCCTAGAAAAAGTTACTAGTTACATTTTAAAATTGTGCAATATTATTAAAGGTTGTTGTTACTCAAAAGGAGACGGAAATGAAACTGATGTTGTGTGAGATTCTGACTCAACAATGCATAAATAGGAATGAATGATACAAATTCTTTGTTCGATGAATCCTATTTACCGAAGGGAAAGAGGATTTTTATGTAACAATGTGAACTACGATGTATGATCTTCTCTGAAATTCAATATCAAACAATCGTGAACAATGCAAATTCTCTATTTGTTGTCTTCCAATACTTGAATGCCAATATTTTTTGAATATAAGGGTGCTTTATAAAAGAAAATTTCTTTAATTTTTCATTAGAAACCAAACAATAGGAATGGAACTAAGAAAAAATAAGCAACCAACGAAAAAGAAATACACAACAAACACCCAAACCAATCTTTCAATCAAGATAAAAATAACAAACTGAAAAGACTAGTCTCTTCAAATGCACATGGGTAACACTTTTCCAAGTAATAAGAAATTGAAAAGGACAATTGATCTCAACTTTTAAAACCAATCAAAGGCTCCTGACCAAACAAGCACTCGAATTTCAAAACCAAAGATTATACCCTTGTTAAGAAAAGGTCAAGAGGTAAAAATTGAGAAAAATGATCAAGATGAGCTTTCGATTTCCAAAAACTAATCCTTCATGAGATTTGAAGTCAAGAAAAAATTCAATCACTGGCCAGAAAAGTTCTTCCTAGACACACAAACAAATATGGGCATCTGAGGACACAAAAGACCTATTCCAAAATTTTCACAACTGAGTTCGCAAGCTGGGAGTGGGGCACAGTGTGAGAATCAAGGATTCTCACAGACTAGAGACAGGATGACTATGAGAAGTTTGCACTGAACTTAACACCAGGGTGTGAACTTTAGTGATTCTCACAGGCTACAGAAGGGTGCAGTGCGAGAAGGTCTTTAATCAAGCAAATTTTGGAAAAAGGACAAAACTTCTGAGGAAAATTCAGGATCCAGGGAGTCTATAAGGGTCTCCTTAAGACTTAGAGATTAATAGTGAATGAAAAATGGTAGGTTAAGAGCAAATGGCCAAGAAAAAACCACTAAAATGGGTTGTATCCCTAGTGGAGTCACCAATTTTGTTATCGGATAAATCTGTAGGTGCGGACACTAATAGATCTCCCTAGATCCACCTGGATCTAGAAAAAAACAAGACAGGACATGACTCTTTCCCTAAGTTGTATTCATTGAATCTACTAATAAGGAAGGATGAGTGGCATACCTTAATATCACTTCCTTAGGTCTTTGTTGTTCCCACTTTGCTCTGCTTCTCTTGTGAAATCAAGTCCAAGACAACACAAACCAACCAAATTGAATATAGAAAAGTATATTCAATGTCAACCTATGCATATGATCAAGTATTTATGCAACAAAATGAGAGTAATTTTATGGGAAAGGGACGTGCCACTGTGTTATATTAATTGAAAGTAGAAGATACAAACAGATCTCCTTGATATCGCAAGCTTCCTTTCAGTGACC
This sequence comes from Picea engelmannii, assembly GCA_009831015.1. NCBI lineage: Eukaryota > Viridiplantae > Streptophyta > Pinopsida > Pinales > Pinaceae > Picea > Picea engelmannii. Next base: position 471,636 of record ML779017.1, on the reverse strand, counting down.
CTTGGTTCCAACACACACACTTTCTCTATACTTGCATGAAGAAGATCCAATACAACTTGGTGGGCCAGAAAAAGTCTCCAAGATTCTATCCAAGCAAGGTTCTTCACACAATTCTTTCACCAACTCTCCATTCAATATTTCTTAACCTTTTCCATGAGAATCCTTTCAATATATAGGAGAAGGAGATATGGTTACATGGATGAGGATGATCCCACTAAATCAGAGAAGTCAGTAGGATGCCAACCATGCGAATGCCAACTCATTTTCTAGAAGATCCCCTTCTAGAACATGTGTGACCTCTTCTCCTTTTCAAGCTTAAAAATAGGTTTGCACCCTACCTATAGAGAAGACTGCAAACATTTCGCACCCTAAGTGTGGGTGGCCTGTGAGAATGAGGGATTTTCGCACCCCGTAACAAAGGCAGCTTGCGAACTCATCTTAAAAATGTGTTTTTGGAAGAAGATAGAAGTCACTTTTCTCAGGCAAAAATTCCTTGTGGGAGCCTGAATACATCACTTGTAGAAACATCACCAGAGTGACCAAAATCATGTGTAACAATGGGGGACTACAATACTCAGGTGTTTGCAGTCTAGGAAGGGGTTGGGATAGTATTTTTATCCTCTTTCTCATGCATCAACATTATCATTTATTCATCTAAATAAAGTATTCATTCATTCATTCATTAAATTTTGCATGCATTGTCATAATCTATTTAATCATTCATTCTTTGACTGATAATTAACATAACAGTAAAATAACAATTCATGACACATAAACACAATAGATTTACCGTGGTTCACCCGCCCCCCGGGGCTACGTCAACAAATATATGTCTCTTCTTATTTTTTATTCATCTTTATGAAAAATCTTCATTGTGCATTAAATCTTCAGCCTTACAATCAGAAATGAGGGTATGTACCTTCTGTGAGGTGGACTAGACCACACCAGGCTCCCCAACCTTTGATATAACCCTAAAAAACTAGCTTATTCAAACCACCTATCTTTCCTTTACTACTGACTGACATAACAACGAACTACTCAACAATTTTACCAATAAAATAATTGATCAACCCCCACCTAGGCCTCCTAGGTATTTATTTATACTATTCTACTAGCTTATAGTCATTAAATTCATGTCAAAACCCCTAACCCTAACATGGCTAGGTTTGAATGCATGTGCGCCACACTGCTTTTCCTCTTTCATCTGCATGCTTTTTTTCTTTCTTTTTTGGCATGTTGTTTTTACTTATTTATTTTCATGTTCCTTTTCCACCATCAAAGGTGCAAACTCCAAAAATAGGCTTCTCTTTCCAAAAATAGGATTCTTTCTCCCAAAATAACCTTTTCTCTCCCAAAATAGGTATGTGCCAATAGGACCCCAAAACTAACATGTGGATCATCCTGAGCCATTGTGCCTTATTTACACTCTGCATGGTGAGCTACAACTTGTCAAACACCTTTGATAAGTGGGTGATGTTATCTTTAATCTGTGTGCTCTGGTCTGCCATCTTCTCCACACTCTGCATTGTAATGTGCTCTGCTAGAACTTGTCTACATTCTACATGCATTTTATATATTGTCCCTTTCTTTTCTTGCAATTTTTCGATCATCCTCTCTATGTCCTGTTGTAGTGGATCCAATGGATCTTGTCTTTCATGCTTGTCATCGTGTGCAACCTTCATCTTTGCCTTCAGTTTATTCATATCCTACACACTCCTCATCCTCTCAAGGATGGCCATTTCCTTATGCTGCTTCTTTAAGTCCTTAATGTCGGTCATTATCTTCTCTTGTTTCTGGTCCAACTTTTTTATTTTCTCATCCTCTTTCATGCTGGTCCATATTTGAGCAGTTTTTTCATAGAGTTATTTCACTTCCTTAGCTTCCTACGCAATACGATCGATGTTCATAGTAGCATCATGTTCCCTTTTCTCTCTAACTTCTATAGGTGTAGTGGGAGTCAGATTCTCCATGAGCTATGTGATCTGCACCCAAAATAGCCTTTTCTCTCCCAAAATAGGTTTGTACCAATAGGACCCCAAAAATGACATGTGGATCATCCTGAGCCATTGTGCCTTATTTACACTCTAGATGGTGAGATGAAATTCATGAAACACCTTTGATAAGTGGGTGATTTTCTCTTTAATCTATATTATTTGGCCTGCCATCTTCTCCACACTCTACATTGTAATGTGCTCTGCTAGCACTTGTCTGCATTTTGCATGCATTTGATCTATTGTCCCTTTCTTTTCTTGCAATTTTTCAATCATCCCCTCTATGCCCTTTTGTAGTGTATCTAGATGAGTTTGTCTTTCTTGCTTATCATCCTATTCAACCGTCATCTTTGCATTCAGTTTATTCATATCCTGCACACTCTTCATCCTCTTGAGGATGGCCATTTCCTTATGCTGTTGCTTTAATTCCTAAATATCAATCATTATCTTCTCTTGTTTCTGTTCCAACTTTTGTATTTTCTCGTCCTCTTCCATGTTGGTCCATATTTGAGTAGTTTTTTCATAGAGTTCTTTCACTTCCTTAGCTTCCTACACAATAAGATCGATGTATATAGTAGCATCATGTTCCCTTTTCTCTCTAACTTATAGAGGTGTAGTGGGAGTCAGATTCTCCATGAGCTATGTGATATGCACCCAAAATATCCTTTTCTCTCCCAAAATAGGTCTGTGCCAATAGGACCCCAAAACTAACATGTGGATTGTCCCAAGACATTATGCCTTATTTACACTCTCAATGGTGAGTTGCAACTCATGAAACACCTTTGATAAGTGGGCGAATTTTTCTTTAATCTATGTGCTCTAGTCTTCCATCTTCTCCACACTCTGCATTGTAATGTGCTCTGCTAGCACTTGTCTGCATTCTTCATGCATTTGATCTATTGTCCCTTTCTTTTCCTACAATTTTTTTATCATCCTCTCTATGTCATGTGGTAGTGGCTCTAGCTGAGCTTGTCTTTCTAACTTGTCATCCTGTGCAACCTTCATCTTTTCCTTCAGTTTATTCATATCCTCTGCACTCCTCATCCTCTCAAGGATGGTCATTTATTTATGATATTGCTTTAAGTCCTGAATGTCGTTTGTTATCTTCTCTTGTTTCTGGTCCAACTTTTGTATTTTCTCATCCTCTTCCATGTTGGTCCATATTTGAGCATCTTTTTCATAGAGTTATTTCACTTCCTTAGCTTCCTACGCAATATGATCGATGTGCATAGTAGCATCATGTTCCCTTTTCTCTCTAACTTCTAGAGGTGTAGTGGTAGTCAGATTCTCCATGAGCTATGTGATCTCTTTTTTGTATTGTTCCATGAGATGCCCAATCTTATGAAACTTCCCTTTTGGTGTGTCTTTTGTCTCCTTCGCATAGTCTGGGATGTTGTTGTAGATTGTTACTATTCCCTTATCCAAATTTTATGCATGTTTCTTCTCCTCCTCCTTCTCCAGAGTCACTTGGTCACATGTAATTTGTATCACCTCTACAACCTCCCTAACAACTTCCAATTTGGTGGCATCTATGTGGGCTCTGGATTGAACTTCTTGCATGACACTTTCTTGTATCCCACATAGTTCCTTTATAGGTATCTATGCCATAAAAAAATCAATTTGGTCTATGTCCCTAACTAGATTTCGTGTTGTCTTTTCCTCAAATCATAACATCTATTGTGTGACCATGAAGGTGTTTCTTCCCTTCACCATTATCTCCATCATTTCCTTTTGTTCCTTTTGTGCAGGGGGTTGTTGCATCTTCTTTGGATGCTGCGTTGTAGCTTGTTGCACTGTAAAAATATGCATCCTTTTTAGAGTATCATGGACTTCTACTATTTTCTCCATGATCTCCTCCCTCTATGCCTCAATTGTGCATACCACATCTTCCCCCCTATCCTGGACTTTGTTTTCCACTAGCTAGACATCATCCTTTGTTAGGGTGATGACTGGAGGATTATTATTGTTTTTCATCTTCTTGCGCATTTCCTCCTCATGTTCTATAGTTCTCTTCACCTGTGAGGGATCCTTCCCACTCTTCTTCTTATGTGCCTCCTAATCATTGGGTTGAGAAGTTTCTCCATTCTTGGCAGCACCCTTGACTTCAGCCTTGGACATTGTTTCTTTCCTTCTTGACTTTTTCGGTGTTGCGTTGCTTCCTGATGCTTGAGTGCACTCTGCATCCTTTCTAGTATTGTCAGTTGGGCTACTTGTATTTTTCTATGGTCTTGCCTCGTATTTCTCCTTGGGTTTGGTTTTTTTATTTACTATTGGCACCTTCCACTACATAGTCTAATCTTTGATGATCCAATCGACCTATTCCCTTGAGATGCAGTACTGCATTTCCAACCATTTTTCTTCGGGTCCCTTATGGCCTGGATCCACATATGATTCTTGGATGCATTAAACCTGGAAATCCCTTTGTACTCCTAGACCAGCTCAATAGGAATCCTCCATACATTTTCCATTATTTGTTGTATATCTTCCAAAACCATGGAAAATATTGCATTATTGGCTTGTTAGTTTTTACTATCATTGGCTTGCCATATGGTTTCATACCTGGCTGCATAAAACTTCCCCTTCCTGTCTAGAAAATCCAGTAATTTTGGTTCCTGCCAAGCTACCAACATGATGAGGATGAGGATCCAAGAATAATGGAACTCGTTTCCATTGTCCTGCGCATCCCTGCGATCAATCAGAAATTGGTTTAAGTGGTACTACACACATCTAAACATTACACCTTTTGCACACTGCATGACGACTGTTATGACTCATGTTGTCTTTTCTTCATTTTCTCATCAACTTGCAAGCCATTAATTTACTAGTGAACCACATCACAGGGTCGATGATGTATTTGAGGAAAATACCCTTGTTCCCCCTGTTGGTTTCAAACTACGCCTTTACTATCTCAAAAATCTCCTTTTCACACACTTTATTTTCTAGGTAATCTTTGGGTTGTGCCCCAACAATGGGAAACCCTGTAATTTATGCAATCAAAGCCACGCCAATTGGGACCAGCCTATCCATCCATAGGATACCCCCATGGACCCTGGACAATAACTGCTTGACACATAGTCCCACATTCTTACTGCACACGAAGTGTGGTATGTCCAGGAGGTTCATGACACCAGAATTGTAGACCCATGTTATCCATTTCGTGGGCTCCATGATGTGTCTACCTTGGGGCCCTATCTCCCTCGTGTCTACCAAATAAGTTTCCTCTGACAGGTCTAGAAACTTTTCCGCGTCACGAACATCATGGTCAGAATATTTCATCTTTGGTACTTTCCCAAGCATATCCTCCATGGTGACCATGACATCTGACATGTATGGTAGTGTGATTTCAGTTGCATCCTTCACATTTTTTTTCTGTTTGATGGCTGGGTGGACTTCTACCACTATTTTGGTCATGTATTCCTCTTCCCCCTCGAGATTCGGCTAATTTTTGATATCCTTGACCAATACCTCCTCTGCGTCGTGACCCTGTTGTTGACCTTTCATTTCCTCAAGTTTGGTCAGTGTTTCTGGGTTAGGGTTTGTATTGCCATTTGGGTTTGCAGAGCTCTAGCCATTTTCTCCTTGTGTAGCTATCAAGGTTTCCTCCTCTACCCTCATTGAGCTAAGTGACTATGTCATCGAGGTTATGATGTCTTCCAATTCGACCACGTTATCGAGCTCTACCATTAATTATTTCCTTTGTCTGGCCTGTCGAGTAGCCCTAGTATATCGTCCTGGGGCACCAACCTTTGGAGGTGTCATGCTGGATACGAGGTGAGAAATCCCTTTCTTCTTCGCACAATTTAGCCTAGGTTGAACTCTTCAACTCTCTCTTTTCTCAAAAATTCTCTAGGTGTCCAACTTTCCCATGTTTACCCCTCTTTATAAACCCGATCATTAATGTTCTACCATATTTTTCACTTTTTCTATGCATTTGCACAATGTCCAGTATTCCTTGGGCACTATGTCCAATTTTTTTGTGTTGCTTTCGTTGTCTGTTGTGCGCGACTTTTTCCAATTTTCTACCAGTCAACCAACTTCCTCCTCTTTTTGTATTTTTCTTTTTTTATTCTTTTGTCTTCCTTTTTCTTTTGTTTCTACCTTTTATGTATTTTTGTAATTTTTATTTCCTACTTTCTACTATAGTACACTATACACATGGTTTCCTTACTATGTTGCAACTACTAAGAGTTAGTAGGTCAACTATCTCTGTACAGTTTAGTCAACTGTCATTCACCATTCCTAGAATTTATGTTCTTATCAAGTCCTTTATCTTCATAGATCCTCCATCTATGACATACTTCACTTCATATGGCCCTAGCCAATGCATTTTTAACTTACCAGGATGTTTCCAAAATTTGTTGTCATAGAGGAGAACTAGATCTCCCTCCTTAAATATCTTCTTCTTTATGTGTTTGTCATGCCAGGATGTGTCCCTTTCCTTCTGCACTTCTTGGTGAAATCCTGCCAGAACCCTGTCTTCTTCAATTTCCATTATTTGACTTAACCTCTCTTGTACTACACCTCTTTCTATCACATTTGTAATTGTTTCTACGCGCAAGATGGGTATCAAAAATTACAATGGCACCACTGCTCATTTTCCATACACCAATCTGAATGGTATATGTCCTATCAACTTCTTGCATGTGGTCCTGTAGGCCCATAATACTGCTATTACTTTTAAATCCCCATCATATTTGTTTACATTGCAAATCTTTGTCAAGGCATTCTCCAAAATCCTGTTGAAAGTTTCTACTATCCCATTTTCCTTAGAGTTATATGGTGTACTATTATGGTGATATACTTCAAAATCCTCAATCATATCCTTAATGGCACTATTAATAAAATGGGTTCCTTGGTCACTCATAAAAATCCCGGGACATCGGAATCTTGTAATCACCTACTCAAATAAAAAGTGTGTTGTTGTGTCTACGCTACAAGTGCTACAATTCTTGACTGGTGTTGTTTTTTCCCATCTGGTTAAGTATTTTGTCACAGTAATGATGTATCTTTCTCTTGACCTTCTTGTTGGTGGATTAATAGGTCCAACAAAATCTATTTCCCACTTGTCAAATACCTGAAGAGTTACTTTGGATCTTAAGGGAATCTCATCCCTCCTATTGGGTTTTCCAACTCTCTGACAGAGATCACAGTTCTGGAAATATTATTTTGCAACTTTATGAATTTATTTCCACCATAAACCTACATGTAATACCTTCTACGCAGTAGATTTTCCTACATATTTTCCTCCATCTACATCTTCATGAGCCTCTTCTAGAACCATGGGTCATTCATGTTCCAATACACACCTTCCCAAAATGTTTCCTGCTCTCAGCTTGTATAAATGACCTGAAATTAGTTGATACTCTACAGCTTTAACTACCATATTTTTCTTTTGCATGGTACTAAACTCCTTTGGCACAACTCTTGTACTCAAGAATTCAATGATATCATCAAATTACTAATCAACTATATGTATTGAAAATAATTGTGCATCAGGGAAGTTGTCTTCTAAGTTATTAGGTTCTTCTCCATTGGTTACCCTCTATAAGTGATATAGTCCTCCATTCAGCTTCCCTAGTTTGAATATTACTTCAAAATCAAATTCTTGGAACAATAATAGCCATCTATAAATCCCCCCCCCCCAACACTGGCTTGTTGACTAGATATTTCAGGGCTGAATGATCTACGAACATTTTAAAGTTCTTTCCCAATAAGTAATTTATGAATTTATGCAGTGCATACACCATGGATAGACCTTCTCTTTCTGTGGTGTTTTAATTCTTCTCTGATTATAATAACTTCCTACTTGCAAAGGCTATAGGATGATCTAAGTCACCGTCTCTTGGTTGTGCCAGAATATCTCCAAGTGTTATTGATGATGCATCTACATGCACATTAAATGTCTTTTCCCAATCTAGAAACACTAGCATAGGTGTTGTCACCATCTTCTTCCATCGATACGGTAATATATGCATACCCCTTGATAAACTTCTTGTAGTACCCTGTATGTCGAAGTGTGGCTCTTAACTAGCACACTGATTTTGGTGGTGGTAAGTTCACAATTACAACAATCTTAGCAAGGTAAAACAGTAAACCATGTTTGCACACTATATGTCCCAACAATATCCCAAAAGGTGTGCCAAAAATTCATTTCTTGATGTTTAATGAGATCTAACATTTCTTTCATCTTTCCAACATTAGTCTTAGGACTTCTAAGTGATATTTCAAAAGATTAAAAACAATCCATTCATCCAAATATACTTCTAATACCTTATGTATGAAATATTTAAAAGTTGTTATGACCACCCTTGAAAAGATGGCTAGTGCATTCTTCAATCCAAAAGGAATTACTGTATATTGGTATGATCCCCATTCTATATAAAATGTAGTCATATGCTTATCCTCTGGAGATATTTTGATATGATAATAATCTGATAATCCATCTGTGAATGAATATTCTTCCTGGCCTCCCACATTTTCTAAGACCTCATCTGTAAAAGGGGTAGGGAAAGGATTATGTAAGAAAACATCATTTAATTTCCTTAGATTGAAACAAATTCTTATCCCCCCTTCTTTCGTTTCCTGAACTACCATGGGCCTGATCCATTCAGATTCTTCTATTGGCTCTATGATACCAGCTTCTAGAATTCAGTCGAGTTCTACTTTCACTTTTTTCTTATACACTAGATTCAACTTGTATGGTCTCTGTCAAATAGGTCTAGCATTTGGTTTGGGGGTATCTTCATCTCACCTAGCTCACCTGTTATTCCTTTCATCTCTGTAAATGTTGTTGGAAACAATTAATTGTATTCACGCAATAATTTCCTTATCATTTATAGTGTCTACTCATCCCAGTAGTCTCTAATGTTGGCCATTTTAGGGTTTTCTTTTGTCCCAATGTTAACATTATTGACCTTAATTGGTGCAGAAAATGCCTCTGACTCTAGAGAAGGACCTTCCACCTCTCTCTCTCATTTAATATTTGTTATTTTTATGTTGTGCAGATCATATTCATTTGGTGCTTCCTCTACGACATGATAACATGAGAGTAAATATTTAACTATATGTATGTTCTATTACTGATATTCTCTTATAATTTCTACCTCAGGTTCCTCAAAAAATATCATTCCCTATATCAACTTTAGAGATGAATTAGTATTCGGGTTCTCATGCTCAAATGAGAAAGTTACCAAAAACAAAAATTGTAATATTGTCCATTATGTAGTGCCTCTGGGCATCTCCTGGTCTATGTACCAGTTCCCTGATATCCCTTCCCATGTATGAACAAAGTAATGAGTCCATTCTACTAGTGGCTTCAACCTCCATTGTGTTCTGCATTTCTCTGCTCAATTGGCCTTCCTCGCCCATCATACTTTTGCAATGTAGTTCTCCCCTATTTTGCGCCAAATCTAATGTGCATTAACCTTTTACACTGATACTAGTCTTGAATTGTTTCCTTATGTGTGCCCCACCATCTTGCAGGTGTTACCTTGAGTGCAATATCCAGGGCTAACAACCTCTTATTTTACAAAACTTCTTCCTCATAATTTTTCAAGAATTCTTCTAGGTCGTTCAAACCATGAAAAGTGGGAGGTTCCCTTACCTCTGTACAAACCCAACTTACTGTGTGGTAAATTATTATGCACCTCCTTGTGGGTACTTCATGTAGTCTCTGCTTCCAATTTTCCAGATGTGTATCTAAGTCTGAGGCACACGATGTAATGCTTCTCCAAGTGAGTACTCCATCTACATTCAGGTTTGCATAATCTTCTTATCGTGTGGTAGTCCTATATAACTGATTTATTTTTTCCAACTCCAAACATGTCACCTTCACAAACATTTCTCCTTTTGAAGGATCCAATGGTGCAATCACTCTGTACTCGCCTGATTCAAAATTCATTTTCCTTTTCTTCAGATTGATCACAAACTGATTATCAAATGCCTAGTCCAGTCCTAGTAATTCTAGGTAAGGTATTGTTCCATCTACTATTTCTATAACTTCAAAATATACGATAGTGTGCACTCCATCCAAGTCTATCGTCACACCTTTTAAGTCTTTAAATTGGTAACACTCTATGTTGATTTTCCAATTTCAACTGGACAGGTGAATATCCTAAGGTGGGTTCTCCCATACACTTCCATGTCTTCTTAGGTAATACATTCACTTCAGAGCATTAATCAAGTATCATATATCCCATATTGAAATTCCCAATGTTGGAATTTAACCTATATTCCCTACTTGTTCTTATCCTCATATGGATATGATTAATTGTCTTCTGTTCTAATCTCCCTTCTATTTTTGTGTTGCATCTTTCCAACAAATTTTGTAAGACCTTAATGGATGAAAGATCATTTAATAACTTAACACAAGATTATAGAAAAGTATTTACGTTACTTACTTTCTCTGAGGGTTTTCCTTTGTTGGTGTGATCCATTGAATATGGCATCTCTTACATTGGTGGATCATGAGTTTGTTGCACAGTTGATGTAGATGGAATGTTCTCTTTTAGAATCTCATGTATGGCCTCCTTAAATGTCTCATTTTCTTTTTGTGCATCAAAATGTTTCAGTGGCTCAATGTTATTATTGACCCACTGGTGTTGAGTTGGATATTTCTTTGTTGTATCATATCTCGTCTTGGCTCCTCTTGGAGTAACTATGTTGATTTTATTCCCATCATCCCTAGATTTTGCAAAAATCCAATAGACATTATAATTGTTTTGGTTCATTTTTTCCTTTATTTTTCCCAATAGTGTTGGGCAGTTTTTTGTGCCATGATCTGTTGCACGACAATACATACATATTACAGGTGGAAGTGGGCATTCTCTTGCATAGTGTCATGGTTGTTGATAGTTGTGGTATAATTCCCTATGCCCCATCCAAATCCTCCTCTACCTTAGCCTCCACCTCGGAATCCACCTATATCGCCTTGCGACGCATTGTATTGGGGTACCTGTTTATACTGCATAGGATTATACTGTGGTTGCACATTGTTGTACTACGAATACGTAGGCTTGAATTGTGGTTGTAAATTATTGAATTGTGGTGCAGCTTGGCCTGCCATCATCTATGATTTCACCCTATAGGTGTCTAAAGTTCTTTCCCCCATCAATTCCATCGTTCTACAATCCTTGTCATCATGACCCATTGATTTTCAAAAAATACAGTAAGATCTTTTCGGCATTGTCTTATACTTCTACATCATTGGAAAATGATATGGATCATTCCCATGTGTCTTACAAATTTCACACCATGGTCCTCCTGTTGGCAAGGGGTTTGGCACCCCTGCTACCAAGTATTGTGCCAAGGTTGGAAATTCATTCTTATGGTGTCCTTTTTTCCTATATAACATACACCAAACAACTTCTCTCTTATATTTCCCCTTATTCTAGTTCAACTGAAAGGTCAAATTCTTTAGATCCTCTTTCAAATCTTCTATTTTTGAATCTGTCTATTGATATTGGTTTTCTTCCAGCTGTAGGGCTGGTTGTAGAGCCTCTGCCTGAGTTCATAACTTTTTTGTCTCAAAGGATACTTCAAGTGTGGTAATAGTGAGTTCACAAATACCTTCCTATGTTTCATGTCAGTAATAGAATACTGCAACTTACCTTTCAGATGTTTGAACCTTTGATCAATCTCCTAGATAGACTCACCTGGTTGCTTCCTGATTTCTATAATTTCATTCATGTACTGATCTTCTAAGCTTGGATTTTGGAATTCATTTATAAGTAGTTTTTTCACATCTGCGACAATATTTGGTCCTCCTTGTGGATTTTTTACATAAAGGCTGATGTACCAGTATAGCATGTGGTCTCTGAGTGTTATATATAACTGCGTGAATTTTGTATCCTCATCTATGACCTACTTTGATTTCCATATATTTTCACATATAAATAAATGGTTTTCAGGGTCCTTTGATGCCTCACTATGAAACTCTAGTAATCTAATAGTGGAATATACTCCTTCCATTTTAAATTGTGTTGAACTATTGCCTCCATGCGGTGTAGATAGTTGATTGTTTCTTCCTGAACTTATACCTCTAGTTGGTTGTCCTATATTGGACCCCTGACCGGTTTCTCCTCTTCTACTAAAATTTGGTTGTCTAAAAGATCGTGTTCCTTCAAGTGTATTAGTCGCACATGGGGTTGTAGGTTCCACACTGACTATGATCTGGAATGGATTTCTCCCATATGTTCCTAACCCTAGACCTATTGTTTTCCTTTCATATGTTTCACGTAGGATTTCCTCAATATTATCCACAACTCAGATATCCTCTACCTCTTATTCATCATTTACCAAGCCCTCTATGTCGACTATGGCCCTCTTTTTGTTATTCATCTTATATTGGTAAGGTCTTTCGTTGCACATCGTTCCATGTTTTTTTATTATCTTCCTTGTATGGTCCTCTTCCATCATGATTGGGTCCATGGACTCCTTCTACTTCCCCTTATCCATCTCCCTTTCCATATCTTAAACTCCTATCAATGCTTCCCCCCTTCCCCCATGTGCACAGGGAATTTTAGTTGTTTGATTCCATGGTCATCACAACTTTGTCATACAATAAAATATTGATAAAGGTGTATAGTGATATGATGTACCTACCTCTAGGTACCTTCAGAAAATATTTCTCTGCAGCAATGTATGACTTTGTAGTATCAACTACAAATTCAGTGATAAACCCTGCAATAATAGTTTCCAACCAAAAATCTATTGCGCACGTAAATTTACTAATGACTTGATGCAACTGCGCGATCTCCACGGGATGCCACTCTAGTTGTTTGATCTGATTCATAGGATGGTTTTACTTCAACCTAAATAATTGTTCATGCAACAGATGTGGGAATTCGAAGAAAAATACTTCATGGAAGTCGCTAAACACATATTTGTCAAGATATTTGCATGGTGTAAATTTAGGGTTTCTGTTGTATTTCTATGCAAATTCAAGTTCCTTGGTCCTTAACCACCTTTCAATATCTGCCTTCATTGGATTACATGGCATGAACATTCCCCTCTATGTTTTCATTCTCTTTTCTTTTCTTCCATATATCCCTTCCACTCAATCCTGTGTAGTTCCAGTCGGAAATAGAACCATTTGTTGGACATTGGTCTAACCTAGATTCTAATATCAATAGGTTTCCAACAAAACCCTTAAACTATCATCCCTCTCGGTAAACCAGAAGGAAACACTGCACATAGAGTGCACAACGCAGTCTCACCCGAGATAGCTTTATGGGGGACTGCAATACTTAGGTGTTTGTAGTCTAGAAAGGGGTTGGGACTGTATTTTTATCCTTTTCCTCATGCATCAACATTATCATTTATTCCTCTAAATAAAGTGTCCATTCATTCATTAAGTTATGCATGCATGTTGTCATAATCAATTTATTCATTCATTGTTTGACTGATAATTAACATAACAGTAAAATAACCATTCATGATACATAAAAACAATATATTTTCCTTCGTTCATCCCCCCTAGGGCTACGTCCACAAAGATCTATCTCTTCTTCTCTTTTATTCATCTTTCTGCAAAATTTTCATTGTGTGCATTACATCTTCAGCATTAAAATCACAGAGGGAAAGTACCCTCTATGAGGAGGACTGGACCACACCAGGCTCCATATCCTGTGATCTAACCCTAAAAAGATAGCTTATTCAAACCACCTATCTTTCCTTTACTACTGCTAAACATAACAATGAACTACTCAAAAATTTTACCAATAACAACAACTGATCAACCCCCACCTAGGCCTCCTATGTCTTTATTTATACTATTATACTTGTTTATAGCCATTAAATTCAGGTCCAAAACCCTAACCCTAACATGGATAGGTTTGATTTCATGTGCGCCATGTTTCTTTTCCTCTTTCTTCTGCATGTTGCTTTTCTTTCTTTTTCTACATGATGATTTTCCTTCTTTCTCTACATGCTTCTTTTCTACCATCTAAGGTGCACACTCCAAAAATAGGCTTCTCTTTCCAAACATATTCCTTTTCCAAAAATAGGATTCTTTCACCCAAAATAGGATTCTTTCAACCAAAATAGGCATGCGTCCAAAATAGCCTTTTCTCTCCCAAAATAGGCCTGCACCAACATTACCCAAAATGGACGGAATATGGGTGACTCAACTCATGACTCAACCCCTCGACCAAAACCACTTAAGAGCATCTCAGATCTTACCCTTAGAATAAGGTGGGATGACCAAAACTTCCTCTAACAACTTCAATGCTCCCCCAATATTGAGCACTGAGCATTGTCAATGCTCCCTGTACATGGGCATGGGAGCATTAATAAGAGTTCAACGCTCCCTTACATGGGCAGGGGAGCGTTGATCTTCAAAATTGGTCACAATATCAAGGTAAAAAATAGTTTTTTGACCTTCTCGTGATGATTTTTTCACCTCCACGTTGATTAGGAATTATGACAAATGTATTTCCATATTGTGAAAGTTGTGACACTTAATAAAGTGCATGAGACACTTAGTAAGGGGCATACGACACTTGATAAAGTTCATGTGACACTTAGTAAGGCGAATATGACAATTACAACACTTAAGTGCGACACTTAGGACTGTGGAAGTTAGGTGTGTAACACTCGTAGTTGTCATTTTTTTAATATGGAACCTTATTGTACACCAGCTTAACTATTTGTGAAAATATACAATTATGCAATGGTATTATTGTTATCACTTGTTTTTATTTTATTGCATCTCTTCAGTCTTGATATATTTAGCAATGTATGTAATACTGATTTCATGCATGAACATACAAACTTAAAATGTTGACAATTATATATTAATTTTAGATTTATATATTATGAAAATAAATTCAAAACATTGAAATCTAAATACACATTGTAGCAATTCAACAATGATACTTTTGGAATCAAAATTCACAATTTTGGAATCAAAATTATCGTTTTCTATTTTCAGATTTTACACTTTTGGAATCAAAACTCACACTATTGGAATCAAAATTCACACTTTTGGAATCAAAATTATTTGAAATTCACACTTTCATAGTAAAAGTTCACACTTTCAAAAACCAATATTCACACTTTTGTAATCTAATTTTGCACTTTAGAAACACTAATATTTACAATTTCAAAATTGAATATTATAGTTTCTCAATCTAGATTCTTATTTATTAGTCCAAATTTAATGAAATTGGCATTATGTGTATTTGTAATTAGATGAGACGATCTATCATTTAACTTATAATTCCAACAAGGAATCTTTCATATGTACACATGGGATTAACTTTATGATGATGTAAAATGACAAACTAGTTATCCCATTCCTAGACTTAAATAGACTAAGAGGTATGATAAATTCAATACACCCAAAATTATAGAAACACATATCTCAAGGAAATGAATAAAATGGTTGTCATGTTCATATAATAACAATAGATTTTGAACAAAAAATTGTTTATATAAATAACCATTGTTTACAACTTCAAATGGGGTACTCCAATTCTCAAGCCTTGTCCATAACAATCATGCACATGATCCCATTTTGGGGTATCCCAAGAGAAATGGAAAAACACATGAGGTTCTCTAGGCTATTACACAAATAACAAAAATAATGATTCCCCGTTGTAAGTGGTTGAAAATAATTAATTCATATTAGAAATAATTAATTAAAAAATTAAGAGAAATACATACAATGAATGATATATGATGGTATCAATAATACTTGTCATATGTGAAACAACTCTTATTGATGCAAGTTCACATATGTTGGGTGCTAATGGACTCTACCAATAACACCTCCTTATTTTAGAACATTCTCACCCAAAATAATGTTTTACAAGATGAAACATTGACTAAACATTGCAACACTTCAAAAGGATATGGAATGGAAAATAGTTCCTCTCTATAAAAATTGAATAGATTTTCATAATAGATGAGGACATCCATGTCCAAATTGATGGTTAAATCAAATATATTTGTGGTATGTACCACAAGCACATCCATCAATCTCCATAAAATAAACATCAACCAATGAAGGATCCACATCCAAATTAGATATGATACAAAATCCTTTTTCAATGAATGCACTGGAATCCCATTCTCACAATTTGAAATATAAATCACTTGAATAAAATTGCAATTTTAGTTCAAATGATTAGGGGTGGTGTAGCAAAAGTTTACCATTTGCATATACAAAGACCATATGAGTAGGAACAATGTTGTTTATAGTCGTGGTACATGAATAATTCGTACAAACAACGTAATGAATTTGATCATTATCACAAGACTCTAATCAACTCACCTCTAGGTTTCTTATGTGACTATTATTAACAACTTTACATAAAACAATTTCTTGTGAACCATCATAGAAATAGACCCCTTTCATAAAGCACCCCTTTTTAGAACCAATTTCAGTAATTTTATCATAATGTTTTACTCCCAACTCAAAATAGGGTGCTATTTGGACCATTGAATAGGTATTTTAGAGATATATAACTTATTTTTTTGAATTTTTCTCCCATTTTACATAGATTGGAAGCAATTTGCAAAAAACAAAAAAACAAATTCAGGGAAAAGGAATATTTTTCAACTAAATTTCCACCCCAACCTTGGAATGGATCCCTCCTTATACTAGTGGAATTATATTGAGGATGGACACAATTTTCATGTTATATGATTTACCTAATTCCCAATAGATTTGTATATTTTTCGAAAATAGAATAAAAATTGAATATTTTCATTATGTAAAAGATTTTCTTTTTAAATTTTGAAAACCTTTACAAATCTATTGGAAACTAGAAAAATGATATGACATAAAAGTTATAATCCCTCATCATTATCTTCCAAATAGTTTAAAGTGTTGATATTATAGTAGCTACAGGAGGTAGTAACCTCCATGTGTAACCTTTGATAAGACTAGAATATTCTGGGAAGCAAGAGAAACCCTAAAACATTGGATAATAACCCTAAAAGACAAGTCGTCTCAAGAGAATATTTAATATTGAGTTATTAGCCTGTAGAAAGAGAAATTGACTCAGTTGACTGAGATAGAGCAGTATAAATAGAGGGCACTATAGCTTATTTGTCACTCTTACTCTCACAACTGCATAAGACAGGTGGTGCACAAGTTTCGAGAGGGGGTGCAGCTACAACTGCTGCAACTGGGATTTTGGGTTTTGGTTGGACTTATCTTGCTTATGCTTTGGAATTTTTTCTTTGTCTTTTGTTATTATTTCTTGGTGTGCTAGCATTGGAGAAAGGTGCACTACCTTGGTTGGCTATTGCTCTGCTTCTCAAATTATTTTTTCTGACAAGGTTAAGGTGCTCGCGGGTGGCCTTTGTGCCTATGTTTGGGTGATAATATTGCTATATTGTCTATAAAAAATGATCACATATCTTTATTTATAATAGTTTATGGGCCCACACTATCTTCATAAAGTCTAACCATTGGAAGATATATTGGGAAGTTATTTGTTAAGCTCGTTATAGCACCAGTTACAGCTACAACTAGGTTTTCTAATTATGCAGCTACAACAAACTGTAACCCTTGTGTTCAAGAACTTATAATGAATCATTTGACCTAATTCCTTGAAATCCTAGTGTGCCCTAGCCTAGTACACCTCTTGGTACTCTCAACTATCAAAAACTTCAGGTTTGAATCTTTGGTCAAAGTCAAATTCAAAGTTTGACTAGTCAAAGTCAAAGGTTGTTTGGTGAAATTCAAATTCAAACATTGACTTCTGGCCAAATTGATTTTGTGGTGAAAGATGAAATTTTAGAGTTTCTAGTTTGTTCTAATCATTGAATCTTCTAATTTAGTTTATAATATATTCTTGTCTAGATGGTATCTAGTTTCAGATTGGAAGACAAGTTAGATGATGCTACAAGGTTTCAAAGGTATGCACTTGTATATGCTATCTTAGTTATAAAATCTAGCAAAACATGAGTGT
Source organism: Picea engelmannii (assembly GCA_009831015.1). NCBI lineage: Eukaryota > Viridiplantae > Streptophyta > Pinopsida > Pinales > Pinaceae > Picea > Picea engelmannii. The sequence goes on along the minus strand of ML779017.1, from coordinate 453,722 downwards.
GTTTGCAGGGAAAGTACTAGAGATATTTTCCAAGTTGTAATCTTGGATTCAGTGCATTAAGAAGAACAAGTGCACCCTCCATAGCAGTTGGGGCTTTAGGTTCTAGGTTTGATTAAATTTTTAAGTTTCAAATTTGTGTATATCAAAGGTGATAGTTTCTACATTAAAAATTGTGAAAGCAGTCTTTGAAAGATTCTATTATTGCTAGGTGAAATGAATACTCAACTGCATATGAATACTATTGATATAGATGCTTATTGTACTTGTTCGCAAGTTGAACTAGCATCTCCTCTAGATAGATATTTCTTGTTTGTTCATGTTGCTCTTGTTCTGGTCAGGTACCCTTATGAAATATGTTTGATGAGCAATCCTTGTAGAAGTTGTCATAGAAGAAGTTTATGAGGATGACACAGCTACTAGATGGGAAGAAATCAAAACAGATAGAAAAAAACTTAAAGAGACTCAGAGGAGTCAGACTTGAAGGAATTCAGAAATCAAAAGGAAACCAGAATAGGATTGTGACACTCTGTAGAAACAAAAGAGAAATGTAGCAGATAGAAGCATGGACTCTCTCAGATTGAGGGAGTTGATCACAGAATTCCAAAAGAATAGCATGCATATTTCTCATTCAGGCACGAATTCAGGATTAGGAGGGAGCTTATCCCCAATGATATGATCCATTGAAGAAGAATTTGTAAATACTATGAAGTATCTAACCATGTTCTTCATTGGAAGTAGCAGCCATGTTAAGCATCACATGTTCATCTTGACTCTAGAAGAAGTCTTGTTCAAAAAGAAGCCTTGAATATCCTTGGTTTTCCATCTACATTTATGTGTTGGAATAATTCTTACAATATAATTAGTTAGCAATTGGTTTGGATTTGTTGGAGGTTGTTGAGAGATTCTCTCAACCTCTCTCTCTATGTTTAGAATAAGTTGGATCTGAATCCAACTTTATAATTGTGTTGTAATTGTGCAGAAAGGTAATGTAATAGAAATTAGTTTTTGTGTGTATCTTGATTTGAAATTTGGTATCAGAGCTTGGATGGGATTAATCCCTCATGGGAGTGCCCAAGAAGATGTGATAACCATGGGAGCCTATTCTCTATAAATATGTTTGAGAGTGAAGTGTTTTATTTTCTGTCTGAGGGTCCTCTGTGTGTTTAATTTGAGATTGTTGTGCATTGGAACAACATATGTTGGTGTGTTGAGCATTAGCTTGTTTAGTTATGTATAACATAGGTGATGTATTCTTGTGATAGAGAACCCACATGTTGATTGTGTGAAATCATTTTCATCTGTGTTGGTTTGCACTCATTATTTCTCTAAATCATTGCCACCAAGAGGTCATTGATATGCATGTTGTTCATTGTTATAAAATTGGTTGGAAATTTGGGACGCTATTGTCTGTTATGAGGACATAGAATGAGTGTTTTCTGCAGCCGTGAGACTAGAAATTGATGAAGGAGAAAGGTCACGTTGGTCCATACTCCTTGTGAGACAAAAGAGAACCACCTATCCACCTTCATGAGAATCAATTGGATCACATATATCAATACTAGTGATATGAGCTCTAAGGATATCAAATTTCGGCAAGACATTGGATTGGCCTTTATTGATCGATGATTTCTTTCTCCAATTCTCGTGAAGTCAAGGGACCTACTTACAAACTTGATGATCCAATCTAGAATCACATGTTAAAATCATGCACTTCAATGCTCCTGATTATGTGATTCAAAATTCTCATTCATGCTGGAGACAATCACGATGGGTATGCACGATTCAAAGTAGGATGCACATAAATTTGTTGTGACGATCATCTGCTAGAGTGAAGGAGTCATCGAGTAGTCACCAATGAGTGTAAATATCACCACTATCTAACCTGGTTACGAATCATCTTTCCGTGGTTGAAAGACAAAGCCACCATTAGAACTGATGTTGTTTAGGGAGATATAATTATTTAAACAGATTTACTGCTAGAGTTGTTGATGGACTAGTTGCTACCATGTGCCAAGGGTTTCAATCTCTCAAATCACTAAAGGGATCTATATGTTATGTTTGTTGTCATGTGGAATTTTATTAAATTTGTGTAAAATTTACATGATGCAGAACCAATTAATTGAATAGAGTAACATAATTTCAATTAGTGGTTCTCAACATTCTTCGGTACCGAGAGAACAAATCATTAATGGATTATGTCTACTTTTTTTCATATGTTGGTGGGACTTGTTGTACTTAGGTGATTCAAGATCGTCAATTACAAGTTATCCATGTATACATTGTTGTAGATGTGTTTAAAGAACGTCAATTATATGATTGACTACTGAAAATATCCAGTAATCAGATCATTGTCCTATATAACTATCAAAAGTTTCTCTTCGAGGGAATTTCACAGATGGTAGTGTATCCATAGGATAACTCAATGTCGAGGCTATAATTTTGGGTAGTCAATAAATGCCAATCCTGGGAATACGTAAATGATGGTATGAAGTGGTTATACTTTAAATGGATCAAGAGGTAGCTTGAGAGCGTGGAGAAGAAAAGAGAAAAAAAAGGAGATTGCAGAGTGGGTAGAGTTTCTAATGAAGACCATCCAGACAAAAAAAAATGAGACCAAGATTTATATTGTAATTGGTATTGCAAGTTTTTTGTAATGTAAGCATTAAGGGGGGTTGTTGGAATAATGATTACAATAGAATTAGTTAGCAATTGGTTTGGATTTGTTGGAGGTTGTTGAGAGATTCCCTCAACCTATATCTCTATGTTTAGAATAAGTTGGATCTGAATCCAACTATATAATTGTGTTGTAATTATGTAGAAAAATAATGTAATAGAAATTAGTTTTTGTGTGTATCTTGGTTTGCAATTTTATGTTCCTATGGAAAAAGGTTGGAGCCTTCAGGAAGGAAGGGCATGTAATCTATATAATATTCCATGGAATCCAACATTGAAGAGAAACATGAGGAAGAACATGAACATTCCAAGAAAGAAAGAAAAGTCAGAACAACCAATTGAACCAGTTTGAACCCACTGGAATCAGTGAAGCATAAGGAATGGAAGGAAGTTGTGATGAAGAAAAATGTATGTGAGAATTTGTGAAAAAGACTTAAGCATTAATAGATACAAGGAGAGACTCAGGTCTAGAGGGTTATCCTAGTAGGAGGGATAAGACTATGATGAAAGCTTGTTCTAGTAACCAGATACACCTCTACCTGAGTCAGTATATCTCCTACAGTATCCATGGGTTGGAGCTTACATAAAAGGAATGTAAATATTTTTCTTCTCAATAGAGTAATTGAAGAAGAAGTGTATGTAGAAAAACCTCAAGGTTTTGAGGTATACCAAAAAGAGACCCTTGTATCCAGATGGAAGAATACATTGTATGGATTGAAGCAAACTTGGTGCAAAGCCTCTCATGTACAACAGAAGCGTGGTGAAAATTTCCTATGACAGAGGAAGTTTATTGAAATGGTTCTTCAAGAAGTATGGTATGATGGATTGCGAATCCATGGAAAAAATTCCATGATGATAGATCTGAAGAATTTGAGAGACTCTAATCCAGTAGATCCATCTTTGTATCGAAAATTGACTGGCTTGTTAATGTATTTGGAGAATACTCAATTGGATATTTTTTGTGGGACGTTTAGGTTATGATATACAACTGCATGGATGTATCGATTCAGATTGGGAAGGTAGTGCATATGATATAAGATGTGTTACTTGGATATGTTTCAGTTTGAAATTTTCCACGATGTCATGGGCTAGAAAGAAACATAATTTTGTTGCACTCAACACTGCAGAAGCAGAGTATATGATGCTTGTACGAAAGCAGTGTGGCTCCGTAAGTTGATTTATGGACTGTATAATTAGGTGTTTTATTAGACTGTGATATATTGTGATGATCATAGCTATGTGAAGCTTTCAAATAACCTGGTGTTCCATGACAGGTCGAATCACATTGAGATCAAACATTATTTTATCCATGAAAAAGTCTAGAGGGGAGAAGTGGTTCTCTAGTATATATCCATAGATGAGGAGATAAAATATATTTTGTTAAACCCTATGTCCAAGATGAAAAGTTTGCATACTTAAGAGACTATATGGGGATCATGGAGATGACTTCCTTATTGAAAAAGGAAGTTATTACTCCTAGGTTGGGAGGGAGCACTGATATGTTATTGATTTATGGACAATAATTTTCTAGTTCGTAAAATGGTCCAAGTTGGGATGTTCCTTTCCACTCCAGAAAGTGGTTCGATATTTCTGATAGACAGTCATTTTCCATCATGGAAAATGGTCCATATTGGATAGTCATTTTTGTAAAGAAAATGGTCTGATATATTTTTGATGTACCATAGACATTAATTCCCCTTGTGGACAATGTGGGGGAATGGTCTAGGAAATTCATTATTATTGGAAGTCACTATGAGTAGTGGTCAAGTAGAATGGTATGCCTCGCCTGGAAGTCATTCTTTCAAAGTTCACAGTTGTGCGTAGTTTCAAATAATGGCCCATTTTGGAGGCTGGTGAAGGACAATCATTTGCATAGGAAATGGTCCGAACAGTCATTCCCTAGGGCAGACTCATTCTCTCCAGGTTTCACTGTGATTAGTGTCGAAGGAATGGCCCAATTAGGTTAACGATCCAGGTTCAAAAATCAGGGACATGAATTCCCTAGGGAAGAATCATTCTCTCTAGGTTTCACTATGCTTAGTGCCAGAGGAATGGCCCAGTTAGGTGAATTGTCCAAGATCATAAATCAGGGACAATTATTCTTCTATTCTTTGAAATAATAGTCCAGATAACCCACGGATGATGTTTTACTTTTTGAGGGAAATGCTCTTCCAGATCGCATAGATATGAGTGGAAGAATGTCCCAGATGACTCATTTGGTATCTTGATATTTTTAGGCAGGTTGATATCATATGATATGATTTTTGTGGAGATTATATATCTCTAGACAGTGGTTGTATGCTACTGTGGTGGAAGTGCTCCACTAGTTGTGACTATGTGTCATTGGTTAGTAGTTGTGTGCTACTAGGTGTGGTTGTCTACCACTGGATAGTAATTGTGTACTACTATAGATAGACAGAGTTGTGTTCTATTGGATGGCATTGCTTCAATTTCCATGGAGACTACCACTAGTGTTGGAGATGATTTCCAACTAGATGGATAGCCAGTGTGTTGATGGACAACCATTCTCCAGGAACGGAATGGTCCAGTCAGGACAGATTGTTGGTGGACATACATCCTTCCTATGGAGGATGGTCCAGGTTGAAAGATTGTTGGTGGGTAGACATTCTCCCTATCGATATTGGTCCAAGTTGACATATTGTTTATGTACCATGGAAAACTATTCATCTAGGACGTATGTCCGGATTAGAAGAATGGTTTGTCTCCCTGAGTTCATAGTAGTAACCAGAGTGGAGAAACTGGTACAGGACAAACATTTTCCCTGAGTTCACAGTAGTGGCTGAAGGGAAAATGGTCCAGGAAGGCCATTCTTCTAGGATGTATGTCCAGATTAGAAGAATAGTCCTTGTATCCCATGGCATGGCTTCTAGCATCTATTGGAATAGTTATTCTTCTAGAACATATGTCCGGATTAGAACAATGATTCTTGTATCACTCTATGGAGTGAGTGACTTATTCAACACCATGATTGATTAATCAGATGGAGTATGGATTAGATAGATGATGCAGCTGATGCTATCAGATGACAATGATAGTTATGATGTTGCTCGTGAGTTGATCTACGTGATCATGAGCTGGCCTGTGTGGCTATGATGATGCTTCTGGTTGAATGGTCTATTTTTTCTCAAGACCATTTAATATAATACCTCCCTAGATAGGAGGGAGTGTTAATATTATGGTAGCTACGGGAGGTATTAACCTCCACATGTAACCTTTGATAAGACAAGAATATTCCAGGAAGTAAGAGAAACCCTAAAACGTTGGATAATAACCTTAGAAGACAAGTCAACTCAAGAGAATATTTAATATTGACTTATTAGCCTCCAGAAAGAGAATTTGGCCCAATCAAGTGAGACAGAGTAGTATAAATAGAGGGTGCTAGAGCTCATTTTTCACTCTTACTCTCACAATGGCATAAGACTAGCGGTGCGCAAGTTTGGAGAGGGAGTGCAGCTGTAGTTGCTGCAACTAGGATTTTGCGTTTTGGTTGGACCTTCTCTTGGTTATGGTTTGTAATTTCTTCTTGGTCTTTGGTTATTCTTGATTCGTGCACTAGACTTGGAGAAAGGTGCACTACCTTGGTTGGCTATTGGTCTGCTTTGGAAATTATTCGGTCTATCAAGGTTAAGGTGCTCAGGGGTGGGCTTTGTTCCTATGGTTGGGTTATAATATTGCTATATTTTCTATGGAAAAACAAGCACATCTCTTTATTTATAACATAAATAGTGCCCCATTCTAAGTTAAAGGTATAAAGTTATGTAAAAAATAAAATAAAATAAAAGATGTTTTAGATGTCAAAAGATTCCATTTTCATTATTTTCAAAACTTGTACAAATCTATTGGGAGTTAGAAAAAAGCATAAAAATAAATGTGTATCCCATGTTAAGAGATTTCTAGTTATATAAGGAGCTCAAATTGGATATTAGCATGAAAACTTATTGTAAAATCACTTTGATTTTTAAATATTTTTTGAAAATGAATCCCTTATGAAGAGGTCTAATTTAATTGTTCTATCTTTATTAAGATAAGAAACGATATCAATATTTGGAACACTACCACTAAGATATTTCATAATTGTTCAATCTTAAAGTTCATAAGTCAAAGGCTTGTATTTAAATAAGAATGCACTTGCATTATAATTGGGTGATTCATCTCCTTTTGGTCAATCATTTCTTTCGACTCAATATGAGTAATTTTTATTGACTCTAACTACTTCTTGTATTATTTGAAATTATTATTTATCATCCAAATCCCTTTTCTCTTATTCTTCCCGAGCTTTCAGATCCCTCTCTCGTTCCTTTGCTCAATATCCACAAGAAAAATATTTTGTAGAAACATATTTGGATCATCTTTCATGCACCTACATCATAATTGGGTGATTCATCTCCTTTTGGCCATTCATTTATTTTTACTCAATATGAGTAATTTTAATTGACTCTAACTAATGCTTGTGTCATTTGAAATTATTATTTATCATCCAAATCCATTTTTTTCATATTCTTTCCAATATTTCATATCCCTCTATTGTTCCTTTTCTCAATAGCCACAAGAAAAATATTTTGTGGAAACGTATTTGGATCATATTTTGCATGACCTATTCATCTGTGTTCTTCAAGTTGGGTATCTATAACAATTTATTATGCCACAACTTTTGGTGGAAAGGTATTTTATTCTATAGTATTGATTAATAAATAAATAAAATAGGTGTGTGCATGACATAACACATGTAATGTATCGATACTTTTAATAAAACAAAAACAAACAATTAATCTGAGTGGTATATAAGGTAAGAAATTAAGCAGTACCACAATGCATTCCCTCATGACGAATCCATACCAATTTGTAAAACCTCATTTGAGTTCTTAAATTACCATTGACATGCACTTTAGCGATAGTTTATTGCACGATCCAGGTGGATATTGGTGGCCATCCACCTTTTCCAACTGGCTCAAAACAATTTTCTGGCAATTTTGGTAATTTACTGTTTTTGGCAGTTTTTTGGGTTCTGAACTTCTGGAGTCGTTTTGAGGCCCTAAACGATGTTTTTTGGGAAACCAAGGAGCAACATGATAATTCCTTTGATGTTTCTCACATCAAATTTGTTTTCCTCAAATATATCTTTCTAACGAGGTATTGAGTTCCCCAAACAGATATCGTATGGAAAAGTTACGCCCTCGGAAAGTTGGCGTATCAACTACCCCCATCGGGGCCCGCCAACCTTTTTTCTTTTCATCTTCCAAGGTTAGGGTTTTGGATTTTACTTATGTTAAAAAGGACCTTATAGCTTCATTGTAACAATCATCTTCTTGCGAATGTGAGTAGCCATCACATCTCTTCTCAGAGATAAACTGCCACCATTCTAGTGAGTCTTTCACTCTGTATTTTTACAGTCTTTGTACATTTTCACTCATTAATAGAAATTGTGTTACTATATCTCTGTGTTTATGGTTTCGTATCTGATAAATTTATATTATATTGTTGGGTATCCAATATATCTTTCCATATTTCTTTATTATATCTCTGCTCTCATTTCGTGTCGAAAATAATCTGGATCAGTGGTATCATAGCAGGTTGTTCTTGATTGTTTTTCAATGCATGTACCCGTTGAGGTCCAAGTATAGCAAGTTGGGTCTCGATCTTTTCTCTCTTGAAGACAATCTCTCTCGTACGCCCAAGCAACTTTCCATGGTCGAATAAAATAAAAATGATAGAGCAGACGATCCTATCAATCTATTGCTTGAGCAATCTCTCACGTGACAGAGGGATGAAATGATGGAGATTTTTTCCCACATTCTTCAATGCCTGCCAATAGCAACATGCACATCTACATCAAACGGCCACTTTGGAGGCACCTTTCCTTTCAAGGTACAAGTTAATTTTGATATTCTTGTATTTGAAGGATAGATAGATGAAGAAGCCCTAGACAAATGCTTAAACCTGCTCGAAGGTTATTTCTCTGTTCACAATTTTTCCGACAGAGAAAAGATCAACTTCGCACTCCTTAAATATCTCCCTCATGTCAAACATTGGTGGGAAACATACTGGGAGTAGAGTTCCATAGAGGAATCTAGAATATATGGGGTCCAGCCCACTTGGGATTTTTTTTGTGGATGCGGTAAAGGAACAGTATTACCTTGTTGGAAACTATGAGGACCAATACATGAGATGGACCACACTACGATAACAGAGGGGCCAAGAAGTTCCAGAGTTCACCAATACTTTCCATACCTTGTGCACCAATCTGGGTATCAAGGACTACGAACTACATTTAGTTCTAAAATACGGTGGGGCTCTACACAGATACATCCAAACTAAAATGGATTTTCTGGAAATCTCATCACTCGGTGTTGCTTATCGATATGATGTTAAAATTGAGAAGAAATTTAATCACTAGAACAAATGGGAGTTCGGGTCATCAAATCCGCAAAAACCAAAGTATGACAAAGAATACCCTAACAAATAGTCTCATGAAAACTAGTCCAAGCCACAGGAAAAGAAGGGTCACAGGAAGACAAAGAAGGACACCAGAAAATGGTGTGATTTCCACAAAATCCCCTGGCACAACACCGATGAATGTCGCTCAAAACAATCATTGGTGGTTGATATCAAAGACAAGGAGTTGAACCCTGATTCAGAATCTGATTATGAAAATATTGGTAAAAGACAGACCATCGACGCAGACCCCACTGTTATTTTTGTGACCGCAACAATTCAACCAGAAAAACCAATAGATCCTGAAGAGGGGGGGCACCTTTTTCTTTCACAGATGTGGGTGAAGGGGACCCCACTGCATTTTATTTTTGATAGTGAAAGCCAGAATAACCTCATCTCAACATAGGTCGTCAAACAGTTGGTATTGTCGACAACACCACACCCATAACCATACAGCGTCAGGTGGCTTCACCAAGGACGAGATCTTCATGTCAGCTAGTAGTGTCGATTTTCATACGACATCCAACCCTTCAAGGATGAGGTATTATGTGATGTTTCCCCATTAGATGTCTGTGATGTTTTGTTGGGCCAGCCATATATGTGGAAGTGTCATGCTATTTATGAGTCTTGACCCTGTAGTGTCATTGCTACTCTAGGGGGTCATCTCTATAGAATACCAGAGGTATTTCCAACTACTGCACCACCTAAACAGTGATGCAAGGTAGTATCTCATACTACAAAATTTAGCTTCTTCACAATCTGTTCAAAGGGCGAACAGAAGGATACTGAAACCACTATAGCCTTGGCCCAAGCACCTTCTATCAAACAAAACCAGGTCGACAAGATTGTAGCAAAGTGTAAATATTCCTTCTACACATAGGAATATCATGTAGCTAGACTAGTTAAAAAGTTCCAACCCTTCCAACAATAGGTTCGTGACAACCTTCCACAAGATAAGCAATGCAACTTCCCCAACAAGGCAAGCAACTCATCAAGATGTAGATTCAAAAAACGTTTTTCCCTCTCCCTCGGGAACTCAATGCAATGGATAACATTGCTTCATAAGGAGGGAGGATTGATCCAAGTGGATATCGGTGGCCACCCACCTTTTCCAACTAGCTCAAAACAATTTTCTGACAATTTTGGTAATTTACTATTTTTGGCATTTTTTCGGGTCCTGAGCTTCCGGAGCCGTTTTGAGTCCCTTCCATGTTGTTCACATCAAAGTTGTAGTCCTCGGATATATATTTATAAGGAGGTATCAAGTACCCCAAACGAAGATCGTATGAAAAAGTTACGCCTCCGAGAAGTTGACGTATCAACTACCGCCATCGGGGCCCGCAAACCTTTTGGGTTTTCATCTTCCAGGGTTAGGGTTTTGGGTTTTACTTATGTGAAAAAGGCCCTTAGAGCCTCATTGTAACAATCATCTTCTTACGAATGCGAGTAGCTGTCACATCTCTTCTCAAAAATTAGCTATCACCATTCTAGCGAGTCTTTCACTCTATATTTTTACAGTCTTTATACATTTTCGATCATTAATAGAAATTGTATTACTGTATATATGTTTTTATGGTTGCATATCTGATACATTTATATTATATTGTTGAGTATCTGAGATATCTCTGTATATTTATTTATTATATCTCCGCTCTCATTTCATGCCAAAAATAATCTGGATCATTTCATGTTATGAAAAGTGAAAAATCATACAAAAACCTATTTTGACAAACCTAGATCTTGGAAATGAATTTAGTTTTGGAAAATTTGAAATCTACTAATTGTTAGGGATCTTATTGACTTCATCCTAGCATATTTTTTCTTCCTCTATCATGCACTTTTATATGGGTTGCATGCATATTTATGATCAACTCAAACTTAATTTACAATTTGTGAAATTTAAAAAATCAACAAGGGAGGAACACTTTAAGAAACACTTAGAAACTTGAAAATCAAAATATAGAGATTTAATGCGGCTTGGATGTACTTGGATGAAACAAATCAAATTAGGGTTTTTACTATTGGGCATCTAGAGATTAAATTTGGACATTATGTTGCATGGGTTTTCTATACAATGTTGGTGAATTCATATAAACATTTGCAATTTCATTAAGAAGAACTCATGTATGCCCCAATGTGAATTTTCCTAAACCACCTTAGCTTGATGCAACACTCTACCTTAAATATCGAATTCATTTTTTGTAAATTTATATCAAGTTCTATGATATATTTTAACGTTACATTTTGATATGTGGCCTATTAGGCCCTACATCAAGACTTATGAAAATAAACATATACTCAAGAAAATATTATTCATACAAGAGACAATCAAATTTTGTTTTCCTTTTTTTCCCTCAAAATAAAAAGATACTAGATTTTATAATGATAATGGAACTAGCTTCTCTGCAAGCTATTTTAAGTGTTCCTTCCTCTCATGTGATACACAAATTTCCCTTATTTTCTATCTATACTTTACAATGGTATAATATGAAAACAAATAGCCCCCAAAGGTAGTGGTATCTTTTAAAACACTACTGCCACCAACTTCTTTCTAGAATCCAAAATAAGAGTTATTGGAACTTTCAAAACCCATGTAAAATGAAATTGTTTTCTCTAGTTGAGTCCTAAGTGGTGGAACCTATTATCCCTGAATGCCCAATTTTGATGAGATAGAGATGGGAGAAGAGAGAGAGAAAAAAAATTGAAGAAACAACCATGAAAGACTTTTTTTTAGTAAAGATGCCTCATGCAATAGAAAACTATAACCACCTATTTTTGCTAAGAACAAGTATTGGAACAAAATTTAGGTCAGAGAGTGACTTCAACTCATGATTTTTCAAGAATGAAAGAGTTAACCTTGGGTTATTTGAAAAGGAGTCACTCATGAAGCAAGTCGAACATTATGTCTTGATTGAATCCTATAAAAATTGAGATTGGTCTTAAACATTCTCCCTTTTAAACTTGAAGGGTCTTCATCTTCAAATTTTTTCAATGGAAAATTTGGTTGGACCTCAAGTGGTTGTTGATCAAACACCCCATGTTGATTAGCGTTAGCATTTGCAACCTTATTTTATGAGCCATTCCTTATTTAATAGTATTTGAAGCGACTACTAGACTTTCCCACCAATAACCCTACCTCGTATTTTCTTGTGGCATACCTCTTGCTCCATGATTATATTGAATTCCAAGCCCACCTCATATGTTGGGCCTAAATGGACCAACCCACAAACACATACAATTCTACTTTTCCCAACTGAAGCCGGACTAATTCACATAAAACACTAGTTCTTACACTTCAATTAGTACCAACAACCACCTCTCTGCATTTTCCATGTAACTTCAAATTGCACGAGTGTGATCACCTCTAAATATTATGAAGCAATAATCAAACATTAAACCATTGAATTTCTCAAGGAATTTATTTTCATATATATATATATA
>ML779017.1:414102-441089 GCA_009831015.1 Picea engelmannii | reverse complement strand
TAAGATGAATGAAAATGAAAATCTATATCCAAAAAATTTCAAATTAAAAAAAAAAAAACAATAAATAAATCATGTTGTGATACATGTTTGGTAGAGAATTAGGAAAACAAAAAGTACCCTTAGAAAAAAAAACATAATTAAATTTATAAAAACTCATTATATTTTAGATTATTATGTTTGAAAATTAGTTTAAAATAATTAAAAAATATATATATAATGTTATACATTGTTCCCATGAAAAAATAAAATGTGCATGTATATTTAAGCCTGATAACTATACGACACATGAAAGAAACTCATTATCCTTTCCTATAATTTTAGGAGACACGATAAATTAAAAAAAATCAAATTTGAAATATTAAACAACAATTAAAAAATTACGAAAATGTATAAGTGAAAACATCTTTTACAATTCCTTTATATGATCTTTAAAGCGTTATATTTTAGGAACATTTAGTTTTACAAATTTAAAATATATTTTCAAGTGTGACACATATTCATGGTTGGACCGTTTATGTAAACAAACCAAACAACAAACTAAAATAAAATCATTTTCTTGTATTTGTGATCTACTAAAGAAAGACACAAAACCATATAAACATATTCAACCATGAATGAATCACACCATTTGTCATCCACTAAATGAACAAATTTACTTGGGGAAAACTTGAATGTCATGAAGGAAGACCCAGTATAGAAAAGAGATCACTTTAGTTTTTCTATTTATTATAGAAAAATCAAAACATCAATATCATCACCCCTTGTCTCACTTGGCCTATCTCTTTCATAACTTGATACGTTTGACACAATCAACTTTGATCATTGTACCTTATTCAACTTCATGTCACTAAAATGGATCAAAGGATCATAATTTACACTACTCTACTTGATAATTATGACATTTATTACAGTAACAAGGCATGTTTTCACAAAATACCTTCAAACTTAAAAATATGAAGGAAGAACAAAGTATGTACACATAAATGGTGAGGGGATGGAGTATTACAAAGAGCTCAAAAACACTTCTTTTGATCTTCAAATAATTAGGAAATAGGTGACATTGGAGGTGAAATGAGTTGGTAATATGAATAAAAAAGAGAAAAAACATATAAAGAAAATATAAAAGATCATAATTGTTATATATGGTTATTTAGAGCAAAGATCATTTTACAAAATTAAGATAAGACGTATAAGAAGATAAATAACTAAATATAAAGAATTGGAAAAGAAAATATATTTGCACTCTGTAATTTAATATGGATGATATGTGTAATGTAAAATTACACTAAAAATCTAAAATGAAAGAAAAATTGAACTCAGAAAAAGGCCCAAAATTAAAAATAAAATAAAATAATATAAAACAACACACATCCATTTCAATCCTTCAATTTTTAAACAAGGAGAGGATTTATCCTTAGTTTCATTTATGATCCCTCTTGGTGCTTCATAGATGTCGGAAACTAAGATGGTAGTAGTAGAGATTTGCAAATTGTTAAGGGGTAGATAAAAGGTTGGAGTATATGGAACCCCAAAATTATGAATTAATATTTGAAGACAAAGAAATTAGTAATAGCATTGGCATGACTAAGTGAGAGAAATTATTGCTTATTAATAGCACCAACTTAGATCTATCTTAACTTTGGATATATAAAGCATTGAGAGGGATCAAATCTCTTGGGGTGTGAATTTTTTGATCATTTAAGATAAATCTATAATGGTTGTAATCATCGTGCCACTCTATAAAACTCGAAACTTATAAGTTGTGTAGATATGGATATGTAAAAATACAATTTTGATTGTTGATAAATATTTGTATTGTAACGATATTTTTATGTAAATATCATATTTATAGTATTCATATTTATGTGTAGATATTGAATCTCTCTTTTTATCTTTCTATATGATGTTTTGATATAGAGTGAGTTAATTAGTGGAAAAACTCAACCTTCGAGGTAATATTTTTTAAACATGATCTACATTTTCTTTAAATGGACAAAACTCCCTCATGGAAAATTGGAACTGTAACTTTTAGTAAAACTCTTACCCCATTTGGAGAATAATTTCAATGGAAAAGAAGTTGAGTTTATATACTAATTAACTTACTTCATTTTATATTATGTAGGTACCAAGGAAAATTGTAGGGGTTAAATTTCGCACATGGGATAATTTTCCATACTTTTTCCCAAAATAATATTTTCCAATTTCCATTTTTTTCTAAAAATGATTCACCCAAATTTTATAGGATAAAATTATTTTACCTTAAAAATCGCCAAGATTTTATACAAACTATATAAAATCCTTAAAAATTTGAATATTTAAATAAAATATCATCTAATATTTTATAGTTTGCATACTAAAAACTAGTAAGATTTTCCAAGGTTTCTACACTTAAAGATAAATTTCCATCCTTAAAATTTTCCCTCATAGGTACATATTAAATGTTTTCCTTTCATATATATAAACACATATGACGATGCAAGTATTACCCACTTGTCAAATATATATATTTTTTATTTACTTAATATTTTATAATTATTTTGAAGTATCAAATATCAACTCCTCATTAACATTAAGCAGGAAAAAAATTACATATCTCCCCTATACTCTCTCTCCCCTATACTCTCTCTCATGTAAAAAAAAATCCTCTCAACATAATAAATTCATCTTAATCTATAATTTATTCTACTATCGTTTTAACCATTTTCAAATCTCTAATACTCTCTTTTAAACTATCCCGACACAATTTGTAAATCTCTTATACTGTCTTTCTAAATACTATAAAAGGATTTGAATCCCAATCTATTAATAATTGAGAGAGGATTTAAAAAATCTTAAATACATCCCTATGGATATTTAAAGTATCCAAGTCACCTCCCTTCCCTTTGTACCATCATAGAGTGTACTACCTTCACGATGTGAAGTTGATGCTATCATGCATGAACCTCAAATTTTTTTATGTGTTTTAGTTGACAACAAAAAATAATAGAGGAGAGAAAAGAGTGAAGAATGGGAAATGAAAGGTTATCCCATTGGCCTTTACCTTGTCCCCCATCTCTCCCTATTTCTTCCTTCACTTTCATTCTCAAGGGGCCTTTTATCCAAGTTGAGTAAGAACTAAGAGTAGGGACAGAATTGTAACCAAATATTTGCCAAAATGAAATAGACTGAGCCCCCATTCGAAGTTGGTTTTCCCAATTGGATTCTAGGGTAAAATCTATGAATTCATTTTAATTGGTTGTTGTGTTTGTAATGTCCCATCTATAATCCACAATTTAATTAATGTTGAATGTAAATATAATTTATGGCTACAACCAAATGATCTAATATGCAAATTGTATTTTTGAATTTTAATAAATAAAATGTATGTCATCTACTAGGGGACATGGATAGAGATGGGGATTGAGTTTTCCACAAGAGAAGGGAGTGTCTAAGAGTGGTCCAAGGGGGAAATTATTATGGGTATTAAACCAAACCCACTTTCCTGAATTTTATTATATTTGGGGACAAACCTTCTATTTTATGTTTGAGTGTATGAGAGCCCAATTATTAAACTCATGTAAGAGGGTGGGTGTCAAAAGTCACATCCCATAATTATTGGGAATGTGGGGTTGAGTAAAATCAGTTTGGGTATGAGTGTAAGTCAACTTGCTTGGGGAAAAGAGTGGAAATATGTATGGGTAGAACAAACAATTTTATATTGTCATGTTTTTGCATGAGAAGGGGGAGAACAAGGAAAAAGAGGAGCTTTGGATTTGGAACAACAATGGAAGCCAATTCTAGAGTTTTTGAAGACTAAAGAACTAGGTTTTTAGACTTGAAGAGTGAAATCCTATGTGAGTTGCAATGTAACAACAAGTTATTGTTGTTGTTTTACTAGTAGTTTTCCCTAGGAGTGAGTTCCCTTAAGTTCCCAATAGTGGTATTCCTGGTTATTGTTTCCAGAGAGACCCTGATAAACAAATGAGATTCTTGATGGATTGAGAGAAGTTAAGGGGTACATTCCTTGGTTTGGGTAGGTCAAGAGGAAGAGAGCTGGTGGAAATCAAGATAGTTGTAGGAGAACACCAGTGGATTGTGGGATATATGAGCTAAGAGTGGACTCTGAGAGACACCCTATTTTGTGGATTCATAGCCCCAGCTCGCGGTTGACTTGTTATTGAGATATAGAAAAACAATTCTATGTTTGGATGGAACGACATTCCCATGTAGTTTGTTGCATGACTATTTTAAGAAGATAAGTGTTTTATTTGTTTTATATGTTTTATGTGCTGCATTGTGTGTTTTAATTGTTGTATATTAACTATGTGTATGATGATGAATTATATGTTGTTGTGATGAAATTATTAGCTGGATTCATATTAGTTTAAAATATTTTATCTATTTTTAAATTAATGGTATCAACAAATGGTTAAATCTGTGTGTTTTCTTGTAATTGGTAAGCTACACGATTAGTTAGCAGATTTTTTTTATTTTTTTATATACATTCTTCATAGTAATGTTCCTTAGTTAAGTTGGGGAACATTACAAATTGGAATTAGAGCTCAAGGTTCAACACTAAGATTTTATGGGCTGAGACCAGTGCAAAATTGGTAGAATTTTAGTATTGCAAAGTTTCACCTATGACATATTTGGGGAAAATTGGGGAAATTAGAGTGAAATCCTTAAATTCTAAGAAATTCAAGTCCAAATTTTCCCTTAGAACCATCCAAGATGTGATCAAGGACGTTAATATATAGGCTTTGGAGCTAAATTCGACTTGGAATTTCGAAATTTATGTTTTAATGGTGACTAGAGAAGTTGGTAGAGTTTGATGGATCGACAACTAAGATTGTGTTTGATTTTGAGATCAACAGTTCATATTCATCGTAGATTGATTAAAAACTTATAAGTTTTTTAGAGTTGGAAAAATGGAGCAAGTTGATGGTCGATATCCATTTTTGGAGTTAGAAAAATGGATAAAATTGATGGTTGAGATCCATTTTTGGAGTTTGGGAAAATAGAGAAAATCAACGATCAAGATCCATTTTCAGAGTTTCGAAAAATGGAGAAAATCGATGGTTGCGATCAATTTTCGGTGTTTGGAAAAATGAAGAAAATCGACGGTTGAGATCAATTTTTGGAGTTGGAAAAATAGAGGAGATTGATGGTCAAGAATCATCGACAGATTTGGGAAACATATGGTGGATCAATGGTCTTGATCATTTTAACTGGGATATCCATGACCCAAATTCATCCTGTATTTTGGTCAAAAAATTATAAGTATTGAATTTCATCGAAATTCATGAGTGAAATTATTCAGCCAAAGGAAATCACCATTTTTTGATGGTCGGGTCAGTGAAATCGGGGAAGGGTTTGTTTCATCCAAGGGAAATCATCAATCATTAATGGACAAGTTGGCAGAATCAACGAAGTGGTTTTTCACCAATAGAAAGTATCAATTTCCAATGAAGGGAAAGAGGAGGATGATGTGTCATCCCACATCAACATCCACATGTCATTTTATGTCAATAATGTTGTCATGTTAACATCCACATGTCATGCCACATCAGCCAAGTTGCCATGTCAGCCAAGAAATGACCAATCGTCGATGGTTAGGTCGAAAAAATCAGAAAAGTGTTCGGTTCGATGAAAGGAAACCGTCGATCAGTGATGTTCATGTCAACATATTTGGTGAAGTCTTTTTTTCACCAAGCAAAATCATATATCGTCGATTATTGATGGAGTTTCATATGTGGGGAATGGATGATCCAGATTGCTCTCAAGTTGATGATTGATGGTGGAGATTCATCCATAGGCTTGGGGAAGGTTTAGTGGATCAATGGAGGATATTAATCCTAATTTTGAGATCGACAGTTCATATTTTTTAGATTTTTATAGTGGTAAATCAGTCATTTTCTACATAAAGGTTTAGTTTTTGAAAGCCATCAAATTGTAGGGGCATTTTGAGGCCCTAAACGACATTTCTAGGTAGTAGAAATCAAGAGAACCATTTATATCATTGGTACACATACTCTTCATACATTAAAATGAAAGAGATTAATGATATTTTTCTAACAAGCTATTCCAGTTCCAAATCAAAGCTAGTATGGAGAAATTATAGTTGAAATAGTACACAGTATAATTTTCGTACCAGTTTACTTTTAGAGGGAATAACGCTTTGCTCAGAAGTAATTTTGGGGCATATAAGTAGTTTATGGAAATCTTATGGACCATAGAATACAACCATAGAGATCAATTTGGAATATGGATACCTAACATTGTATAGGATGGAAGAAAAGACACATGTAGCATACAAGGTCAAAAAGGTGAAAACAATCAAAACTTATGCAGGCCATTACTTTCCACTTGAAGCTCATATTTTGGAAAAAAAAATAGTTGTTTGAAAGGTATTAAGGAGGATAATCCATATATAAACCTATAAAAATTATTTGAGCATGAGAAGTTATAATCAATTCAAAACAATATGACTAGTGGCATTACAGAACATAAAATTTATGCATTCTTTCTTCCAGAGCTGCGTATGTAAATATTTTTATCTAACATAAATTTTATTACATGCGCATTTTCTTGCATAATTTAAAGGTACATGAGATAATTTTGGTTCTTTTATGATAAAGAGAGTTGTGGAGGATAAACAATGGTTCTACAAACACGAATAGGAAATTAGAGGTCTACATGTCACCATGGGAAATATGAGACAAAGTCTAATGGAAGAAGAGGCAGGTAGGAGCATATAACTATGAGAAGCCTACAACGAGAAGTGAATATCTATATGAAAGATAATGAGAAAATTATGAAACTTCAGGAGGAGATACTATAGAGTCTGAATATGTTGCAGAGGCAAACCAATAAATACTCTGGCACAAAGAAATTAGCTAGTGCTAGACAAGTGACAACATCCAAATCCCATAATAGAAGCGATGATCATGGGAACGACAAACAATAAATAAGTATGAGAATGCACCATCATTCCCTAGAGAAATCAAATGGGATAGATCATACAAGTTCAAGGCCAAGGAAATTCCCAAGTGTGTTTCATGTTAGGAGGAAGAGGAGAAGGCTTGAGGTAGACATCTTGCAAGGTGAACTCAAGAAAATAAAGCCACCAACTTTGAATAGTGAGCATAGAAATAAACAATAGGCCAATGCATGGTTGCTGGAAATAAAGAAATATTTTCAGCTACATGATTACCTCTCAAGGGTAGAAACAAGAATTTCAAGGAAAGGTAGCTATATGGTGGGATCAGCTTAAGAAATCCAAGCACCTTGATGAGAAGAATGTTTCATGGAAGAAATTCAAAGGATATTTACAAGAGAAATATTTCTTATAACATTACTATGAAAAGAAGATGAAAGAGTTCTTTGAACTCAAATTGGGAAGCATGACAATGGATGAATATAAGAGGAGATTCTTTGAATTGCTAAAGTATGTTGGCTTCCTAAAAGATAAGAAGGTCAAAATATAAATATTTTTCAGTGGGTTACCCTTTTTCTACAATGACAATATACGCTATGATAACCCAAGAAATTTGGAGTATTCCATAAGGAGAGCAAAGCATATTTATGAGCATGGTAGAGGAAGGCCAGTTTTCCAAAAATCTTGGAATGACAAGATGAAGTGTAAAAAGGAGAAAAGGAAAAAAAAGTATGCCACCCTTTTTCATAAATAGCTCCCAAGAAAATAAACAAGGAAAATCAAACCAAAATGAAATCATGATGGTAGATTCATTTGGGAAAAGGACAAAAGAGTATCCCATGAATTTTTGGGGATGCGAATGAGATCAATTGTATAGGGACTTCCCTCACAAGGGAGAAAGTCTGATATTTTTCCACAATATTCAATATGTTGAAACAGTGGAAGACATAGGAGGAAACATGCCAAGGATTTATGCAACCTTGGACAATAAGCAAGAAGAATACCAATCCCCAATGATTTAAGTGGAAGGTAAGATTAAAAACCATCCCATAGAAATTTTAATTGATTCTGGAGCTATCCATAGTTACATAAACTATAACATTGTTAAAATATTTCACTTGAAAAGGAGTAAGCATAAAAAATCTTGGTTAGTTCAGTTGGCCACAGGGGCTAAAAGGAAAATTAGTGAGCTGGTTAAATATTGTTCAATAGACATGAATGGACTCAAAAAAAAGGTACATGTAAACATTATATCATTGGGTTGTTGGAACATAAAGAATTGATGGTTCATCACACATCTCTTAGTTTCAGTCGATCGAGAGGTCGACCTACATCTGGATACATTCGGTTGTGCAATTGACCAACACACTACACGAGTTAATTGAGTAGTCGACATGTCTATTGGTCAAACAATCGACCAATAGTCAAAGATATTTAGGTGGTGGATCAACCAGCCCAGTAATCAACTACGAGTTGGTAGTGTAGGTGGTCAAGTTGAAAATCCATGTCAATCTAAATTGACAGAGTGGATTTGATGGAGTCAATTCTAACAATCGACGATTCTATGTGGACAAGATCTTCCAAATTCTATGGAAGTTGGTTATATATTGAGAATATAAATAGAAGACCCCTTCAGCTATTTTCATCATGGAGAGAAGGAAATCAAGATTCATTATGGACTATGATGTTCTTATCAAAATGAACCTTTCTTAAGTGTCGTAACGGTGTCTTTAGACATCACCCTTTACCTTCAACTTTTTTTTGTTCCTCTTCGATTATAGACACTAATATATTTTCTATTTCATGTTGTGTTCCACCCTATTCCTCAACATGGTATTAGAGCTGATGCTTTTAAATGTTTACCTTCTATATAAAAACCTTGTTGAGTTGGATATGTTGTGTGATTGAATTTGGGCCAATGGTTTGTTGATTCGAACTTATTGAAACATACTAGTTTCTATCTAGATATCAAATATGGATTTAAATATTGATCATGTTGATATGAATGGATCAAATTATGAATTATGGGAACCAAATATGGAAACCCTACTAAAGAGAAAACAATTGTGGAAATATATGAAGGTTTTGATTCTAGATCCAACAGACGACTAGACAAAGTTTGTTGTTGATGGCCAGAATGATGAGGCTATAGAAGTCATCACGACCTAAATCTTATGGGAGATTTGATTTCACTTCAGTGGAATCGATTTTCCTCATCAAGTTTGGAAGAGGCTCAATTCGTTGTTTGGCCAAGTTAATGAGAGCCACATTATGCATTTAGAGAAAGAGTTTATCTCTCTCAATCCTCATTCTTTTGATAGAATGGACGACTATTTGGTCTGTTTCAAAGAAATCCAGTTGAAATTGGGAGAATGTGGAAAGAACAATCAGAAGAAGGATGAAAATTTCATCGAGTCAGTCCAGATGAACTCGAGTACACAATTCAACATTTTCATGTTGACTTTTCGCACCAACTAGAAAGCACACAAGGAAGATGGTAAGGATTACACCTTTGAATATTTTTGTGATATTTTTATTATTGATCAACATAGACTGCTCGAAGAAGTAAATATTGGTGGTAAACACTAGGCCCGCTTGCTCAAGGGAAAGGGAAATATGGATCCCAGGGATGGAGTATGGTTTGATGCATCTACACATAAACTTGCATACTATGACCAGAAACCTCAAAGATAGGAAGATGCACCACAACGAAGTCAAAAGAAGAATACATGTCAGTATTGTGGAAAGAATGGAAATGTGGAGAAATTATTTTATAAGAAGAAAGATAATTTAGAGGAGATGTGTCCATTGTATGTCGACCCACCGATAATTTCACCTTCCCATCTAGAACGTCTTAGGTGTTATTGTCTCATTCTATGTGGGATGAATGGATATTCAAATTTGGGTGCACTCATCACATGGATAAGGATGCCTCCTTGTTCACATGGTTGAATGAAGCTAAGGGGAGGGAAATATATGTTGTTGATGATTTTTCTCTAGATGTTGTTGAACAAGGTGATGTTTCTTTTATACATGGGAACATTGTCGACGTCTATCATGTGCTAAATATTAGTGCCAATATGTTATTTATCTCTCAAATAACACAAACATGTAATATTTTGAAATTTTGGCCAGATAGGTTCTGTGTTCATGATTTGAAGAAAGGTAAGTCAATTTTCGTCGATGGGCTTCTCGACTCGATGGAAATTTCACACAAGGTTTGTGAAATGACTCAACCTGAACCCGAACCGACTGTACTTGTTTCACACTTATGAGTGAAGTCAAATTTGGCATGAGTGACTCAGACACTTGAATTTCTAAACTCTTAAGGCACTGGAAACTCATATTATGGTTGTTGGTATGTCGAAAGTGTTTCCCCCTAAAGGATTTTGTAATTTTTTTGTGCTTGGGAATCATCATTAGGAACCATTCGACTCTGGAAAAGTGTGGTGGGCACATAACCTACTGGAAATGGTTCACAGTGATGTATATTGCATCAATCTACCTTCGTTGGAAGGTGTAAGGTATATTTTGACTTTCATTGATGATTTCTCTCATTTCACATGGGTAGTTTTCTTGAAGAACAAGAAATTTGTATTTGATAAGTTCAAGGAGTTTCAGGCCTTTGTTGAGAAGTAATGTGGTCAACCCATGAAAGGCTTTAGAATATAAAATGGTGGTGAGTATTTCAATCGACTGTTTGAAGAATACCTTCTTTGATTTGGTATTGAATGGATAGTATTGAATGGTAGTGATCGGTTCCTCACACACATCAGAAAAATGGCATCACATAATGAAAAAATCATACATTAGTTGAAATGGTTGGATTTATTTTGCAAGATAAATAGCTTCCTCCTTGCTTCTAGGGTGAAGCAATTTATTGTGAAAATTATCTTTTCAATCGCATATTGACTCAAGTTTCTCCATCCATGACTCAAGTTGAATTATGGTATGGGAAGAAGCCTTCAATCGGCCACCTCCATGTGTTTGGATGTATTTCCTAGTGTTGGAAATAGGTTGAATTAGAAAAAAGGCTATTTTGGGAAGAAAGGCATGCATGAGGAAAGCGAAATATGGAAGGAAGAGCAGCACGTGCGCATGAATGGAAGACCTAACGACATTAGGGTTAGGGTTTTTATAATACATTATAATGGTTGATGAGATAGAAACGTATATATATGGATACCTAGAAGGTTTAGATGGGGAGAGTTGGGCTTAGAGAGTCTGAGGAGACGACGGAGAAAGGAGTCATGTTTTGATAGCTAGTTTTAATACTTTTTTCATACGACCCAATTTTGTAAGTTGTTGAGTTGGAGAGGGTCATAAGGGTAGATATTCAGGGTTAGATCACAAGCTAAGGAGCCTAGTGTGATATAGTTCACCTCATAATATATTTTGACCTGACTTAGAGTGAGTTGTAAAACGCACGGCGCTGCAGTTTTGGAACTGCCTTAATAGAAGAGCTTGAGAGCCAGATCTTTGTGGACATAGCCCAGGAGGGGGTGAACCATGGTAAAACCTATGTTATGTGATTGAATTCTTGTGTCTCTTTTACTGTTTATAAGTAGATGTTAGCATGATCAATGAATGAGCTAATGGATTGATTACATTACATGCATAATTGGGAATTATAGTATAATGCTTTAATAAGTTAAACATAACTCTCTGCACACACTTCTCAGATCTCCATTCAATCATGGACTGCAAACACTTGAGTATTGTAGTCACCCATTAATATTATATGGGGTGAGACTGTGCAGTCTCACCCAAGATAGTCTTAATGGGTGACTACAATACTCAAGTGTTTTCATTCCAGGATTGAATGGAGATCTGAGAAGTGTGTGCGGAGAGTTATATTTAACCTATTAAAGAAATATGTTGTCATTCCCAATTATGCATGTAATGTAATCAACCCATTAGCTCATTCATTCATCATGCTAACATCTACTTATAAATAGTAAAAGAGACACAATCATTCAATCACATAACATAGGTTTTACCATGGTTCACCCCCTCCTGGGATACGTCCACAAATATCTGGCTCTCGGGCTCTTCTATTATGGCAGTTCCAAAACTACAGCGTTGTGCACTTTAAAAATCACTCTCAGTCGAGTCGAGTCGAGATCTATTATGAGGTGGACTATATCACACTAGGTTCCTCATACTATGATATAACCCTCAATATATACCCTTCTGACCCTCTCCAGCTCAAAAGCGTACAAAATTGAGTCGTATGACAAAAGTATTACAACTAGTTATCAAAACATGACTCCTTTCTTCGTCATCTCCTCAGACTCTCTAAGATTGACTCTCCCCCTCTAGACCTCATATATATATATATATATATATATATATTTCTGGCCCATCAACCATTACAATGTGTTTAAAAAACCCTAACCCTAACGTCATTAGGTCTTCCATGCATGCGCATGTGCTTCTCTTCCTTCCAGCTGTCACTTTCCTCGTGCATGTATTTCTTCCCAAAATAGCCTTTCGTTCTAATTCGACATGCTTCCAACACCTCCAACACCTAGGCTCACATTACTAATGACTTAAAAAATAATTTGAATGAAAGAGTCATGCTAGCATGATGGTGGGATACTCTCAAGAGTCAAAATCCTATCGACTGTTTGATCCTAACAAATGGAAAATAATTATCAGATGAAATGTATGATTCGATCAAAAGTTTTCTAGAATTAAGTTGTTGAATTCCTCCTCTGTATTGATATAGGATGAACCCCTTGATTTTTTCTCTAAAACTAGTGCTCTTGTTCCATTTTTCATTCCCTTGACTCGGTAGTCAAATTTTTTTACTGTTTCAACTCGATCGTCGAACTTCAAATTGACTAGTATGACATCTTTTGTCTCGACTGGCCCAATGAATGAAGATCCTCTGACTTATGATCGATTGGATGAAGTGAATTGTAGTTCACATGTTTCTTGTCTACCTATATGGACTTCCAATACAATTGAAGTTGTTGGAGCTGATGCTAGAGATGCCTCCTATGGATGAAAAAATCGAATTCAAAAGAAACATGCCATCATTTCCTTGATGAATCATGTACTTGAAACTTATGATCTTGTTGCATAATCAGATGCTAAAGTAAAACCTGAATGGGAGTAGGCTATGTATATAGAAATTGATTCTTTGTCGAAAAATAATACTTGGGACTTATTTCCTCGACCACAACGAAAGAACATTGTGAAGTGTCGATGTATCTACAATACCAAATTTACCTCTAAAGGTAATTTTGAGTGACATAAAGCACACATAGTTTTGAAAGTGTTTTCTCAACAAGAAGGAATCAACTACACTGAAGCATTTTCCCCTATCGTAAAGAGGAACTCTATTCAACTGATTATTTCCCCTGTTGCTCGTTTTGGATGGAAAATCCCTCATATGGATGTGAGGAGTGCCTTTCTTCATGGATACCTATATGAAGAAATTTTCATCGAACAACCACATGATTTTGTGACATATTCAAATTTGGTATGTTGACTCAAAAAATCGCATTATGGTTTGAAGCAAGCTCCCTGATCTTTGTATGCTAAGATCGACAATTTCTTTCTACAACTTGGTTTCAAACATTGTGAATGTAATCACATATTGTATGTACTCCATACCAATGGAAACACCTTGATTGTTTTCATCTATGTAGATGACATACGTATTATTGGCAATAATAATTATCTCATCCTTAGATTAAAGAAACAACTTGTTGACTCCTTTGACGTGAAAGATCTTGGTACTCTACATTATTTTTTGGGTCTTCAAGTATTACCACTTTGTGACGTATTTTTCATTTCTTTGTCTAAATATGTGATGGATATGTTGACACATTTTAATATGGTTTCTTATGCTACTCATTTTCAGTCTGTATTAAATATTACCAAAATCTGTCAAACACCCACAGTCGATGCTACGCTCTATACACTATTGGTTGGAAGTCTTATTTATCTTACTCATAGTTGACTTGAAATTTACTTTGTTGTTAGTGTGGTTTCTAGGTTTATGGAGGGCCCTCAATAGAGACATTGGAAAGACACTAGAAATGTACCACTCAATTTGGTATCAAGTATTGTCGAAGTTCAGATTCATTGGTCAGCTTCCTTGACTCCAGTTGGGTTGGAGACAATGATGATCAGAAGTCCACTTCTGGCTATGTGTTTCACTATAGCACTAGACCTTTGGTTTGGTCATGAAAGAAACAAAAGGTAGTCTCTTTGTCGACTGCAGGAGTATAATATCATGGTGTCATGCAAGAGGTACTAAAGTAGTATGGATTCACCAACTTTTGGAAGAAATTGGCCTTCTTGTTCAAACCTCAACTACAATTTATTGTGATAACCAGAGTTCCATAGAAGTTTCTTATAGACATGTTACTCATAGTAAGATGAAGCATGTTGAGCTCCATGCTCACCTATTTGAGACAATTGGTTCATGATAATGTTGCCTCTCTTGCATATTGTAGAATAGATGATCAAGTTTTTGATATATACATCAAACCTTTATTTGAATCCATATTTATCAATATCTACATGATGTTTGGGCTTTAGGAAGCTGTAATTATGGGGGGTGTAATAATATCATAACTTCACCTCCTGAATCTCCAGAGGTGTGTGCTGATGGGGAGGTATTGGAACATCAATAATTGATTGTTTGTCAAACATATCCTAGGTTCATTCAATCGATAGGTCAACCTACATCTAGATACATTTGGTTAGGAGATCGACCAACCCAAAAATTGACTATGAGTTGGATGTGTAGGTGTTCAGGTCAAGGATCCCTATCAATCCAACTTGACAAAGTCAACTCTAATAGTTGATGGTTCTATGTGGAAAATATCTTTTGGATTCTATGGAAGTTATGTAGATCTTGAGACTATAAATAGAAGACCCCTTGGGTCATTTTCATCATGGTGATCATGAAATTGAGATATAATATTCACTATGATGTTCTTATCACGATGAACCTTACTTAAGTGTTGTAACGATGTCTTTAGACACCACCCTTTATATTTTGTTTTTTTATTCCTCTTCAATGATCTACAGTACTTTTTTTGTTTCATGTCATGTTCCACCTTATTCCCCAACATGGGTTCATATGATTTTCTAATTAGTACGGATTGGTTGGAAAAACGTCATGTCATATTATACTATTACAATAAAACAATCACTTCTCTTGATGAAGAAGGAAATGAATCCAAGGTTCAAGGCATTCCAAGAGTTGTAGTTATTAGACAAATTTTAGCTATGTAGTTGAAAAAGAGTTTTATAAAGGGACATCAAGTTTTTGTAGCCCATATTGAAGAGGAAGACAAAGATACAATGCAAAGCATTGAATATCATCCAATCTTGAAGGATTTTCAAGGATTTTGAATATTTTTTTAGGGTTATCCATGATTTCCACCAAAGAGAGACATTGATTTCTCTCTTGATTTGGTGCTAGGATATTCCTGAGTGTCCAAGAAACCATACAGAATGGGAACACCACAGTTGAAAGAGTTGGAGATGCATCTTGAAGAATTGTTAAATAAGGGGTATATACACCCAAGTGTGCCACCTTGGGGTTCCCTAGTTCAATTTATTTCAACCAACAAAACCCTTCAGACACTGGCCCTTTCGGAATCACCTGCATGCAAGTGAATTCTCACCCAAGGCATCTATTGGGGCTATAGGAATGGAGTTTCTGTAGTAGTGAGGGAATGGGAGGAAATCATCTTATTCATTCTTACTTATATATTTTGTGCGCATTATCTTGTGTCTATTATTCCTTGGTTACTTAGTGAATTTATTTATATATTACCATTATATCGCATATTGCAACATAAACCAATTTTTGTAACATTCATAACTAATACGCGGTGATCATATAGTAAATAGATCTAGTCTAACATGCATAAAGAGAAAATCCATGATCAATCACATACAAAGACAAGAGAACAAAATAATTAACATGGTTCACCCAACTTTGGGCTACATCCACAATGGTTGGCTTCTTTATTATGCTTCATGGAATCATCTTAATCTTACTCATTGTACATGCACTACACTTACAATAGATATATCATGTTATATCTTTCTCCATCTTTCCTAGCTGCTCTGTAATGAAAGCCTCTCTCTACAAATTCTTCCTAACAAACATACATAGACCCTTTCATTCTTAGTCTATTCTCCCTCTCTCCTCTCGAACAAACCAACTAGAATATAACCCCTATCTTCCCAACCCATTACATATTTATACATGGAATCTAGGGCTCAAAACCCGTCTTCGATTATTCCCAAAATCCTATTACAACTCATTCTAAATCATAACAATTTATGTTGACTTGTTGTTCAGGATTATATTTCCTACTTTTACATCTGCATAGTTCTTTTTCACTCCCAACTGATGTTCTTTCTGATTTTTCACGTCTTTCTGATTTTGGCATGTTGAACGGTTGTCTTTCCTTTTTTTCCACTTTATCTTCTTGCTTTATTCTCCTTCTTTATTCCCTTTTAAGTATATTTTTAATGCACACTTTTGAGCCTGCATGTGCCTTTACTGTGCACTCCACTCCTTCCTTGTCTTATTTCTTATGATACTATGCATATCCTCCATACTTAGGATTTTCCTTAAAACTGTATCCAAAATACCTGTCCAATAGGCCCCCAACAATCACCTATAGCTCGTCTCGAGCCACTCACAATTGTTGCTCACTCCTCCATGCTTCTATGAAATTTTGGGAGGTGTCCTTTGTTGTCACTAATGCCTTTCTTATTGTTGCCTCCATTCCCAAAATTTCTTCTACTCCCTATGCAGTCAAGGTCATGATCTTTTATTTTGTGTTGTGCACTACTTTCTTCACTTTTCCCTCTGCGACTGTCGATGCTCCAACTTTCAATGATGCCATTGGTCTTTGTGACTGAGTTCGGTGATTGTTCTTTTTTGGTTCTCATTTGACTTTGGTTTGGATCTGGTTCGCTCGGTATGCTCATAGCTCTTATCAAATTCAAATAACATTTCCTCTCATGTCCTTATGTGCTTTTATCACCCTTTGAAAGTTGTGTAATTGTTTTCACGCCCAATGTAAATGTCGAATCCGATCATAATCTACAATCAATACTTTCCTTATTGTGGTATTAATGTCAAATCCTCTATTGGTTCTTTCCTTTGATCTACTCATCTATCTCTATCCTTGATGACACCTTCTATTTATGACTACGCATTTCTAGTATGTTTCACCATTTATGGCTTATTAACTGTTGTTTTTTGTGCTTTAATTCCCTTAATGGCTATGTTCCACGCTTGAATTTTATGTGCACTTAACTAACTTTGTGTTGTTTCGGTTATCCGTGCAATATTCCCTTTTTATACACGATACTTCTTCCTCTCTACCTTTGTATTTCTTCTTGGTTTTCCCATTTTTACCTATTTTCTTCCCTTTTCTACTTTTTGTTTGTTTTCTCTCTTTTTATATTTTTTGTTTGTTTTCTCCCTTTTTCTACTTTTTTTTTTTTTGTGTGTTTTACCTCCCTACTATAGTACAAATACTATGATACATGTGTTCTTTCACATTTCACATTAATGCACAAATGGTCAACCATCTCTATAGAGTTTCAGTAGACTTCCATTCACAATTCCTCCCAAGGCTTCTCCATTCAAAGTTTCCAATTGCACAACACCTGCCTCTGTAACATATTGAATTACATAGGGTCCTAACTAATGCATTTGAAACTTCCTTGGATGTTTTATAAAATTACTGTCATAGAGTAATACTAAGTCTCCCACTTGAAATTTTTTTTGTTCAATGTGTCTATCATGCCATGCCTTCTCTCCCGCCTTCTAAAATTGTTGATGAACCCTGCGAAACAAACCACTCAACTTCATTTGTGGATTTTGGTAAATGAATCAAACCACTCGCAAGTTATGGTTTCGCAATCCACATCGATTATTGGATCAAGTTAAGTGGAAGGATAAGTAAAATGAATATTGTTCGATACGAAGTCCCAAAGTAAATGAGGACCATCTGATCTATTCAGAGCATGCCAAGGTAGTAGTGGTCAACTTCAACGCTGACCACTTCGAAAGAAAAAGGGTTGAGAACAAGTAAGATCACCCAAAGGCCAAAGTACTGAAGCAAATGTGAATCGTCTGATATGAAGAACACTTCAGTAGATATCAGAACCATCAGATCATGTTTAGTGGAAGGACATAGTAAGCCACAAATTTCTCAAAATAGACGCAATCGGTCTAATCTAAGGAAACACTTCGGAAGATATCTTGACCGTCAGATCTAGGAAAGTAGAAGGATAGGATAAGAAAGGCCAAAGGCCCGATATCCCGAGTAGTCGAATTCTCGACAGTCGTTGGATCATGTTAATCCTTTTTAGGTTAAAGAATGACCATTGGATGAAGTCAAGTTACTCTAGGTTTACACTTCGGGGAATCTCACTTCGGGAGAACTGGGAAGTGGAGAAATCGAATTACCCGAAGTATCGAAGGCCGAAGTTATGAAGTGACGAGGATAAGACACATATCACTCACATTGAGAGCCCACATCATCAACAGTGATGTCAGCAAGGACATGTGGCGTAATCAGCTGATGACAAGTGTCAAGGTCCCATAGGTACTTTAAGTATACGTAAGCCATGAATTTAGGTGAAACATGGCAACCACTCAGGAAACTCCATGTCATCAAGTTATGTCACTCCAATATTTTTTACCTCAGGAGTTTCACCACTAGAAAATTCCCTAAGTCCTGAAGTCCCGAAGGTCGAAGTCCCAAAGTGGACATAAGTCATCCAATATAAAGAATACTTCGGGAGAATTATCAATCATTGAAGATTATGGACACATGTCTATTATTCATGATATTTGTAAATAGGTTGTATTTCATGAAGGACGAAGTCCCTAATTCCCAAAGTAAACGAGAATCGTCCATATCTTCATGGAAAGTAAAAACGTGACCGTTGATTTTATTAAGTGATCAAGCACTCGCTTGGCCTAGTTCCTAGTCACCACTTGTGGTCATATGGAATAAAATAAATAAAGGTAAAATATAATATATCGCTTAAGTTAATAAGCCCGTGGTTTTGCATTTTTGGTCATATAAAAATGGTTTGAAGGAAGCGCCTCTGCAAAACTCGGTTTCTGCAATATTTTCAGAGTTATGGAACTAAGTTAAATGAAATCGATCCATACATGTGATCAATTAATGAAAAGAATTTTTTATTAAATTGAAAGGGCTTCTCGATAATATTTGGATAAAGAAAAACAAATGAGATTATTGTTAATTGAAGGGGTGCGATGGTCCAAACAAAGGGACACAATGTTTCATAGCTCACACTAGTTCGAAGAGTATATAAATGAGAAAGAGTGGTGAGAAGAAAGTCTCTATGTAGTCCATTGAAGAAGATCAAAACAGAAGCAGAGTCTAAGATGAAGAATTGTTATTTATAAGGTGCCTGTCAATTTCTTATTGAAGATCAAGAACAAAAGGAGACAGAGAAGTTATGCAATCCAGTGTTTGATACAGAAGATTTCCAGATTCAGAAATTAAGGGTGGTTGGGTAATGCAAGGGCACGTTGGAGCCTGCAAGGGGAGTAGGTGCTTCCTTGTCAGTTGTAGCTGACTAAATATGGGGTTGTAACCTCCTACCAGTTGGTGCTGGTGAACAAGGGGAGTAGGTGCTTCCTTGTCAGTTGTAGCTGACTATACAGGGGGTCGAAGCCTCCTACCAGTTGGTGCTGGTGAAAAAGGGTGTGGGTGCATCTTGATCAGTTGGTGATGATATAAAAGGAAGAACATCTTCCTTCTATGTAACTTGTACAAACCAAAATTTTCAGTTAATAGAAAAGTGTTTGTGGTTTTCCCGATTGGGTTCCACGATAAATATTGTGTTAACTTATTGATTTCATTAATAGAAGAAAAATTGATAAAATTATTTTGTCATTGATTCACCCCCCCCCCCCCCCCCTTGTTAGTGACAAGGTTGGTCCTTCAATTTCTATCAGAGCGGGTATCTTCACTAAGGTTTTAAATCACTTGAAGAGAAATAAACATCGGGATGAATCAACA
This sequence comes from Picea engelmannii, assembly GCA_009831015.1. Classification (NCBI taxonomy): domain Eukaryota; kingdom Viridiplantae; phylum Streptophyta; class Pinopsida; order Pinales; family Pinaceae; genus Picea; species Picea engelmannii. Next base: position 421,112 of record ML779017.1, on the reverse strand, counting down.
GTTGAAGATTTCATCAAAAATTCCCCTATTTGATGGTGAAGACTATTTTTTCTGGAGTGTTAGAATGAAAATTTGTATGATGTCCATTGGAATGAAAATATGGACATTAGTTGAAAAAGGTTATGATGTTCCAAAAGTCACTCCCACAGAATCAGAAGAAAAGAAGAAAATTGGGAACATGCAAAGGCCTTAAACACACTACAAGCTGGACTAAGTAAGAAGATCCTTGCTAAAGTCCTAAACTGTCAAAATAAAAAACAACTTTGGGATAAATTGGAAACTATATATGCTGGAGATTCTGAGGTAAAGAGGGCCAAACTTTAGACTCTCAAAGTACAATATGAAGGTCTAAAAATGAAGGATGAAGAAAATATCTCAGAGTACTTCAAAAGAGTTGATAATATTATTAATGTAATCAGAGGTTTGGGAGTAGAAGTGTCAGACAATGAGATAGTTGAAAAAATACTAAGAACACTACCTATGTTATACAATCCTAAAGTGTCCACTCTTGAAGATTGAGAGAATCTATATAAACTCACCATGGATGAATTGTATGGAATACTCAAAGACTATGAGTTAATATTAGGTTATGAGAACCTCCCACAAGGAGAGGAAACCTTTAAGGTTCTCAAGAAAAAAAAAACAGAAGCAAAAACCTCAATCCAACCATCATGAAGAATCTGATGTAGAAGAATCCAATTTTATTAAAAAAACTTCGGAAAGGATTAGGGAAGTACAAAGGCAAGCTTCGTTTCAAAAAATTTAATTGTGTCAAGGTTGACCACTTTTCTTCTAGGTGTCCCTATCCCAAGGAGGAACCTAAAGATGAAGAAGCAAAAATAAACAATACAAGAAGAAGGAAAACCCAACTACAAGAAAAAGTTTTACAAATGGAAAAAGAATTTTTACTCAAAAGAAGGAAACAACAGTTCATCAGAGTCTAGTGATAGTGATGATGATGAAGTCCTTTTTCAAGGTATTGAAGAGCCTAATGAGATAGAAAAAATTGAGCATGAGGAAGAGTCAGAAGTTCAAGCAGAGGTTAATATGGAAGGAGAACTTCTCAGTGCCTTGGATGAATTAAGAAGATACAAAACCAGATATAGACAGCTAAAAATCTTTATAGTTGAACAAAAGGAAAAACATGAATAGAAAGAAAAAGAGATGGAGAAACTCATGAGCAACCTAAAAAACCAAATCCTAGAAGAAAATAGGATGGAAGAAAGTCTTGAAAAGCCTCATAAATATAAACAAATAACCTATGAAAGAATGGATGAATAAATAGTTCACCTAAGAAAAGAACTTGATGCAAAACTCATTCAAGCAAGATATGAAAATAGCTCTAAAATATTAGATAAGATTATTACCATACAAAGGTATTCAAGTAACAAAAATGGAGTAGGTTATTCTCAAGAATAAAACCAAGTTAACTCAAAATCTTATGTAGTTTCTCTCCTCAATACATTCAAGAAGAAATATGAAGAAAATACAAGTAGTGATCAGAACTCCATAGGACTACTTCCACCCATAAAGAAGGAATATAAGGCAATACCAAAGAAGTTTTATCAAACATGTATCCTCACATTTTATTTATTTATTTCTTTGCATGCTATAATTTCGAACATAAAGCTATGAATTTTAGAGCATATGGAAGGAAAAACTTGAGGGTTAAGAACTATAACCTTCAAATAACCAAACAGTAAATCAAAAGAAACTATAACTCCTTTGCACCTCTACAAGAAGGGAACCCAGAATGCTTTAGATGTCATAATTATGGACATAAAGCCAGTAGTTGTAGATTAATGGAAGTCTCAGAAAAACCAATGTTCATATAGAGAAAAAGAAGCTTTGGAAAGAAAAAACATCAAATGAGGAATGTCTCATTGCCTTGAAATCCCAAGATAAATAAGATCTCTAGTATGTTGACAATGGGTACTCAAAACATATGACAGAAAACAAGGACAATTTTTTGAACTTAAAGAAACAAAAGGGTAAAGTTACATTTGGTGACAATGCTTCAGGTAACATACTTGGGAAAGGCACTGTGAGTTTGGGAAAAGACAAAGCCAAGGATGTGTTGCTTGTTGAAAAAATGAAACCTAGCCTATTAAGTGTCAACCAAACTTGTGATCAGGGGCACATTTTCATCTTTGATTCACATAAATGTGAGATTAGGACTCAGGAAAATTGGTTGGTATTTCTCCTAGGACTCCTGAGAATGTATATATATACTAAATACAAAATTGAATGAGGAGTTTCATATAAATTTAGTATATGAAAGTTGGATATGGCATAGACGGTTGGGGCACATCAACTTTGACAATTTAGTAAAAGACAACAATATTAATTGTAAAATTGTTGGTAACAACATGATTATTATGGAAGTATATGTTGATGATATTATATTTGGCAGTAATGATGAAAAAATGAGTAAGGACTTGGCTACAAAAATGCAACAAGAATTTGAAATGTTCTTGCTTGGTGAACTAAATTTATTTCTTGGATTACAAATAATACAGTCCAAAAGAGGATTCTTTATCCATCAGTCCAAATATGTTAAAGATATGCTTAATAAATTCCAGTTAGAGGATTGCAAACCTGTTATTATACCTATAATGGTTGGATGCAAACTAATCAAGGAAGATGAGTCCAAAGCTGTAGATCCAAAACACTAGAGATCAATGCTTGGGAGTTTACTCTATGTAACAACTTCTAGACCTGGTGTCAAGCAAGTTGTTAGGATGGTGGCTAGATTCTAAGAAGCACCAAAAGAGATCCATATTCAAGTTGTGAAAAGAATATTTAGGTATTTGAAAGGAACCATAGATCTTGGTTTGTTGTACCCTAGCAAGGATTCATTCACTTTAAAATCCTATTCAGATGCAGATTGGGAAGGTTGTGTAGATGATAGAAAAAGTACAAGTGGAGGATAATTCTTCTTGGGAGAATCATTGGTAGCTTGGATAAGCAAGAAATAGTCCTCAGTTTCTCTGTCTAGCATTTAAGCTGAGTATATCGTAGCAGCAGAATGTTGCACACAAGTGGAATGGATGAAACAAATCATACAAGACATTAAATAGTGTTTGAATAACCTACTACTATCTACTGTGATAATACAAGTGTTATAAGTCTCTCCTAGAACCTTGTCCAATACTCCAAATCAAAATACATTCCCATAAAATACCACTATCTAAGAGATCAGGCTGAAAATAAGAACATTAAATTCGAATATGTCCCAACACAAGAATAGGTGGCAGATATTTTCATTAAACCCTTAAGAAGAGATGTCTTTGAATATATCAGGAAAAGATTGGGAGTAATCCCTCTTCCAATCTAATCTCTCAAGAAAATAATGCATCAATTGGCACCAGTTCAGGGGGAGACAACAATCAAAGTCAGGAGGAGTCATGACAGGAAAAGTATGATTGCAGGAGGAGTTACCTGAGTTTAGATTCTGGTCAAAAGCATACAGACAAACAAACCTTTACCATAGGGGAAGCAACCATTTTCCATTGATTTCAAAGGGGGAGAGTAACTTCATAAGAGACAAGCATCATCAAAGGGGGAGATTGTGTATGAAATTGGTGTGTTGCCATCAATGACAAAGGGGGAGATTTTTGGACATAGTGTCATTAATGTGTTTTCATTGATGTCAAATAGTATAACAGTATGCAGATTTCATGTCAAATAAATATATTTAGTATGACAGTACACAGAGATTACAAATATCAGGAGGGTTAGCGACTGAAGATCAGAAGCTCAGAAGAGATGACGCACATGAAAATAAAAAGGGAAAGCGTCATATCAACGACAAGGATGGATTGCAGAGAGAAAAAGGAGAATTAAACAATGTGTTATTCCCAATCACACAATTAGTCTAGACCATCAGATTACAAGAGAAGGATTGTTGGAGGACTAGTCAACGATCAGATCAAATCAAGACCGTTGGATACGTAAGCACCAGATCAACGATAGGGATTGATTGTGGAGTGTAAGGGGAGAATTAAACTATACATTATTTCCAATCCCATAAGTATTCTATATCGTCAGATCTCATTGATTCAAATATCAACAATTGTGGTTGACTCACCAACAATCACACAACTTCAATTGCGTAGTTTGGGCGATGAATTAAACCACTCGCAACTTATGGTTCTGCAATCCACATCGACCATTGGATAAAGTTAAGTGGAAGGTTAGGATAAGTAAATATGAATACCATTCGATACGAAGTTCTAAAGTAAATGAGTATCGTTTGATCTATTGAGAGCACGCCAATGTAGCAGTGGTTAACTTCGGCGTTGACCACTTCAGGAGAAAAAGGGTTGAGAACAAGTAATATCACCTGAAGGCAAAAGTACCAAAGAAAATGTGAATTGTCCTATATGAAGAACACTTAGGGAGATATTAGGACCATCAGATCATGTTTAGTGGAAGGACAAAGTAAGCCACAAATGTCCCGAAATAGACGTAAGCCCCCTGATCTAAGTAAAAAATTTGGAAGATATCATGACCGTCAGATCGAGAAAAGTATAAGGATAGGATAAGCAAGGACAAAGTCCCAAAATCTCGAATATCCAAATTCCCAAAATCCATTGGATCGTGTTAAGCCTTTTTGGGTTAAAGAATGACCATTGGTGACGTCAAGTTACTAGAGGTTTACACTTCGGGGAATCTCACTTTGGTAGAACTGGGAAGTGGAGAAATCGAATTACCTGAAGTCCTGAAGGCCAAAGTTTCGAAGTCATGAGGATAAGACACATATCACTGACATTGAGAGCCCGCATAGTCAACAATGATTTCAACAAGGACACATGGCGTAATCAACTGATGACAAGTGTCAAGGTCCCATAGGTAATTTAAGCATACATAAGCCATGAATTTAAATGACACATGGAATCCAATCAGGAAATGCCACACCATCAAGTGACGTCAGCAATTTATGTCACTATGGGAGTTTCACCACCAAAAAATGCCCTAAGTCCCAAAGTCTCGAAGGCCAAAGTCCTGAATTGGACATAAGTCGTTCGATCTGAAGAATAATTCGGGAGCATTCTCATTCTTTGAAGATTATGGACATGCATCTGTTATTCGGGAGATTTGTAAACAGGTTAGAAGTCGCAAAGGCTGAAGTCCTGAATTCCCGAAGTAAATGAGAATCGTCCATCTCTTCATGGAAACTAAAAATGTGAACGTTGATTTTACTAAGTGATCAAGCACTCACTTGGCCTAGCGCCTGGTCACAACCTTTGGTCATATGGAATAAAATAAATAAAGGTAAAAGATAATATATCGTTTAATTTGATAAACCTATGGTTTTTCATTGTCGGTCATATGAAAATGGTTTGAAGGAAGTGCCTCTGCAGAACTCAGTTTCTGCAATATTTGCAGACTTATGGAACTAATTTAAATGAAAGTGAGCCATACCGGTGATCAATTAATGAAAATCATTTTTTATTAAATTGAAAGGGCTTCTCTATAACATTTCGATAAAGAAAAACAAATGAGATTATTGTTAATTGAAGGGGTGTGATGCTCCAAACAAAGGGACACAATGTTTCATAGCTCACACCAGTTGGAAGAGTATATAAACGAGAAAGAGTGGTGAGAACAAAGTGTCTTTGTAGTCCATTGAAGAAGATCAAAATAGAAGCAGAGTCAAATATGAAGAACTGTTAGTTCTAAGGTGCCTGTCAATGTCTTATTCAAGATCAAGAACAGAAGGAGATAGAGCAGTTATGCAATCAAGTGTATGATACAGAAGATTTCTAGATTCAGAAATTAAGGGTGGTTAGGTGGTTCAAGGGCAGTTTGGAGCCTACAAGGGGAGTAGGTTCTCCCTTTTCAATTGTAGCTGACTAAATAGGGGGTTGTAACCTCCTACCAGTTGGTATTGGTCAACAAGGGGAGTAGGTGCTTCCTTATCAGTTGTAGCTGACTAAACAGGGGGTCGAAGCCTCCTACCAGTTCATGTTGGTGAACAAGGGTGTGGGTGCATCCTGATTAGTTGGTGTTGATCTAAAAGGAAGAACATCTTCCTTCTATGTAACTTGTAAAAATAGAATTTTGCAGTTAATAGAAAAGTGTTTGTGGTTTTCCCAATTGGGTTCCATGATAAATATTGTGTTAAATTATTGATTGAATTAATAGAAGAAAAATTGATAAAATTATTTTGTCACTGATTCACCCCCCCCCACTCTCATTGATAAGGTCTGGTCCTTCATCATTCTCCAAAATTTTATTGAAAGCTTCTACTATCCCATTATCCTGAGGGTGATATAGTGTACTCTTTTGATGATGAATTTGAAATTCCTTAGTCATTGATGCAATTTTATTATTGAGGAAATGAGTACATTGATTACTCAGTAGAGTGTGAGAGAACCCAAATCATGTGACTACATTTTCAAATAGAAACCATGCAACAGCCTCTACAGTGCAGTCTATGGTTGGTGTTGCTTCTACCCGCTTGGTCAAATACTACGTCATAGTGATTATGTAATTAGCTCATGATCTTCTTGTTGATGGGTTGATTGGTCTAACAAATTATATTTCCCACTTATCAAACACTTGTAATGTAACCTATGCATGTAAAGGCATATTGTCCCTCCTATATGGATTTCCCACCCTTTAACAAACATCATATGACTGACAATATTCTTTAGCATATTTACGAAGTGTGGGCCACCAAATCCCTGCGCACAAAATATTTTTCCCAATTGCTTTACCTGCATAATCTCCTCTTGAAATCCCTTGGTGTGCGTCTCTGAGTATCATAGGCCTTCCATGCTCCAACACACATTGTCTCAATATTCCATCTTCACCTAACTTGTATAAGTTACCTGCAATCAATTGATATTTTGTTGATTTAAACACTAACTATTTCTTCTACATAATTTCCATGTCTGATTGGGCCATTATTTTAATTAGAAAATGCATGGCGTCTGCGAAGTAGTCATCCACCATATCAACTTTGAAGAGTTGTGTGTCCAACAAGATGTCATCTAGATTTC
>ML779017.1:379199-414026 GCA_009831015.1 Picea engelmannii | reverse complement strand
CCCCCCCCCCCCCCCCCCCCCCCCCCCCGACACTAGATTTTTCACTAAATATTTTAGTGAAGAATGGTATGTATACATCTTAAAATGAGAACCCAATAAATAATGTCTAAACTTCTGTAGTGCATATACCATTTCCAATCCTTCTCATTCGATGGTAGTGTAATTCTTCTTTCCAATGGACAAATTCCTACTTGCAAAAGAAATTGGTTTATCTATGTCTCCTTCCACTAGTTGAGATAGCACTATGCCCAAATATATGGATGATGCATCTAAATGAACATGGAATTCCTAATTCCAATCTGGAAAGATAAAAATAGGTGTGGTCAACAATTTATGTTTTAAGGTGTCAAAACCCTTCGGACAATACTTTTTCCACTGGAACTTAGCTTCCTTCTTCAATAACTTCTCCACAGGTGTTTTAATCTGCACATAACCTTTGATCAAATTCCTATAATATATTATGTGACCCATAGTTTCCCTCAGTTGTCTGACTGATGTAGGTGGTTGTAAATCTAGAATCACTGCAATCTTGGCAGGATCCACTAATAAGCCATGTTTGCAAACCACGTGGCCCAACAAAATTCCAAAAGGTGCGCAAAAAATACACTTCTTCAAATTTCGTAAGATATGACATTATATACACCTATCCAACATTAAACTAAGTAATTCTGTGTGATATTTCAATAAACTAAAAATGGTCCAATCATATAAGTATACTTCAAGGAATTTATGAATAAATTCCTTAAAATATGCAACCTCAACTCTTGAAAAAATTGTAGGTGCATTCTTTAGTCCAAAGGGAATCATTATGTACTGATGAATCCCCCACTCTATCACAAAATTAGTCTTATACATGTCTTCCTGCACAAATTTTATCTTATGGTACCATGAGAATCCATCTGTGAAAGAATAAGCCGCCTTCCCTCCTACATTATCTAGTACCTCATATGTGAACAGTGTTGGAAATGGATCATGTAGGCATTCATTATTCAACTTCCTTAGGTTTACAAAAATCCTAATCCCTCTAATTTTATTATCCTGTACCACCATTGGGCTGATCCACTCTATTTCCACCACCAGTTCAGTGATCCCTACTTCCAACATCTTGTTTATTTATGCTTTCAACTTCTCTTTGTACTTCGGATTTAACCTATAGGGTCTTTGTAGTATTGGTTTAGCACCTATATTCAAAGGGATCTTCATCTTTCCTAATTCCCCCGATATCCCCTTCATTTCTAATAATGTAGTTGGGAATAGATCCTGATACTAGCACAATAAATATACAATATTTTCCATAGTTTCATCACTCCAATAATCTCCTATCTACGCAAACTTTGGATTCTCTGTCGTCCCAATGTTTACCTTCCACGTATTTATTGGTTGTGTATATGCAATAGATTCAAGATCGGTCCCTTGTACTTCACTCTCTCCCTTAGTTTCATGTAATTTCACATTCCTTGGATCTTCCTCGTTATGCTCTTCTTTAGCAACATTGTAACACTCTAGTAATTCATGGACAGTCATAGAAGCTCTGTGAGCACTACAAACTAGTACCACCTCCATCATCCCTTCTTATGATAATATCTTGGTTTGAATAACCTGTAATGTTGCATCTACTAATGGAGATTCATGTTCAAAAGTAAATTTTACCTTGAACCTCTGAGTCAACCCGTTCCAATTTCTTGTTTCTCTATGCATTTCCAGTTCCAAATACCAGTTCTTCGGAATTGTATCCAGGGTATGTATACATTTGTGTATCCATTCCTCCTTCGATGTCGAACTCCATTTTTTTCTGAACTACTCCACATGATCTATTGGGTTACTTATCCCTATATATTGTTGCGTAATATACTCTAACTCGACACCAAATCTCACTTACATTAGTCTTCTACACTACAACCAATCTTCCATCCTCTCTTTATGTGCATCCCACCATCTGGATGGAGTAGCTTTTAGGACCACATCTAGTGCCAATATCCTTTGTTGTTCAGACACCTGCAACTCAAATTCCTTTACAAACAATCTTATATCATTTAATCCATTGTACTTCGATGGATCACATAACTATGTCCTAATCCAACGCAATGATCAATTTATGCGTGCACATCATCTAGTCGATACCTCATGCATACTCTACTTCCAATGTTCCAGACCTTCCTCTAAATCTGATGCACACAAGATAATACTTCTCCAACTTAGTGCATCATCTGTAGTGGGTTAACATAATCATCCATTGGTACATTCATATTATACAATTTGTCATTTTCATTCCCTCTTGATGGCTATGTGTATCTCTTTCCTTCTGTCAGGTCCAAGGGTGCAGTAAACTTGAAGTCTCCCACCTCAAATATCATTTCCCTCCTTCTCAAATTAATGATTTCCTGATTATCAAATGCCCATTCAAGTCTCATCAGTGTTGGATATGGTTGACTATCATCCATGATCTCATTGAATTCAGAGTTTGCTACACTATGCACTCCATATAGATTCATAGGCACTCTTGTCAATTGGCCAATAAAAACTATCTTTTATTGGTTTTCTAACCTTAACTTAATAGGAGACCAAATCAACTTTGTATTCCCCATTATCTCCTATGTATGATTTGGTAAAAAATTCACATTAGACCCCAAGTCCAAGATAACATTATCCACATCATATTCCCCAATCTGTGCACTTAATTTGAATTCTTCATTGGTGCTCTTTCTGTGTAGTACTTGATTCACTACCCTCTATGTGATAGGAATTTCCCTTTCTTGTGTGCAATGATCAATCATTTCATATAATGCATTCAGTGTATTTTCATCTTTCATTAACTATACGCAACTTCTCAGGAACTCTCTTAGAGTACTTGCCTTCCCAAGTGTCTTCTTTTTCATAGTGCGATCGCAGACATATGGCACACATGATGTTGATGCTACCTAATTCGGTCCTAGTACCTATTTTATTTCCCTCTGATAAGTCTCGATTTCTTGTTGAGGGTCAAATCTCGACATAGGTAATGTTTCTTTTCTTACCCATTTCTCAGCTTTCTTCCCTCCATTCATCACATCATCCCTTGTTCTCGTTCCTCCATGTGTAACAACTTCTATTCTAGGTCCTTCATTGCATTTTTCGGTCGATATTTGTTGTACATTATGATTTTGGTTCTGGTTATGATTCCCTCTTTCCTTCCATTTCGTAAGTAGTTGAGAACAATATTATGTCGCATGGTCCAATTCTCTACAGTATGTGTAGGTTGTATAAGGGTTAGGGAAGTCATGAGCTATGTGTCCTGGTTTATTACAATTATAACATATTATCATTCCTCTACCTCCTTTGCCAAAATTTCCTCTTCCTCCACCTCTACCAAAATTTCCTCTATTTCTTGGGTTAAAGCCTCTCTAATTAGTATACTGTGGACAAACTCATTCTGTCATAAAATTTTCCTCCTGAATCCTATACATATATGAAGTGCGCTCTCTCATCAAATAGAATGTACAAAATTCTTCTCTTCATGTCTGATTGAATTGTAGAAGTTGCAAAATACATTCCTTGGCCTACTCTGATATTTTTGCAGTAATGGACACTCAATCAGACGATGTCCCTATTTCTTACATATTTCACAATATCCCTAGAAAAAACCATTCTTGGTGTTTTTAATCAGGTATCTGGAATGTCAGTCTACCCATCATATCCTTAAAAAATATTTCATAATCCCATACTAATTCAGTCTGCACCTGTTTGATTTCCTTCAACTCTATAATGTACTATGACTCAGACTTTGGCTTCTTGAACTCTTTCAACAATGCTTGTCTAATTTCCGTTAAATTCTTGGCTTTTCATGTAGGCGTGGTACTCTGCAGTTTCATGTACCAGACTAATGTGCAGCCTATAAATGTTATTTCCAACTATGCATTATTTACGGCCTCATCCTAGACATTCTTTGCAGCCCAAATTGTCTTGCAGAAAAATAGATGTTGTTATGGTTTCTCTGACCCAACTCCCAAGAATTTAGGCAGTTTGATGGTGTTGTCTACCCCTTCCATGTTGATTTGTGTAGTACCTCCCCTATGCGATGTTATTTGACTCTAACTATGTGCACTTCTTCCACTTCTATGTCCACTGCTACTAAGTCTTCCCATACTAACTACAAGTTCTTTCAACAAATCCTCGAATGTGATTTTTTATCTACGTGATGCACACGGGGTCATGGAATCGACACATGATCCCATATGAGTAGGACTTACCAACTCTTATGTTATAGTACTAAAATGATAATTCACTTCCTCTCCTTCTATGTACATTATTTCTACAATCTGGACGATTGTGCAGGGTTCTCTTCCCTCGAGCTCACTACGCGACTCTCCTTTCTCAACCCCAGTCTTTCACCTCTTGTACCTTATTCCACTACGCAGTATTCCAAACTCATCTTCTTCTTCTTAAATAACTTATTCAGTTCTATGCATCCTCCATCCCTCCCTTCCTTCATTTCTACCTTCATTATTTCCTACCTTTAGGTGATCTCTTGTCATCCCCCAGTTCTCCTATGTGGAAAACCCCCTTAGCAGTCAGAATCTATTTTCATCACACACTTATCACACAACAACATCTTTATCAACATACCCAATGATTTCATGAACCTTCTGTGCAGACCTTTGAATGAATCCCTCTTTGCAACATTGTATTTTTAGGTACAATCCAATGCAAATTTTGTAATATAACCTCCCAATATATTGTCCAACAAGAAATCAACTACGCGAGAGGTATTATTACTTATATAATTCAGCTACCTTACCAACTTAGGATTCCAGTTCCTTAGCATTGTGGTTCTGTACCTTCCAGTATTCTCCACTAATATTTCTAACCACTCAGTCAAAATAATCGGATGTTCACCAAAGAAAATATCATGTATCTTTGTGTACACATACCTTTGCATCCATTTCTCATCGCTCATCTGATGGTTTCTATTCTCTTTTCTTGCAAATTATTGGTCTTTCCCTTCTATCCATTTTGATATGTCTTTCTTTGTTAGCCTCCAAAATATCCCCTCAATCATAGATTCCAGGTCCCAGGGATAGAACTATTTGTTGGAGCTGCAGGAACCGATTTTCTGCAGTAGTGAGGGAATGGGAGGAGATCATCTTATTTGTTTTTACTTATCTATTATGTGCACATTATCCTCTGTATGTTATTCCTTGGTTACTTAGTGAATTTAGTTATATGGTACCATTATACTACAAATAGCAACATAAACCAATTATTGTAACATTCATAACTATTTTTAAATGATCATATAGTAAAAATATCTAGTATAACATGCATAAAGAGAACATTCATGATCAATCACATACAAATACAAGAAAACACATTAATTAACATGGTTCACCCAAGTTTGGGCCACTTCCACAATGGTAGGCTTCTTTATTATGCTTTTTGTAATCGTCTCAGGCTTGCACACTGCACTTACAATAGGGATATCATGCTATCTCTTTCTCCATCTTACCTAACTACTCTATAGTAGAAGTCTCTCTCTGCAACTTCTTCCTAACAATCAAAGATAAACCCTTTCATTTTCAGTCTATTCTCACTCTCCTCTCAAACAAACCAACTAGAATAGAACCCCTACCTTCCCAACCAATTACATATCTATACATGGACTCTAGGGCTCAAAACCCTACTTTGTTTATTCCCAAAACCCTATTACAACTCAATCTAACTCATAACAACTCATGTTGACTTGTTGTTCGAGCTTTCTTTTCCTACTTTTACGTCTGCATGTTATTTTTTCACTCTCAACTATTGTTCTTCCTTCCTTTTCTCATCTTGTTTTAGCATGCCGAACTGTTGTCCTTCCTTTTCCCCCTCTTTATCTTCCTTCTTTATTCTCTTCTTTATTCTCATGCTTTCTTCTCTGGTAAGTATGTTTTTACTCATCACTTATGAGAATGCATGTGCCTTTACTATGCACTATGCTCCTTCCTTGTCTTCTTTCTTCTGCTACTGTGCATATCCTCCATACTTAGGATTTTCCTAAAAAATGTATCCAAAATGCATGTCCAACATAACCTTAAGGTTGTGCATTGATTTCAAATAGCTAAATAAGGTCACCATAAAGAATAAATGTTATTTTCCAAGGATTGATGATTTATTTGATCAACTGAAAGGTTCAAGAATATTTTCCAAGATTGACATGAGATCAAGTTATCATCAAGTGAGGATAAAGGAAGAAGATATCAGAAATCCATCATTCAAGACAAGATACAAGCATTATGAATTGATGGTAGTATTATTTGGGCTATCAAATTCCCCAACTTCATCTGCCTGATGAATGGAGTGTTCAAGAAATACCTGGACAAGTTTGTAATTTTGTTCCTAGATGATATACTCATCTACTCTGAGTCGGAGGAAATACATGAGAAACATTTGAGAATGGTGCTAAAAGTTTTAAGAGAGAATAAGTTGTATGCCAAGGTAAGTAAGTTCTTCTTATATCAAAAGAATATTCATTACTTAGGTCATATTATTTAAGCGGATGGGATAACATTTCATCCTGAGAAGATAGAGGGCATTAGTCGGTGACCAAAACTAAGAAATGTTTCAGAGGTCAAATCATTCATGGGTCTATATTTTTATTACCAAAAATTCATAACAGGATTTTCAAAGATTGCAAATTCAGACGATTCTTTGGAAAATAAGGGAGCGAAATTTGAATGCACTCCTAGATGTGAAGAAATATTTCAAAAACTAAATTCATTTTGTCCAGTGCACCAATATTGAATATTATAGACCCCGATGACTGCTTTCTTGTGTTCATGGATTCCTGTAATGAAGGGCTAGGTGGATTTCTCACTCAAAACGATCATGTGGTATGCTATGAGTCTAGAAAATTAAAAGAGTGTGAAAGGAATTATGTTGCCCATGATCTAGAATTAGTATTCATTGTTCATGTGCTAAACATGTGGAGACACTACCTCACAGGGAGAAAATTTGAGCTAAGGACATATCATTTGGTCTGAAACATTTTTTTGGGCATCCCACATTAAATTTCAGACAAACTAGATGGTTGTAATTCCTTAGCGAATATGACTTTGAAATTAAACACATCAAGGACAAAGAGAACCACACGGTTGATGCACTCAATAGAAGAGTGCATGAGGTGCATATTGCAACCATTATCATGTACAAGACTGATCTGAAAGATAAAATTATTGAATCAACAAACTCATATCAACACTATTTTCATATAAAAGAAACATTACAAAAAGGGTGGAACCACTACGCATCTTGGACTAAAAAGTCAAAGTGCTTAGGAACAAATCCATAGTTCTGGTATATATTTAGTGGACCTGCTACAGTCCTGAAGATGCAACATGGGAGCACGAAGTAACTATGCGAGAGGAATACCCCTAATGTTTTGAGAATTTTGAAGACAACAGAAGTTAAAAATGAAAGACTCCATTTTTGGGAAGCTAGACTTTCAGACCACATCCTAGAATTCCTGGTCACCTGTGTTGATGGCCTCGATAAAAGGGTGGTGCAACCCGAAGGACTGAGAGAAGTGAAGGGGGTGAATTCCTTGGGTCGAGAGGTTGAGAGGAATAGGGTATTATGGTTGGAAATACTGTTGGAGTTGTGAAATTGCATAATTTTTATTTCCTAAGTATTGTGATGTAAAATTTGTACATCTATATCGGTATAGTGTTATGTGTCAAGGATGGTGAAAAAATGTAGGGGAGGGTGAATGTAATGTCCCTGCGATAATCTCGAGTTTAATTAATTCTCAATATAAATATAATTTATGGTTATGTCCAAGCGATGCAATATGCAAATTGTGTTTCTGAATTTTAATAAATAAAACATGATGTCAGTTGTTGGGGGACATGGGTAGATATGGGGGATACGTTTTCTACATGAAAAGAATGTTCACAAAATGATTCCAAGGGGAAAATTATTTATGGGTATTAATCCAAACCGACTTTCTTGAATTTTTTTATTTTTCGGGACAAACCTTCTATTTTGTGTTTGAGTGTATGAGAGCCCAATCATTAAACTTATGTAAGAGGGTGGGTATGAGGAGTCACATCCCATATCTATTGGGACCATGGGGTTGAGTGTAACATCCCCATTTTAAATCCCCGTAAATTATAACATACTTGTAAAATGTGAATTAAGCTAGTGAGCCAATATGTTGGGGATAAAAACCCATATTGATTAATATGGTTGGGGGCCAAACTATGTATTATCCACATTGAAATGATTAATAAAATAATAATTGTTAGCTACAATATGAGAGAGACAATAATAATGGGGGATATGATTCCATAAGAGAAGGGGATACAGGGGGTTTTATTCATGGGCATTAATCCAAACCCAGATTCCTGATTTTTATTACCATTATGTATAAAATTTATATTTGTGGTTGAGTGTTTCCAAATCCAATCATTGAATTCATGTAAGAAGGTGGGTGTGATAAATCACATCCCAAATTTATTGGGAGCATGGGTTTGAAATACAATCATTTTTGGGGAAAATGAGAGTAAAAAAAAGAGAGAAGAAGGAAATTTGTATGGGGAAGGAAGATAGTTTTTACATGTATTTTTTGTAAATGTGTTGAACTTGCATATAATAGATCTATATAAACAATTATACACACATTTGCATAGAAAATAGAAGAAAGAATAAGAAGGAGAGAAAGAATGGAAGAATTCCCATTAAACGTTGTGAATAATAAATAATTTACACATGATATACTCTGTATAACTCAATGAGTTCAACTTGAGGCGAACCAAGTCACCATAGTGGTGGTCTAGAGTGATCTGGACACACACCAATAGTTATGGGAGTGAACTTCCACCTATTCTAGTCTCTTAGGTAGTTATGAGAGTGAACTGCTATCTAGTTGAGTTAACTAGTCAACTAGTCTTCAGTTAACTGACTAAACAAAGAGTAGTGAGGAGTTAACTTAGAGAATCAAGGCTAATGTGCCACTCTGGTGATGATACCAAGGAAATTTCAAATTAGCATGGTGATGATCCCAATGATGCATGGTGATGATCCCAATGCAACATCTAAACTCAACTCAACTAGTCAAACTGAAGTGTCAACTCAAAGAGAATATTCTCCAGGTGGAATATTCTCCCCTAAAATATAGGAGACTAGATAATGACCAATTATGACTAATAAACAAATAAAAACCTTAGGAAAAAGAAATCCTAGGTGTGTGTGAAGAAACTCCAACATTTTTTGGGAAACAAGAGAGGATCTGAGTGCTAGGAAGAGCACCAACCATGTTGTTCTTGAAGGAATACATTATTGGATTGTGTTATGTTGGAAATGTGGTGTTTGTGCCTATAAAAATGAGTTGTAAGAATATAGTGTGTTTTCTATTGAGGAAATAGCTCAAGATACTTGTGAAGGATGTTTTGAGCACTCTTAGAGAAGCTAAGAGTTCCCAAAAGTCCCCAGTTGTGAGATTCCTATTCAACTGTGTGAAATGGATTCCCTGATATATGAATGGTATATCCTGAGGGACTATGAGTAGTGGAGAGGGTAATTCCTTAGGTTTTCCAGGTTGTGAGGAAGAGAGTTAGTGGATTGGAACTGATGTTGGATTATAACCTAGGTTTTGGGTTGTTGAATGTTGAGAGTGGGCAACCAAGAGGACCAGATTTCCTTGTGGACTCATAGCCTCATCTCAAGGGTGGATTTTTGTTGAGATAAAATGAATAACAAGCTTATGGTTGGGAGGAACGTCCTTCGTATGAAACTAGTTGGTTACATTTTATAAATAAATAAGTTTTTATTGTGTTTATTATGATTATTCCATTGTGTAAATGAATATTTGAATGTTGTGTGTTTGTTGTGTACTTATTGGACACATTCACATTTTTATAAATATTGTTAGATGCATGTTAAATTATGGGTTTGTTTCCCCGTGGTTTATTTTATATGTATGGAGCGTTTTATTTTTTGTTTTAGTGGGAAAAGTCCTTTGTGTAGTAACGAAACTCAACTATGTTTGTTGGGTACGTTATAGAATGGTATCAAATCTCAAGGTTCAACACTAAGCTTGTATGGGCTAAGAGCCAACACTAACTAGGAAAATTCGATATTGCATATTTCGTTATGTGACGAATTTGGGTAAAAATGATGAACAACAGTGAAATCCCAAAATTATTGGTAGATTCGATTTCAAATTGTTTAAGAATCATCAAAGAGAATATTTATGGCATTGAATTGCAGGTTGAAGAGTTAAAATCCATCCCATACTGTTGAATTTTGTGTTTTCATGGAGATCATGAAGTTTAAGTGAAGTGATGGACCAAAATTATTCGACATCAAGAATCAACGATTGAGATATGTCTGCGAAGTCCGAAAACTTCTCAAATGAGAATTTTTTATGGTATTCAGAAAGAAGTGTTTCTAATGGTTTCAGAAAGGGGTGCTTTTGATGGTCTTCTAAAAGGAGTGTTTTCAATGATTTAGAAAATGAGTATTTATAATGGTTTTGGAAAGGAGTGTTTCTAATGGTTTTGGAGAGGATTATTTATTATGGATTTGAAAAGGATGTTTCGAAAGGAGAAAGCCTGATAGGATTTCAAAATTGTGGTTTTGGAAGGATCTGCAATCATGGTGAAAGTTATTTGTTCTGATGGGAAAAACCCAAAAATGAGAGCTCGACAAGATTATAGGATCATGGCATTGCCAAATCAAAGGATGACAAGTTGACTCGACAAACGCATGTTATGACATGTAATCCTAATCTCCCATGGTCATGTGTAGGTCAATTTGAATAGTAAATCAATTAATGTCTACGGAAATTTTCATTTTTTGAAAGTCATCAACTTGCAGAGGGATTTTGAGGGCATAAACAACATGTTTAGGTAGTCAAAATCGAGATAACTATGTGTACCTTGAATACATAGAGTATTTTCACATTTAAATGAAAGAGACCATTGAGAGATTTACAATGAGCTATTTCGACAGAAAAAGAGAGATAGTGTGAGGAATTTACAACTGAAACAATACAAGGTATAATTTCAATACCATTTTACTTCCAAAGGGCATAACTCCTGGCTTAGAAGTCAGTTTAGAGAACAAGAGTGGTCTACATAAATCCCATGGATCATATAATACAGTCATGGAGACATATTTTGAATCTTGGAACCTAAAGTGTATAGGATGAGACGGAAGACACATGTAGAATACAGGGTTAAAAATGGGAAAATAGTCAAAACTTATTTGTGCCATAATTATAAGCCTGGACCCTAGATGAAAGTGAAATTTTGATATATCATTCATAAGGTGGTCATAAAGATACCCAAATGGTATTTTTTTCCAAATTCTAAAGTATTTGGTGTAGGGATTCTTAAACATGGATACAATTTCCAAGTTAGGAGAAAGTACAGAAAAAACAAAATTGTCATTTCCATATTGTTGTAGATTTTGAATGGAGCATCAGTTTGACAATAAAATAGTTGTTGTAAATTCCATGTCAACATTATTATATGTGTGCATTAGAAATTTTTCCTTGGTTTCTAACAAATTTACCTCTGTAGGTAGCCAAAGTTGGTGTTTGAGATTATTTTTCACTAGCCTGGAGATAGGTGCACAAAAAGGGTAAATTGACAATATTCAAGTGACCATAACTTTCTACTTCGTGCTTAGAATTGAGAAATAAAGTATTCATTTGAAATATATTTGATAGGATAATCCATATATCCACTCAAAATTTAGTTTTGAGATAATTTTGTTTCAAGGGGTATAAAGGAATGTGATTGGTGGACTTGGAGGACACCATTGCGCAGAATGGGAATTTTAGGAGGCCATAATGTTTAGCTCATAAATTAGATTGAATCATGAGTATGGTCATTGGAAAGGTAATACAAAGGACAACATGAAATAAGGTATAATTTATCTATGGGAGAATCGAGTTTTATCATAAAGTTACAGGAAAAACTAGAATTGGATTCTATGAACCACGTAACTAAATGTGAAGATTTTTCCAAATAATGTCAAATTTTGGAGAAACTTTCCCAGATGATAGATGTGCATGTAAAAGGTTATTATTGGGTAAAAAAGAGTATGGAAACTCATGATAGTGCTTAATAATAAGTATATATGCACATTTGAAGTGCAACAACCTAGTAATGAGAAAAAGGGTGTTCAGCTTAATAACATGGCATTATTAATAAGTAGAGAATCCCTTAAGAAAAGAGTGTTGTGTGAAGGAATTTCTAGAAAGAGAATAAGATTCCAAAAATGAGGATTGTGTGGGTCTATTATAGGTTAATCCCAAGGTCCATTAGACAAGTAATCAATATTGTACATTTTCATGAGGCATTAAAGGTCTATAAAGCATGTAATGAAAAGTCGATAGAGGACTCAAGAAGAGCAAAGAAGGATTAGTATTCAGTTGCTACCAAATATGAATGAATTTCAAAGGAAAATCAACATAGGTTCTCATATAAAACATGAAGTCAATATGTGAATAATTTCATTTGCATGCACAGGGAGTTAAGGAGGACTCTGTAGCCTTGAAGGTAGAGATGTGGTGAAGGAAGAAAATCTTGTTTCAAGAGAAGACAAAGGATATCATGAGATGAGGTGTTACTCTTGGAGTGGATGAGTCATATCTATGTGCAAGAATAGGAATGCAGGAAGAAGGAATTGTTAGATATGATCTAGCAACTTTTGTCTAAAAATACTCAAGAAATAAAGACACGTATGTTATCAGAGTGCGCAGTGAAGTCCTACTATAGGTGAAAGGAAGGATGGAGTAATGAAGGTTCAATTTCACGTCTAAGTATCAATGGAAAATATCACATTCCATTGGAAGAATTTTAGTCTTGAGCATATGAACATGGATTCACAATAAATTTCTATAATGATATAGGGTTAATCATATTAGAAAATATTGCAGTGTTAGAAGGTCTAATGATAGAAATTTACACCATTCCAATGTGCGAGAAGGATTCTAGTAGGGTAAATTTGGGGCATGTTTTCCTAAGTGGGAGTAGCTGCAAATAAGACATATTGGCTAGAAAGGTTCATAATAGGGAACAATGATGCACAAATGAGCATAATGGTAGAGCATAGAGTAGAAAGGATATTAGGAATTGAATGAGAACCATCTACAACAAAAATAAATAAATAAACAATGATGAAACAATGATGCATTGGAGTGCATAATGGAAGTGATGCATGATGCATACAATAAAGCTAGAATTCATGTACATAAGTAGGCATGATGAGAATTAAATGCTTGGTGCATATTGATGTGCATTTGTGCATATGGACATTCCTGAATATGTTTGCGTCATGCTTGTATATTGAAAATGTTCTATTGTTATATATGAAATAATGATGCTATGATATTTGAATGTGACTGATGATGGATTTTGTATTCAGGAAAATTGTTTATAGCATGGTTGAAGATGTTGATGATACTACTGCATATGAAATCCATCCATATGAAGATAAAGGAGGATGGTAGGAATGTTGACCAAGATAATTGGTAAAAGGGATCCTGCGAGATTCTACAAAATATAAGTTGGTCAAATGTAATTAATTAATGTAATAATAGCCATGCAGACATGCATTTGGAATTTTCTATGATGCATGAATGTTGAAGGAAATTTAGCTAAGAATACCCTCAACTAAATTTCCAATCATTTGAATTGATGGGCAAGGGCGGAGGGCCTTGAATATACACATAATGTGTAATGATTGAATGCATTTAGGAGAAATTTCATTGCATATTATGTTATATTGGTTATGATATCATAACCAAGTCAAGTCAAGAGAGATACTCATGTTGTAGCAATGAACTCCATTAGAGATGGCCATGTGTGAGGCCATGTTGAGGTTAGAAATTGAAAGGCTATAGATCCATGCAAGTGTGTAATGGTGTTCCCCTATATAAACCATGTTTTGACTGCAATCTCTTTGTTGACACGAGAGAGCACTAAGGGAATTATGGGTGTAAGAGGAAGGTATCAAAATGATCGGATAGGTAAATGGGGAAGAGTTTGGATGATGAGTTGAGGTGTTGGTTATACCTTCCAACTCACCATGGTGGAAATACATGGCATGGATATATGGTATTATGGATTCAATGCAAGGATGGATTGTGTAGATGTGGCCATGATTGTTAGATTGGTTTTATTCATTAGTAAAGTTTGATTTCATTCTGATAAGCTTGGTGTGATGATAATGTATGTGCAGTTAATGACACTTTCATTCCAGATAATATGATTAATAGTTGAATTATATTTTTAATATGAATAATGGATGTAAATGATTGAATTACTAGTAAGGTACAGTTATGAGATCACTTTATGAGTTGTTATGAATGTGCATGAATGCTAATGATTTGTTTGGTTGCGTGAAAGTTGAGAAAATGTAGGAAAAATGGTCTTGGATATGGAAATGGTGTAAGCCCGTGAAGAATACTATTTCTTGTTGTTTCAAGAGCCAAACAATTATGAGCAGAAAACTCATTCTTAGGAAATTTTGTTATCTTGTATAAAACAGATTTTAAAAATTAATAATTGAAAATTGTTATGTTGATATCTCATTATGACTGTGTGTGATTGAAATAGAGATGAGATCATGGATATTGAAGTTGAGAATCTTGTGAACAAGGATACTATTAAGATTTTTCAACCCTATGATTGTCACAAGTTACAAATTGTTTGTGGGAATCTTGTTGTAACTTCGTGTTCTCCTTACATGTGAAAGCCTTGGCAAGATGGATCATTCGAGGGACTCTGCAGCAGAGAAGGGGATGTCTGAGCTAGGAGGGTGAGTATAGAAAGGAAGAGGAAACCTAATAATGCATATGGCATGGTGGATGGGATCATGTGGGTGTGTCAGAGAAGAAAAATGAGCAGACATATTTCCCATGGAAGATTTATGAAGCACAAGATAGTCATACAGATGAGTATTGGTTTATGATTGCAAACTTATTTTGAATAAATATTTATATTTTGGAGTTGAAAAATAATATGAATAATATAAATTTTATATGATAATGGATATAACAGGTATATTTTTATTAATGGTTTCTATATGAACAACTGGAGATTGAATACACGAAACTGACATATTTTTCAGGACAGCAAGAAGAAGCAAGTTGTAAATCTTGTAAAAGAAGCAAGTTGTCAGACTCGCAGAAGAACCAAGTTGTCAGGCCTGAAGAGTGAAATAATATGTGGGAGTTGCATTATAGAAGAACTAGGTTGCCATGCCTGAAGAGTGAACTCTTGTGTGAGTTGCACCACATCAACAAGCTTGCTACTATTATTTCCTAGCAGTGAGTTCCCTTGAGTTCACAATAGTGAGATTCATGGTTACTTGTGCCAAACAGACCCTGATAAATGAATGGTACAACCCAATAGAGTAAGATCAATGAAGGGGGTACATTCCTTGGGTTGGGAAGTTCTAGAGGAAAAGAACTAGTGGAAATCAGGATAGTTGTAGGAGAATGCTAGTGGGTTATGCATATTTTTTGGGTCGGAAGACCTATGTATTTATATTTTTGGCTAGAGCACCTATGCATTTATGGTATTGGTTCAGAATGGCTATGTGATATTAGGATGAAGAGATAGTATGTGATTAATGGCTAGAGATTCTAGCATTGTAAATGTAAGTACACATGTATGGTGTTGTGAATTCAAAGATGGTGCAAAAAAAAGGGGGGGTAATGTAACATCCCTAGTTTCGATCCCCGTAAATTATAATGTAATTGTATAAATGTGAATTACGTTGGTGAGTCAGTATGTTTGGGAAAAAAACCCATATTGATTAATATGACCAGGGGCCAAACAATGTATTATGTATATCGAAATGAATAATAAAATAATAATCATTGGCTACAATACGAGAGGGATGATAATGATGGGGGGCTATTATTGCAAAAGAGAGGAGGATAAAGAGGGTTTTATTCATGGATATTCATCCAAACCCACATTCCTAAATTTTATTATCATTGTGTATAAAGATTATATTTGTTGTTGAGTGTTCCAAAAACCAATCATTGAATCCATGTAAGAGGGTAGGTGTGAGAAGTGACATCCCAGAGTTTTTGGGAGCATGGGGATGAAGTGCAGTCATAATTGGGAAGAGGGAGAGTCAAGAAATCAAGGGAGAATAAGGAAATTTGTATGGGAAAAGAAGATAGTTTTTACATGCAGTTTTTGGGTAGCAAGAAAGGAGCTAACTATTGGGAGGAGAACCAACCATGTTGTTATTGAAGGAAACTATTATTGGATTGTGTTTATGTTGTAAACCTGTTCGGTGTTCTTGTAAAAATGATTTTTAAGTTTTTGGTGCATTTCCTATTGAGGAAATGGCTCAAGAGCCTTTTCAACGTTGTTGTGAGCACTCTTAGACTGATCGAGAGTTCCTAGAAGTTCCCATCAGTGAGATTCCTGGCCATCCAAGTGAATTGGAAGCCCAGATAAATGAATGGTACAACCTGAGGTATTGTGAGCAGTGAAGGGGTTACATTCCTTTTTTTTTGCAGGTTGTGGGGAAGAGAGTTGGTGG
Source organism: Picea engelmannii (assembly GCA_009831015.1). NCBI lineage: Eukaryota > Viridiplantae > Streptophyta > Pinopsida > Pinales > Pinaceae > Picea > Picea engelmannii. The sequence goes on along the minus strand of ML779017.1, from coordinate 397,496 downwards.
ATTGGAATTGTTGTTGGAGTAGAACCTAGGTTTTGGGTTGTTGAATGTGGAGAGTGGAAAACCACAAGGGTCAAATATGATTTTCAACTCATAGTCTCAACTTGGGGGTGGATTTTTGTTGAGAGAAAATGAATAGAAATCCTATGGTTGGGAGGAACATCCTTCATACAGAGCCAATTAGTTATGTTTTATAAACATATATGTTTTTCTTGTGTTTATTATGATTATTCCATTGTGTAAATGAATATTTGAAAGATGTGTGTCAGTTGTGTGCCTACTATATGCATTCATGTTTTTATAAATGTTGTTAGATTCATGTTAAATTATGGACCTATCACCCCGTGGTTTATTTTAAATGTATGCGGCATTTTATTTTTCATTTTAGAAGGCTAAGTAATTTTTGTAGTGACGAGACTCATTTGTGTTTGTTGGGTATGTTACAATGAGTACAATCAGTTTGGGGATGAGTGTGAGTAAACTTGTTTGGGGAAAAGAGAGGAAATTTGTATGGGCATAACATACAGTTTTAGACTGTCTTGTTTTTGCATGATCAGGGAGAGAACAAGGTAAAAGAGGAGCTATGCAGATGTAAAAACAATGGAGGTGGATTCTAGAGATTTTTTGGAGTTGTTGAAGTCTAAAGAACTAGGTTTTCAATATTGAAGAGTGAACTCCTATGTGAGTTGCACTATAATAACAAGTTACTATTGTTGTTTCACTGGTAGTTTTTCCTAGAAGTGATTTCCCTTGACTTCCAAGTAGTGATATTCTCGGTTACTTATGCCAGAGAGACCCTGGTAAATGAATGGGATGTATGATGGACTGAGAGAGGTGAAGGGGTACATTCCTTGGATAGGACAGTCAAGAGAAAGAGAGTTGGTGGAAACATGGATAGTTATAGGAGAATACCAGTGGGTTGTGGGATATCTAAGTTGTGAGTGGACTATGAGAGACACCCTCTTTTATGGATTCCTAGCCTCGGCTCGTGGGTCACTTTCTATTGAGATCTAGAACATCAAGTCTATGGTTGTGTGGAACTTCCATCCCAAGTAGCTGGTTTCACAACTATTTTAAAAAGATAAGTGTTTCATAGGTTTTTTGTGTTGCTTTAGGAATTTTAATCATTGTGTATTAACTATATGCATGAGGATGAATTATGTGTTGTTTTGATGAAATTTTTAGTTGCATTCATCTTATTTTAGTATGTTGTAGTTGCTTTCAAATTAATAGTATCAACAAATGGTTAAATATGCATGTTTTCTTGTCGCTGAAAAGCTACAGGATTAGTTAGCAATTTTGTTTTTTGTGTATTCCACATAGTAATGTTCCTCAATTAAGTTGGGGAACGTTACAATGTTTAATGCTATTTTTATTCATTTTAAATTAAATTGCTTCCTATTTATGTAATGGTGTGAGAGATCATCCTCTGTGTGCAAATGAAGAACTCCAACAACTCTGGAATGTCCACCATCCAATTCCCTTCTAAGTTTGAAATCAATGGTTTGTAAATTCATCTATTGCAAACATTGAGGAAGTTGTTAAATCTATGATCCAGGTGGATATTGGTGGCCACCCACCTATTCCAATTGGCTCCTCTTGACAGTTTTTAGTTCAACACGCTCTTCTGTACTTCTTTGTAATTGTGGCTTATACACTTTTGGGGTTGTATTTATCCCTACACACCTTCTAGGCGGATACTAGTGGCCTCCCACCTAATCCAACTGGTTTATTTTGTATGTTTTCATGTCAGCACATATTACTGTACTTCCAGGGCCATTTTGGGGCCCTAAACAGTTTTTTTTTTGGCTCTCCACAGTCAAACTGTAGACATAGTCAAAGTTTGATAGTGTAATGTGTAGTTCTTGAAAATACCTTTCCAACGGGCTATCACGCACCTAAAACATAGGTTGTATGCAAAAGTTGTGATGGGAAGTTGAGGTACCAACTTACCCATAGGGGCCCACATAACGTTTTGCCTTTCATCTCCTAGGGTTAGGTTTTTGGATGTATAGGGTTTTGGCATTCATGAGTAATGCTAAAAAGGCTTCTAGAGCCTCATTGTAATCATTTTTCTTAGACAAATGCATGTAGCAGCTGCATCTCTTCTCAGAGATAGCTACCACTATTTGAGCAAGTGTTTCAATTCTGCAGTTTTACAGTTTCATCCTATTTCATTTATTCAATAGAATATATTGTTCACTAGATATCTGTGTTGTTCTTCATATCTCTATGTTTAGTTTATTCATTCTTTTAATCATTTTGTTCCGCTCCTAAACCCAGATTAGTGGTATCAGAGCGGTCTTCTCTTCATTTATTTTTCTTCATACATGCCCCCGACAAGATATGGGTACAAGAATTTGGGAATTGAACCAATTTATCATTTGCAATATCAGTCACATTGAGACTGAAAACAAGCCATGGGGGATGAAAATAAAGATGATGGAGCAAGTATCCTTTTAAAAAAATTCTTGAGGAATCCCTTACATGAAAAAGGAACAAAATGATGGAAAACTTTGTGCAGATCCTTCGGTGGTTGCCCACAAGAGAAACATATTCATCAAGAGGCCATGCAACCCCCTTCAAGTTACATATAAATTTTTATATTACATTATTTGAAGGACCGATAGATGTGAATGTTTTAGATAAATGGTTGAATCTGCTCAAAGGGTATTTTTTGTTACACAATTTTTTCGATAGGGAAAAGATTACTTTTGCACTCCTCAAGGTTGTCCCCCATGTGAAGGACTGGTGGGATACTTACTCTAAGAAAAGGGCCATAGAGGAATCTACAAAATGTGTGGTTTCCCCTGCATGGGATTCCTTCCGGGATGACATTAAAGAACAATACTACCATGTTGGAAGCTACGAGGACCAGTATACCAGATGGACCACTCTGCATTAGGAAAGGGACAAAAAAGTACCAGATTTCACCAATATTTTTCATACCTTGCACACCAAATTGGGTATCGAATAATCTAAGCGTAATTTGGTGCTAAAATACCACGAATTTTTGCATAGATACATTCAAATTGAAATGGATTTTTTGGACATCACCTCATTGGGTACGTCTTAAAGATATGTTGTCAAGATCGCGCAGAAATTTAAGCAGAAGAGGCAAGAGTTTGGATTTGCAAACTCCTCACAATTGAAGTAGGGAAAATGTGGGCCCAACCCACAGAACAAAGGATAGAGCAAAGACAGCCACTCTCAAGACAACTTGTCAAAGCTGCAACATAAGAAGTGAAATGAGAGGATGAAGAAGGACATGGGAAAATGGTGTGAATACCATAAAATCCCTTGCCACAATAATGAATAATGTCACTCCAAGCAGTCACTCATGGCAGAGATGAAGGATTCTAATTCATATCCCAATTCTAACTCAGAATCAAATCCAAAAGGAGGGAAGTGGATTATCGATGTTGAACCTAGTGCCATTGTCGCTACTACCAAAGTCCAGCCAAGTGAACCAGAAGAACCATAGGAAGGAGAACGCCTCTTTCACTTACATATGTGGGTAAACGGGGCTCCGCTTCATTTCATATTTTATAATGACAGTCATAATAACTTAATCTCAGCAGATTTCGTCAAGCGACTGGACCTGTCGATGACACAACACCCACAAACCTACACCATCGGTTTGCTTTGCCAAGGAAGGGATCTTCTTGTCAGCCAACAGTGGCATCTTCCCTATGGCATCAATCCTTTCAAAGATGAGGTATTGTGTGATATTTATCCCCTTGAAGTTTGTGATGTTTTTTGAGGAAAAACATATTTGTGGAAGAGTCATGTTGTGTATGATTCTAGACCTCACATTGTTATTATTAATTTGTATAGACAATTGTACAAGATACCAGAGGTAGCTCCTCCTACCGTTATTTTTTTAATCTCTACTAAGAAATACAGTAAGGTCATTTCACAAATCAGGAAGTTCATATTCTTTGTGATCCGTGCTCACAGTAAGAAGAAGGTCATCGCCACAGTCGTGGCCTCTACATAGAACCTCTCTTTGCAACAAAATCAAGTGGATGGGATCGTGTAAGATTACAGAGACATATTATCCTCACCCACCGGGGTACCGACATACTAGAAAGTCAAGAATCCAATTGATCTAACCCCCAGTGCACCTCTTCCTAATGGACTAGTCTATCATCGTTCGCTGATGGAAAATGATGAAATCAGGGATCAGATCCAATATCTTCTCCAAAAGGGGCACATGAGACCCAACTCCTCCCCTTGCAAAAGCCTGATTGTAATGGTGTAGAAGAAGGATGGGACATGGCGACTCTGCATTGATTACAGATCATTAAACAAAATCACAGTCAGGAATCGATACCCAATTCCTAGGATTGATGACCTTCTTAACCAACTTAAGGGGGGAAATTTCTTTAGCAAGATTGACCTAAAGTATGTCTACCACCAAGTTCCCATCAAATCAACTGATTTATGGAAGACAACTTTCAAATCTAAATAAGTTCTCTTCGAATGGCTACTCATGCCATTTGGCTAAAAAAATGCACCAACCACTTTCATGAGGTTGATGGATGATGTATTGAGGCCCTTCACCAACTCTTTTTTGGTGGTATATTTGGATGAAATCCTCATCTTCAGCAGAACTTGGGAGGAGCACATGCGGAATATTCAACAGTTTTTTAGCACTTTTTGACAGCACAAGCTATATGCCAACTTGGAAAAATGCTCCTTTGGAATGAAAAGGGTCCAATACTTGGGCTACATTGTTGATGAGAATAGGGTACATGTTGATCCAGCTAATATCCAAGTCATTCGTGACTAGCCAGCACCAGCCACACTAACCAAGCTTCATAGCTTCTTGGGACTGGACAAATTGTACCGACATATCGTGTTGGGATTCTCCCATATTGCATGGGTGCTCAGCCAAGTGACCAAGGGAAGTGGAATAGAAACGTTCTTGTGGGGGAAAGAACAATAATGATCATTTGATGATTTAAAGCATCGCTTGTGCTCAACTCTAGTACTCTCCTTTCCCAATCTACAACAACCGTTTGAGATTGAGATTGATGCATCTGACTATGTTGTAGGTGCATTTCTCACTCAGCACAGTCATTTGGTATGCCAACACGGTCATCTGGTGTCATACCATAGTGAGACACTCTCAGATATTGTCCGGAAATACCCCGCCTATGACAAAGAAATGTATTCCATTGTACAATCCTATCGTCAATGGAAATATTACATTTTGGGAAAGGAGACTATCATCCACAATGATCAAAAGCCTCTGCAGTTCATACAAACACAAGGGAAGTTGTAGAACGACTTCCATCATAAGTGGTCCACCTACCTACATCAGTTCCATATCAACATCAAATATAAGACAGGGAGCACAAATCATGTCGTTGACTGCCTCATTCGACCTCCCGTGGTTGCACTCACTAATTTGCTCCATTCTTGTGGACATGAGGCATCTGAGTGGCCCCAAAATTATTAGCAAGATCTAGACTTCTCCAACACCTATTATCTCTTGGGTACAGGCGCAAATGTCACCGATTTTCACATTCAAGACTACCTGTTATGCCATATAGGCCACCTCTATGTTCCTACAAGTGAACATGCAAAGCTTATTTGGGAATCTCACTACAGTCGGATGGCAGGGCATTTTGGCGTAGAGAAAACTATGTCCGTTCTAAAGAAACATTTATATTGGTAAAAAATTTGACATAACACCAACAAGTATATCAGACCGTGCACTGCTTGTGCCATTTCACACCAGTCATCAAGAATCAAGGTTTATACACCCCTCTTCCTACTCCCAAAAATCCTTGGGAATCCATCTCGATGGATTACATGTCTGGCCTTCCACCCACCAAGGAAGGAAATGATTTTGTATTTGTGGTCATTGATCGGTTTTCAAATATGGCCATCATCACAACCTATAAGAAGAACATCACAGTGACATATACTTCCAAGATCTTCTTCGAACAAGTGTGAGTCCATTTTGGGATAACATAGGCCATCATCTATGACTGGGACAACAAGTTCCTCGACAAATTTTGGTCAAGTCTTTGGTCACTATTGGACACCAAGCTCACTAAATCCACTACTTTCCACCCCCAAACAAACAGCCAAACAAAGGTCATCAATCAGGTGATTATGCACATCCTGCACATGTACAACTCTAAGAATCTGCGTACATGGGATGAGAGTCTCCCCTATGTTCAACAAAGTTATAATAGGGCTATCCATAGCTGCACCAGCGATATGCCATTTCAGGAGGGGTTGGGATTCCAACCCTTGGGTCACATTGATGTTGCACTACCTCTTGAAACCACACAGACAGACTCTCCCCATGTTCATTCTGATACCGAAAAAACCACCATATTAATTGAGTGGATTCAACACATCTACCAACAGTTCCATGATATTTTGCAGAAAGCCAATGCTAAGTACAAGCAGCACCATGATCCACACAAGGTATCACACTAGTTTCAGGTTGGAGACAATGTTTGGTTACATTTACAGAAAGAGAGTCTTATAGGGACCCATCGGAAGCTCCTTTGACTTCTCTATGAGACTTACACTATCACCAAGGTTGTGGGTAGCAATTATTTTGAGCTCAACACTCCACCTGTCTTTGGCTTGCACCCAGTGTTCAATGTGGACCTCCTTTGGCCGTATTTTCCACCATTATTGAACACCTTAGAGATCACAGAACAACTGAAACCAACATAGCTCAACCCTTACTGCATGGAATAGGAATCCACTGATCATATAGTGGACAGACAGGTCAAGGGCACTCGTTAGCAAAGCATCCAGCATTATCAGGTTTTCAAGGCAGGGAAGCTCCTACACCAACGAAAGTGGCTCACCCGGGGCCAAATTCAACATAATTTTCCTCACTTGATGGGGGAACTCAATGCAATGGAGACCATTGTTTCCTAATGGTGGAGGACTGATCCAGGTGGATATTGGTGACCACCCACCTATTCCAATGGACTTCTCCTGATAGTTTTTAGTTCAGCACATTCTTTTGTACTTCTTTGTAATTGTGGGTTCTAGACTTTCAGGGTTGTTTGAATCCCTACACATCTTACAGGTGGATACTGGTAGCCTCCCACATAATCCAATTGGATTATTTTGTATGTTTTCTTGTTAGCACATCGTTCTGTACTTCCAAGTCCATTTTGGGGCCCTAAATAGTTTTTTTTTGTCTCGTCACAGTCAAACTGTAGACGGTGTCAGAGTTTGACGGCATAATGCATAGTTCTTGAAAAGAATTTTCCAACAGGATATCACGCACCTAAAATGGAGGTAGTATGAAAAATTTATGACCCCGCGAAGTTGAGGTACCAACTTTCCCATAGGGGCCCACATAACTTTTGGTGTTTCATATCCTAGGGATAGGTTTTTGGATGTCTAGGGTTTTGGAATTCATGAGTAATGTTAAAAAATCCTCTGGAGCCTCATTGTAATCATTCTGCTCAGACATATGCACATAGAAGCCACATCTCTTCTTAGAGATAGCTACCACCATTCGAGCAAGTGTTTTAGTTCTGCAATTTTACAGTTTCATCCTATTTCATTTATTCAATAGAAGATATTGTTCATTGGATATATGTTGTTCTTCATATCTCTATGTTTATTGTATTCAGTTTGTTAATCAGTTCATTCCACTCCTAAATCTGGATCAATCTATATTTTCATAGTTTTTAGTGTATTTCTCTCACATGGAAAACGTTATCTATCCCTGAGTCAATTTTCTCATTGCTTGGTCATTTTCTCTTTGTCAGGGATGTTGTGTTGGTTTTGTCACTTGGGTGAGAAAAATAACAACACTTGCATGTCTAGATGAGTCTACTAGACAAGACATAAGTTTTGTGAGTGGGTTAAAAAATCCAAACACATGTATAAACAAAGAAATAAACTAAAAAAACTAAAAAATAAATGTTAGAAATCATGAGAAACTTAGAACCATGAAAATCAAACAATGACCAACATAATGCTTCCAATGGATCAATAGATTAGTAGGAAAAACACCGTAGAGAAAAATAGGGACTTATGAGTCCCCTCTTCCTCCTTGGGAGGGATATTGTGTTCCCTAATGGAGACCTCTTCATACAATGGAATAAATGGAAAATGGTGAAGAACAACAATGCCTACTCCCTCAAGAGGTGAGTAGAATGGCCTATTGCAACGGTGCTTTAAGGCTCCAAAGAGAAAACAGGATTCTCAAGGGAGAATTATTGTAGCATAAAAAGACTATGAATATCTTGGTTTCTTAGTATAGCCATGGCTCTTATTTCTCGAATTCATACATGGAAAAATGTAATTGGTTCATAGTGTGAACAAGGGGACTTTTAGGGCACCCTCTAGCCCTTGACCAGCCCCCAAGCTAGATTTCTCTTAGATATGAGTGTCAAATCATATTGGGGGTTGGTCCATAAGTGGTTGAGGGGATGAAAAGATCCATAAATGCATCATTCATATAAGTGTGTGTCTTTTCTCATACACAATCATGCATTTTGCGCATTGTGCACACCAAGAGTTGTGTTGCCCCACGCACACTGCACACGGTGTCCATACATCCTTTGGTGAATCTATGCATTTCAATTTTTAACCCAATTGTATAGTTTTTTTCCTTTTGAATGTATTTCATTGTTGTAGGTGGACTAATTGTTGTTGGCATTGATGTGTTTCCTTAACCATTTGCGTGCAATGTTGTGGACTATTTTTCAGTGATAACAGATGCCCCCTGATGTGTGCGGTTAGGAGCATATGTATAGCCAAAATACATCAATGTTTCTTGTGCTAAGAGTTCTATTGTAATGAAGAGTGAAGAGAAGAACTACAAGAGTGATCTGTTAGAGGGAAAGGGAAAACTGTGGGACCCAAACCTTTCTCTAGGGAGAAAAAATAAAATATGTGTACAAACGAGGCGGGCATGCCCCATGCTTGTGTCATGAAACCAAAATGTGAGATGGTAATTAAAGATGGATGTTGATGTAGATAACTACAGTACCCTCGGAGGCGATCGATAATGACATATGAAATTTCTGAATGGTGAACGGACTCCGAAGTGAGGCAAGGACGACTGTAATAATTGTCGATGACTCATAGGCATTGATGGCCTAACGAATTCAGAGGTCTTCAGTTGGCATGAAAAAACTGCAATAGTCGCATAGTAAGACCCACTGTAACATGAGAGTTTTTTGAAGTCGAGTGTTATGGGGTTCAACGAAATCAAAGAGCAAGGATGATTCTCTCTATGTCATCTAAGACTCCTCATTGTAAAGGTAATGAGAGTCAAGATATTGTCTCCCTTTTGGAAACTATGTTGATGTTGATAGAAAGGGAGACGTGACTCCAAAAAGAAAGAGGCTTCGTGAAATCTGTTGAGTGAGAGGTGATATCAGGTACTGACAGGTAACATGAATGAATTCAAAGTTCTGTGAGACTTAAGACTGCCCTTGGTTGGGGATTTTGAAGGGTAACTGGAAGTAACCATAAAACTGAATCTAGTTTCAGGGGGACGACTAGATATGGGGTTAAATTGTGCCAGAGGCTAACAAAGTGAAAAAACTCAAAGATCATGGGTATATGGACTTGGGATACTCGGGATTCATGAATGATGTCGGTATGAAAAGAGAGTGGATGACCCAACCAAAGGAAACATGGGTTTCTTTTCCAAGAAAAGGATTTTTACAATTACCAAATAAATAAAGAATAAATTGGTTTGAGTATAAAGATACAGAAATGGGTTCCCCAATGAAATATGGCTTGGCCTTTTAGGGTGAAAGCGTGTGAAAGAAAATTGGTGGAGGGTGGGGGCCCCATGGGTGGGTTTCTGTATTAAGTAAATGGATGGAGGAAAATTTGCAGATGGGAAAACTGATGGTGGATGAGATGGAGGGTTAATGATACTGCGGAGGTGCAGTCAATAGAACCAAGATGATATGACCTAATATTTAATTGGGAAGGTTATAAATATGATGAGAAGAAGTGTGGGGTTCATCCTCGGAAGTGCATAATACTATCTGGACTCCCATCCCTAGGGGGGGGTGAAATCAACATGAGTGTCAAGTTTCCAAGGGGAACTATGAATGGGACAACACATGTTGGGGAGAGTGCTACCGGGTGACATTACCCAAATGCAGTAGAGGTAAAGGTATTGCAGAGCTGGATGTAAGGACCCTGAAGGTAAATGTCATAGGATATGACTAGGAGATGAAATTGATTTACAGAGGGAATAATTGCATGACAGTGTCAATCATATACATGAAGGGGTTGTAAGTTTGTGGAACAAGTACATGCACACATGAAAATCAAATACCTGACGTGAACAATATCTTATGATAAAGAACATATAAAAACTATTTGATAAAATTGAACATCATCATGATACATGAACGTGACGTGAGAAAAATAATCCTCTGGGGCCAAGTTCAGATGATGGCCCAAGGAATGTGAATGTGTAGATGGCAGGACCAGGATCTTGTGGTTGGGAATGGATAGACAAATGGAGGCTCTAGGCTCTTGTAACATAATGTGGAAGTTGAAAAAAGGGGGCTATATATGGTTGGTGGGCCCACAATGCCACCTCATTTGTACTTGTCACTATAACTGAATTGACGAGAGTGCTCTGAGGATATTTGGAGATTGCAGGAGCGTGAGGATATCGATCTGGGAGTGGCAAGAGACAGGTTAGTGGTCCTACCCTCCTACATCGTGTGAAATTCTTAATTTGTAGGTAGGGAATGTACAAAGGGATGTACAACGGATTTTTTGGGTAGGGGCTTGCTAGTGGGCGGGAAAAGGAGGAATACACGCGCATATGTGCGCGGGTATAATCCTTTTTCCAGGGCACCATGTGCGACTGTGTTTGCCACAGCCACGCATGTGGGAATGAGAGATGGGAAGACAGTCATGCATGAGATGTGTGTCTATCTGGTTGACAGCTGCACACTTATGTCTAGTCGTTGGTCAGAAAATTGTTCATTTGTGTGCAACTGTGCAAAGAATATGCACGCACATGTGCGCACCTATCTGGGTGAAATTCACGCACTGGAGGCAATCTAAGGAATTGAAATTTTTGAATTTTTGAATTCTTTTTTATGGATGATGAGGTTGATCAAGTGTTTCTGTGTGGATGCAGGTGATCAACATAATCTGAAAGCACGATGCTAGTGCACTGGAGAGAGCGTGACTCGGACCGTCTACAGGAGGCAGTGAGAGTGAAAACGAGTGTGTGGAGATACTTGGAAACCTACAGGTTGCTCAAGTTCTTCGACTGCCCTATGATACGATCGCAGGAGTACCTATTTCATTATTTGATCAGGATGTGGAGCATTGATCTACAATGCTTCATAGTAATAGGTCAACAGCGGACATTCTCAGCCACCGAGGATGTATATTTCCTAAGGCTCCCATTCTGTGGGATGGACCTTCCTATTGATCCCCAGTTTTTGCGGGATGAGCGAGTAGGTGACTTAGTGGTTTGTCACTGCATAGGGACGAATCCAATTTTGGGTTTGGTCATCTGGATTGAGGCGATAAATGATATTTTGACAGAGTGCATCACCGCTATGGTGGTGAGGATATATGGATCCTTGGGGACTCAGCGGATCACCGGGGTTCAGCTGAGGATAGTGGAGCGGGTCCTGGATGGGGATAATTTTGCATGGGGTGTGCTTCTACACACCAAGATGATGAGATAGGTGAACCGGTGTCAACGATCCAACTCTGATGACTTCGCATTCAGGTCCAATCTAGTGTCTTGGTATCTTGAGAGGGTGCCTCTATTACGCCCGAAGATCTTTCTCGAGCCCATGAGGAAACAAGAGTCATGTATGATGCGGTGGGACCATGTGTTGGCCCATCATGGAGGTGGAGAGGGTGGCCACTATGGGGCGAGTGTGGTGACAGATTCCACAGGTGATACTGAGGTATGCATGCATGGGTATGGACTATCGTCATGACCCAGATATGATGTTGCCTCCTGGAGAGGACTGGGATCAACGAGGTATGTTTTTGTATTATGTTTTTGTGTTTTTTTATTTCGATAGATAGCATTGTTTATATATGAATATGGATGTTGACTCTATCTCTGGTGTTTTTTTTCATATGTGAGGCCTCGAGGCCTCGAGGCAAAGGTGGTCAGGGAGTCAAGGAGTCCTCTCGTCGAGGACCAGTGCGATCGGCACCTGTAAATCCGAGGGTGGGACAAAGGCGACGGTGAGATGACGTTGGTGCTCAACCAACGCATGAGCCACAGGGAGATGTCAGGGTGTTGTTGGAGAACCTGCATCGATGGTTTGAGCGGGTTCTACAGGGTGTACCGGAGGGTATGTGGGCCCATGTCTGGGATGAGGAGGTCCTGGAGAAATGTGTGGGTGTTTCGAGAAAGTGGCAGACTCTGATCCTTTAAGAAATAGTAGCAGGGTAAGCGATGACTGGTCGATTGCCTTCTAGATCTAGAGGACCCCCAGCTAGTGGGGCACCTCCAGCTAATAGAAAACCTCGGGGGGGGAGATATGGGGGCATCGTGAGTGTTGGTTTTTTTGGGAGCCCATTTTTGTATAGGGTAGTTGATAATCATTTTTGTACCTATAGGCGTGGGGGGATTTACTGGCCTACGAGCGATGCACATGTATTTTTTTGTAAAAACTTATAACAATTGATTATATATCTATATATATATATATATATATATATATATATAGATATATATATATATATATATATATATATATATATATATATTNATATATATATATATATATATATATATATATATATATATATATATATATTGATATATTGATATATTTTTGGATCTTGCATGTCTCTATGTGTTATCTTTTTTATGTATGATGTATTTTCCATGTGTTGGTGAAAAATGTATGATGTTTATGTATAAAATGATGTTTTATGTGATAAATGCCAATCCAATACTAGGTTATCCATGTGATCTGTTACTTGATTAAATTTTCTTGAAATATGTGTAAATGTGATTGAATCAAAGTTTCAAGATAGGAGTCTAACTTGCAGGTATTTGCAAAAGAGGCAAGGATCACGAACGTGATATACATTGTTGAGTTGTAAGACAACGAGTTGGGAATCTAATAGAACGCTAAGGTGACGAATGTGGCAGTGACTGGCCTCGACGAGGACACCAATGAAAGCATCTTATTCAGCTTGGTTGTTGGTGGCTGAGCCCAAACATATGCCACTGAAGTGGAGCAGGACATGTGAGGGAGTATAAAGGGCCCAAGTGGCCTAAGAGATATTCTGGGTCCAGTGGTTGGCACCATCAGCATAACGGATGTGGTAGGTTGATGGATGATGAATCTATCAATAACACGGATGATAGACTAGACATGAGGAATGGTGGCAGAAAAGAATACTAAAAACTCTACAAATATGCACAAAGAAAAACCTAAGGTAGGGGGGCTATGCTTAGGCGTAAAAATTCTTTAAGTACAACCCGTTGATGGTTTCTTCAAGAGGGTATCCTTCTAGCGAGGCCAGGATGTATGCGCCCTTAGTGAGGAAGTGTTGGACGATGTAGGGTCCATGTCATAATGAATCAAATTTCTCATGGCCTAAAGTATCATGGGCGATATCATAGGCTAACACGTGATCACCTTCGTGGAATGAGTGAAGGTTGACGTGGCGGTCGAAGGTGGCTTTGGACCATTTTTTAGTTGCCTCATTGTTTTGTAATGAAGATCGACGATCTTCATCAAGCGACTCTAAGGTCAGCAAGCGCTGCTCCATTGGAGCAGTGTCAGGTAATATCTCAATGGTTGTTCGTAACGTGGGGATTTCGCACTCGATAGGGAGAGTGGCTTCGATCCCAAGGACAAGGTGGAACAGTGTAAAACCAATGGTAGTTTTGACTGATGTGTGATAAGTCCATAATGCAGAAAATAACATATGATGCAAGTTGGTCTTATGTTTGTTGATGGTATGTTGTAGCATGGTTTTGAGGACTTTGTTGACAACCTCGACCTGTTTGTTGGACTGAGGGTAGTATGTGGAGGAAAACTCATGGGAGAAACATAATTTTGAGGAGATTTCCACAAATATCTCATTCTCAAAGTGCTTACTGTGATCATACACTAACTGTAGTGGGACTCTGAATCGAGTAATGATGTGGTTGAATAAAAAGTGTGTTTTTGTGTTAGCATTGTTGTTAAATGTGGGCATGGATTCGGCCCATTTGGTAAAGTAATCTACTACCACGATAATGTACTTATGTCCATTACTGGATGGAAGATGGCAAGTCATGAAGTCTATGCCCCATTTATAGAAGGGGTCGACTGTGATGGCTGGATGTAGAAGAGCTAGTGGCACTCGTGCTTTGTTTGCATAAAGCAGGCATTTGTCACATCGCTTGACAATGTGGATGCAGTCATAAAAACATGTGGGCCAAAAGTACCCTGCTCAAATGATTTTTTGAACGATGGACATACCCAAGAGGTGACCACTATTGAAATGGGTACTTGACACTGAGAGGGGGGGGTGAATCAATGTCACAAAACTTTGATCAATTTTTCACTTTTCACAAATTAACTAAACAACAAATATTTATTTCATTTTCTCAATCAATATATATATAAGAATAAATATTTTATTTATTTAAACAAATTGAATGAATACATAAGATCAATATTTGAATTTCATCTTCAAACAATTATGAGAGACCCAACTCTTTGTTACAAGACCCAACTTGTAGTTCTCACATGCAACTGAGAAATGAGGAATCCAACCCTCATAACAAGACCCAGTTTGTTGATCTCAGATCCAACTGAGATGTGAGGAATCCAATCCTCATACAAGACCTAGCTTGTAAACAGGCGCTAACCTGATAGAATGAATCTTCATTCAATCCATTATATATAAATATATGTGCTTCAATAAATTCAACTACACCTTCTTCTCACCATTTCTTCTTGTATATATATTCTTCCAACTAGTGTGAATGAATCATTGTGTCTTTTGATATTTGAACCATTGTATCTTTTCATTTAAAATGATAATCTTAAACATTAATTAATATCAATTTTCCTTTTTATTCTTTATTCATGTTTTTGTGATTTAACTCTCTTTTAATCATGAATGTCTATCAGTTCGTTTGTTGTCATGATTTTATCATAGACATGGATCAAATCATTATATCGTACTCATGTTTCTACTGCGTTGTCAGTTCACCAACAGACCATATTTGATCATTTTATCGATTCTCTGTATTGTTCTGGTGTAACTCTCTATCGAATGAAATTTGTATGAGGCACTCCCTTCAAACCATTTTCATATGGCCATAGGCGCAGAACCACATGCTTATTAATTAAAGCGATGCATTATATTCTACCTTTTAAATTTCTTACCATATGACCAATGGTGGTATCCAGACGTTAGGCCAAACGATCGCTTGAGCGCTTATCGGAATCAACGGTCACAATTTAATCTCCTAATGAGATGGACGACAATCAAGACTTCGGGACTTTGTCCTTTCAAATCTTTTGAATTTGATTTCTCCGAACAGATCGGGCGGTTTACGTTTATTTCGTGGAACCAGATCAATGGTCATATTCAATCCTTACACTTATCCTTTCATTGCTTAATCTGATGGCTGGGACTTAATCAAGCATTGAGATGGATGACCAACATTTACTATAGGCCTTTGGATATTCTACTTACACTACCCTTCCACTGTAATATGATCAATGCTTGAGAATACACCTGAAGTGATCTTCATATCGGATGACTCATGTCCACTTTGAGACTCTGGCATTCGGGACTATGGGACTTAGGCTAATCATTTCTTCATTTTGCTCCGGAGTGATCACCTGCTGAATAAGTCATAGGTGGTGGAAACCTCTTGCTATCGGTTAATACTTCCACTTACACTATCCTTCCACTATACTTGATCAATGGTTGAGAATGCACTCAACGTGATCTTCAAATCGGATGACTCGTGTCCACTTCGAGACTTCGTCATTCAGGACTTCGGGAATTTGGGCAAGTACTGGTGGTAAAACTCTCGGAGTGACGTAACTTTCTTACGTCACTTGATGACATGGCATGAGCCGAGTAGTTGCCACGTGTCACTCAAATTCGTGATTTACACGTACCTGAAATGTCGATTTCAACTTAACATTTGTCATTATCTGACTGTGCAACGTGTCCTTGCTAATGTGTTCTGCTGACGTGGTCTACCACATGTCCTTGCTGACATGGTCTGTCACATGTCTTTGCTGACGTGTTCTGTTGACATGGTCTACCAGATGTCCTTATTGACATGGTTTGCTGACGTATATCTCCCTGATCTAATGGTCAGAAAGGTATCTGAAATGTATCTTAGATCGATGGCTAAGAGTTACTTTGGATTTTCGACTTTCGGGACTTCTGATAAATCGAGATCTCTTGAGTTCACAATTCTTCCGAAGTGAGATTCCCCGAAGTGTAACTTCTTCACAACTTTTAACCCAACACGAATGTTTGTTCATTGATCATGGTTTTAGATCAACGGATTGATCTATCTGTGATACTGCTTTGCCTTGGTTTTAAATCCAATAACTCTTCTTTTATCTTATCATGTCCTTCCACTTTAGAATGATCCCACAGTTGTTGGGTATTCGAGTATTCGAATTCTCAACCATTTTTCTCCTCTTATCCTATCCTTTCACTTTAAAGTGATCCAACAGTTATGAAGACTCTCGAAACAAAGCCACGATCAAAGATGATCGTGGAACCACAACTTGTGAGTGATTTAATTCATCACCCAAGATCTACAATTTGAAATTTTCAACTAATTCATCACCCAAGATTGTAAACAGGCACCAACCTAATAGAATGAATCTTCATTAAATCCATTATATATAAATATACATACTTCAATAAATTCAACTACACCTTCTTCTCACCATTTCTTCTTGTCTATATAGTCTTCCAACTGGTGTGAATGAATCATTGTGTCTTTTGATATTTGAACCATTGTACCTTTTCACTTAAAATGATAATCTTAAACTTTAATTAATATCATTTTTCCATTTTATTCTTTATTCATGTGTTCATGATTTAACTCTCTTTTAATCGTGACTGTGTATCGGTTTGTTTTTTGTCATGAGTTGATCACTAACATGGATCGACTAATTAGATCGTAATCATGTTTTTGATGCATTCTCGGTTCACCAACAGACCATATTCGATCATTTTATCGATTCTTTGTGTTGGGTATGTGTTATATTCTTTGCACGAGTAGTAGTGTCTGAGCGTCTTCGTCGGGCGTGCAAGAAGGTAAGAGGGGGGCGAAGCCCCCTGCGCGGGGGTTCAGGGGCAGTGCCCCCGAAATTTGTTTTCACACCGGGACGACATATTTCCAGGACCACATGATATTTAGGTGGTTTTTCGGCACATGGTTTTTTATCGATGGTTTTCTATTTTCGGTTAAGGAATTAGGGTTTTGGACTAATCCAAGTCATTGGGTTAGGGTTTTGGATGCCGTTGGCTCCTATATGTATATTTTATTGTAAACAATGTAACACAATGTATGAATATAATATATGTTGGTTTTCCCGGTTTGGGTTTCCAGGGGAAAAATCTCTATGTAATGTTTGCATTTGCCATTGTATCTTTTCTATTCTTTTCTAAATATTTGTTTGCAGTAGACATTGTACAAGGTTAGAATTTACATTTGGTATCAAATCTTTATTGGCTTCAGGGGGACGCCTTTGTCATCAAGGTTTTGGCTTGGGACTGTGATAAGCCTTGTTACAGTGGGAGATCTGTGGTATTGTTTTTCAGGTGAAAAGAAATGGCAAGCAATTCGAAGATGGAGATCGAGAAGTTTAATGGGAAAATCTTTGAGTTGTGGAAGCTCAAGATGGAAGATATTTTGGTGGACAGAGAACAGTGGATCGCGGTAGATCCAGGTACTGCACCTACAGGAACTTTTGCAGATGACTGGAAAAAGACGGATCGGAAGGCAAAGAGCACAATTCGACTGTGTCTCTCCGATTTAGTATTACTGAATGTGTTAGAGGAAGCTACAACCAAGGATTTATGGGAAAAGTTGGGGAAGTTGTATCAATTTAAGTCCCTGGTAAATAAACTATTCCTAAGAAAGAAGCTGTATAACTTGAGGATGAGAGATGGAGACTCGGTGGCAGAGAATTTAAACGCCTTCAATACTGTGGTAAGTCAGTTAGTATCTGTTGATATTAAAATTTCAGATGAAGATAAATGTATCAGTTTGTTGTGTTCTTTACCAGACTCGTGGGATAGTCTAGTTGTGGCCATAGGTAGTAATACAACTTCTTT
>ML779017.1:364799-377139 GCA_009831015.1 Picea engelmannii | reverse complement strand
GGCCATGGAAGAAGAAATGGCATCTTTGGATAAGAATGAGGCTTGGGATCTAGTGGAGTTGCCAACTGGAAGAAAGCCCATTGGCAACAAATGGGTATTTAAAAAGAAGTTGAATGCAGAAGGAAAAGTGGAGAAATACAAAGATCGATTAGTAGCAAAGGGTTATTCCCAGGTTGAGGGAATTGATTTTGGTGAATTTTTTCTCCTGTTGCCAAGTTAAACTCTATAAGATTTTTGTTATCTGTTGCTACTGCATTTGATTTTGAAATAGAACGGATGGATGTGAAGACAGCATTCCTGCATGGGGATCTGGAAGAAGAAATCTTTATGAAGTAACCAGAAGGTTATGCTGTGAAAGGAAAGAAGGAGTTGGTATGCAAGATGAAAAAGTCCCTGTATGGTTTAAAACAATCACCAAGGATGTGGTATCAAAAATTTGATACTTATATGCTGGGACTTGGCTTCACAAGAAGCAAAGAGGATCACTGTGTGTATTCTAAATTAATTGGTGATAATTTGATTTATTTGGTCTTGTATGTGGATGACATGTTGTTGATAGGAAACAACAAGGAGATTATCCAGGATGTGAAAACTCAATTGTCCTCTAAATTCAACATGAAGGATCTTGGTGCTTCAAATTTCATTTTGGGCATGGAAATTAAAAGAGATCAAAAAAAGAGGAAACTCTAGTTAAATCAGAGAAAATATGTCGAGACAATATTACAGAGGCTTAATATGTAGGAATGTAAACCGGTCAAGATTCCTATTCCTGTTGGTGTAAAGTTATCTGTGGATCAGTGTCCCAAGACACATGAAGAAGAGGAGGACATGTCTCATGTTCCATATGCGAGTGCAGTTGGCAGTTTGATGTATGCAATGGTCTGTACTAGACCGGACATTGCAGATGCAGTGGGAGTTTTGAGCAAGTATATGTATTGTGCTACGAAGGAAGACCGAGATTGGACAGAGTGGTCGATATACATGGCTTTGTGGATGCAGACTGGGCTAGAGATTTGGATCGTAGGAGATCTACAAGTGGGTATGTGTTGAACCTATTTGGTGGAGCAATAAGTTGGATGAGCAAAAGACAGGCTGTAGTGGCACTTTCAACTACAGAATCTGAATACATGGCAACCACTCATGCAAGCAAGGAAGCAGTATGGTTACAAATATTGTGTTCAGGTATTGGGTTGGTACAAGAATTTGTAAGGATAGAGTGTGACAGTCAGAGTGAAATTTTCTTGGCGAAGAACCCTGGTTATCATTCAAAGACAAAGCACATTGATGTTCAATATCACTTTGTGAGGGACATGATTGAAGAAAAGAAAGTATCACTGATGAAGGTGGACACTTTGAAGAATGTTGCAGATTCATTAACAAAATCTGTGAGCACTGAGAAGTTCTCTTTGTGTAGAGGATCCATAGGCATTATTTCCCTGGATTGTTGACTATGTAACCCTATAACCCCTTGTGTGCAAAGAAAACAACAAGTGGGAGAATGTTGGGTATGTGTTATATTCTTTGCACCGGGACGACATATTTCCGGGACCACATGATATTTAGGTGGTTTTTCGGCACATGGCTTTTTGCCGACGGTTTTCTATTTCCGGTTAAGGAATTAGGGTTTTGGACTAATCCAGGTCATTGGGTTAGGGTTTTGGATGCCGTTGGATCCTATATGTATATTGTATTATAAACACTGTAACACAATGTATGAATATAATATATGTTGGTTTTCCCGGTTTGGGTTTCCAGGGGAAAAATCTCTGTGTAATGTTTGCATTTGCCATTGTATCTTTTCTATTCTTTTCTGAATATTTGTTTACAGTAGACATTGTACAAGGTTAGAATTTACACTTTGTATTGTTCTGCTGTAACTCTCTGTCGAATGAAATACGTATGAGGCACTCCCTTCAAACTATTTTCATATGACCATAGGTGCAGAACCACATGCTTATTAATTTGAGCGACGTATTATATTCTTTCTTTTAAATATCTTACCATATGACCAATGGTGGTATCCAGACATTAGGCTAAATGAGCGCTTATCAGAATCAACGGTCATGATTTAATCTCCTGATGAGATGGACGATAGTCGGGACTTCAAGACTTTGTCCTTTAAAATCTTTTGAATATGATTTCTCCGAACAGATCGGACGGTTCACGTTTATTTCGCGGAACCAGATCAATGGTCATATCCGATCCTTACACTTATCCTTTCATTGATTAATCTAACGGATGTGACTTAATCAACCATTGATATGGATGGCCACCATTTACTCTAGGACCTCAGTTATTCTACTTACACTATACTTCCACTATAATATGATCAACGATTGAGAATACACCCAAAGTGATCTTCATATCGGACGACTCATGTCCACTTCAGGACTCTGACATTCGGAACTACGGGACTTAGGCTAATCGTTGCTTCATTTTTCTTCGGAGTGATCACCTGCTGAATAAGTCACAGGCGGTGGAAACCGCTTGCTGTCGATTAATACTTCCACTTACACTATCCTTCCACTATACTTGATCAACAGTTGAGAATGCACCCGAAGTGATCTTCAGATCGGACGACTCGTGTCCACTTCAGGACTTCGACATTCGGGACTTCGAGACTTTCAACAAGTGTTGGAGGTAAAAATATCGAAGTAAAACTCTCGGAGTGACGTAACTTGCTTATGTCACTTGATGACATGGCACGAGCCGAGTAGCTGCCACGTGTCACTCATATTCACTATTTACACGTACCTGAAATGTTGATTTCAACTTGACACTTTTCATTATCACACTGTGCCACGTGTCCTTGCTAACGTGTTCTGCTAACGTGTTATGCTGACGTGGTCTACCACATGTCCTTCTTGATGTGGTCTGACACATGTCTTTGCTGACGTGGTCTTCCAGATATCCTTACTGACATGGTCCCTTGATGCAGATCTCCCTGATCTAACGGTCAGAAAGGTATATGAAATGTATCTCAGATCGACGGTTGAGATTTACTTCATATTTTCGGCTTTCGTGACTTCTGATAAATCGATATCTTGACTTCACAATTCTTCCGAAGTGAGATTCCCCGAAGTGTAACTTCCTCACAAATTTTAACCCAACACGAATGTTTTTTCATTGATCATGGTTTTAGATTGACAGCTTGATCTATCTGTGATACTGCTTTTCCTTGGATTAAATCCAACGACTCTTATTTTAGCTTATCCTATCCTTCCACTTTAGAATGATCCAACGGTTGTCGGGTATTCAGGTATTCGAATTCTCAACCCTTTTTTCCCCTCTTATCCTATCCTTCCACTTTAAAGTGATCCAATGGTTATGAAGACTCTCGAAGTAGATCCACAATCAAAGGATGATTGTGGAACCACAACTTGCGAGTGATTTAATTCGTCACCCAATCTCCACAATTTGATGTTGTGCGTTTGTTTGTGAATCAACCACAATCGTCGATATTTGAATCTATAAGATCTGATGGTCATAACTAATTGCGGGATTGAAAATAGCATGATGTTTAATACTCCTTTCGATCTCTGCAATCTATCCCTGTCATTGATCTGGAAATTGCACATATGACGGTTATGACTCAATCCGACTTAATCTGATTGTTTGTTGGATCAACCACAACCATCGATATTTGAGTTTATGATATCTGACGATCTAGACCAATTGCGGGATTGGAACTAGTGAGTCATTTAATTCTCCTTTCAATCTCCACAATTCATCCCTGTCATTGATCTGGCTTGCATATCTGACAGTTGTTGAGGCTTCTTACCTTTTCCTATGCATCGATCGACTTCTCAATCTTTCCATCGATCCCAACAACATTTATACAATGCGCTCTTCCTTTTGGGCTTTGATCTTCATTCACTAACTCTCCTGAGCTTTAATATATGCATACTGTTTGACATTCTCTGGTAACAGATATATTGTTGACATCAATGAAAATTTCATCTATGATAATTCATCGTAACAACTTATCATCGTATTATAATAACATCAACTGTTGACATCAATGACAATATGTCCAAGAACCACCACAAGCGTCGAGGTGGAAATTGTTCAAGACTCCATCAGCTTCGTCGATGATAAGACATCGTTGAAGAATGGTGTCAGCCCCTCATCAATAAAGAACGTGTCCGATGAGGAGGTATCGAGGGGCCTGATGGTGAATGTGTTGATGATTATCTCAAGAGATATGAGACCCAAACTTCTGTGCCTGAAGGTAGACGAGAAGGTCATCGTACCAGGGGTCATCGGAGGGGATGAAGAAGAGGTGTTCGTCGGGGAAATTCGTATTGATGGGGGAAGATTTAGCATCCGAGGGAAAAGTCGTAATGATTTCAGCGAGGACAAGAGCTTTCTTTCTTTTGGGAGTTGAGAACTGTAGATCGTATTCCTAGATAATAACGATCCATCAGGAAAATTTCCCATTAATTTGTCGTCAACTAAGCAAGTACTACATGGGGTTGGAATCTACTATGACCTTGGTAATTCAAAGAATAATGTATTATTGTAGCTTTTGGAATATGAGCACAATTGCTAAAGCGAGTGTCTCATCATGATTATATTTCAAGGGTGGCTCTGAAAGGTTTTTACTGATGTAGTAAATGACATGTTCACGCCCATCATCCCCTATTTGGACGAGGACTCCTATTATTGAGATGTATGAGGATGAAAAGTAGAGGATGTAATCGCGATCATAGTCGGGGGAACTAATCAAAGGGGAATTGGATAAGGCGGCTTTTAAATCATCAAAAGTGGTTTGAGCATGTTCGCCCCATCGAAATGGGATATCATGACGGAGTAAGAAGAGAAAACCGTGTGCACGAGTGGCGTATTCTGGGGCAAAGCGACGTAAAAAGTTGGCTTTTCCTTGTAGGCTTTGTAGTTGGTGTAAATTCTTAGGTGGTGGAATTTCCGTGATAGCTTGGACCTTGAGGGGCTCCACCGTAATTCCGTATTGGGAAACAATGAACCCAAGGAGGCGTCCGACAATGATGCAAAAGACACACTTCAGGGGGTTCAATCGGATATTGCATTGGTGACATCGTTGGAAAACGATGCGTAAGCCATCTAAATGTTGAGTTCGCTTTTTGGATCGAGCAGTGAGGTCATCCAAATAAGAGAGGATAATTCAAGCAAGATCATGGAAAACATAGGTTATGGCCCTTTGTAATGTAACACCTATGTTCTTGAGTCCAAAAGGCATGACACGGTAAGCAAAGGTGCCCCAAGGGGTAGTAAAAGTGGTTTTATAATGATCTGTTGGATGGATTTGGATTTGATTGTAGTTAGAGAACCCATCCATAAAGGACAGTGCCTCATGGTCGGCATAGTCATCGATAATTTGGTTGATGAAAGGGGTTGGAAAATTGTCTTTGGGACAAGCATGGTTCAAATCACGAAAGTCTATGCAAACACGAATAGTGCCCTGTTTCTTGTTAACGGGGGCAGGTTTGGAGACCCATGAAGTATACGCAATGGGGTAAATGAACCCAACAATGCGTAACTTGTCAAATTCGGCTTTAATAGCCACAACTTTAGATGGGTGAAGGGGGCGTTGTTTATTACGAACTAGGGCGACATGTAGACAAGTGTCGATTCTATGTTCGACTATAGATGGATTGAGGAAAGGCATCTTCATGTATGACCAGGCAAAAATATCCCGGTATTCCTAAAAGAGAGCTTTGTAATCCATGAGTTCTTCAAGGGAGTATGCGGTGCCAATGGTGATTTCTTCTACGATTCTCAGTTTAATGGAAAGGTCAATTTTGACGGTGGGGGAGATGTTGGCCATGTTGCCTTCTTCGAAAGCATCTAGGGTAGGGATAGGGTTGTTGAACCAATCTATATGCCTCGAAGGAATAAAATCCTTGGTTTCGATTGCACACATGGAGGCTTAGGTAGGAGGATGAAAGGCCTCATTTGAAAGAAAAAGTGCTCGATGATGGAGTGCATTCCATGGGCAATCGGGGGTAGTGATTTCCTCTAGGATATCTTCATCGCAGTGAAAAATACGAGAATACAGGGGATCCTGGGAGGTGATAGGGGGAACTATCAATGGGTAAGTATTGTTGTCCTCAAGTGGTGAGGACGTAGATGAGATATCGTGTACAGGGTGCGAGGGACCACTGGACATAAAGTGAATGTCCTGATAGTGTGGAGGGTACTTTGTTCACATGGGGACTGACGAAAAAATATATCGAATGTCAGTGATGTGAGCCTCAGTAAGGGTGGCTGAGAGGGCTCTAGTCGATGTGTTTGGCGTACTGTAGCTAACGTTTGGCGAAATTGAGGTAGAGTTGGGAAATGATGAGTGTAGTGGCCATATTTTGAATAGATAGCACAAGCGAATTTGATTTGCAACCCGTTATTGCGTATGATTGAGGACTCTGTAGTAGTGGTGGGCGTACTTGGTGAAGTTGCAAGCAAGGTGGTTGTTCTAGGGAGTTGGATCAGATTGTGTAACTCGAGAAGAGTAGGGAATATATTAGTGGGGTGTCCTTCTCTTTCGCATAGTGCACAAGGATCTTGAACTTGGGGAGGAAGTGGAGTTGTTGGCTCTTTCTTATTTTGTCTGCCCCCATCAGTGGTAGTGGTGTCAACTGTTGTGGGTGAGGGTGGTGTGGCAGGAGATTGTACTGAGATCTGCATCGATATTCCCTCTGTCTGAGAAGGGAGAGATGGTTGAGGAACCATTATGGGTGGATGAAGATACCATACAGGGATGGAAAGAAGGATGTTAGGAAGGGTAAGGGTTGCAGCTACCTGGAATGCTTGGACTCCAGGTAGGGTGTAGAGGAATGAAATTTGGGTAATGGCTTGAGGGACTGTCTCCCAAACCGGGATTTTCCCCTGGAGCGGGGGGGGGGCGGAATCTGGGATAAGTGGTGCAGTGGGGTTCTTAGGGGATTCCTGAGGTAATAGTTCTCCAATTGGTTGAACTTCGATGTGGGGAGGAGCCTCGGCGAGAAGAGTATTATCTTCGTTCTATGTTACATTAGAATATACTACACATACTTATGTTGAAGCGTGTAGGAGAGGTGGTGCTTCGTGATATTCCCCCAGTAAGGATGGGTCTTTCAAAATTCTGGGACCCATTTTGATGACCGAAAAAACATCTGAGCTAGTACGGACAAGAGGAAGAATGTTATCAATGTTAGCGGAATGGTCAGGATCGTAAAGTGTAAGTTGGTCGATGGTGATGTTTTTCCCGTTGTGGGGGAACACCATCATTTGAAACATAAAATAGGCCATCGCCTTCATGGCATACATGTATCTACGTTCTAACAAGATATTGTAATCAAGTGAGATGTCAATAACTTCAATGTCGATTAAAATGATTTTTCCCTCAAATTCTATGGGGACATTTTGAAAGATCCCTTCAGGCAATGATGGTCAACCGTCATAATCTCTTAGGGTGATGGTGTATGCTACTAGCTTAGGTGAGTCGAATTTCTACTAGAATACTTTAGACATGATGCATGTGGATGCATGATCCGTAGGATCTTTTAATGACTATGGTTGAGTTTTAATTTTGCATGTGTTAATTATCCAATTTGAGAAGCTTAATGAAAGAATGAGGAAAGAAGAGGAATTATGACAACCATATACATATGCAGATCTGAAATGAAATAATAGACAGCAAACCATAACATGAGGATTGATAACGGAGTTCGGCACAACATTGCCTACGTCTCCGGGCCTTTGTCTCTGTGGGGGAGGCTTCTTTATTTATGTTCAAAATATCAAAAGTATATCGCAGCAGTGTCAATTGGCTACAAGACTGATCTAGTCATGTTCTTCCAGATCTCTAGAAACTTGCAAAGAAAACGGCATGCAAAACGGACGTCCGGAGCTCCCAGAAATGGTCTGCAAGCGTCTTCTCCTCAATGGCTTCCCTACATAAAAATGGCTTTGGTTTGGCTTCCCTTCAGCATAACTCTATTTTTTCTGTCCTTTCATGGCCTTAAACAGACATGGTTTATATAGATTTGAAGTTGGTTATCCATCCCCAACTTCCTCCCAAAATTTGGGCTCCAAAAATGCCCAATATCTCCCAAAAATGGAGAAAATCAATTAAAATCAGGCATATAATCATTAAAAATCCCAAACTATAATATAGAAACCCACTTTTGTTTAATTTTAGGGCGCAACCCCTTTCGGAACATGCTATGGGTCATATGGGTGCCACCATGTGGTCAGGCGCTCCATGTACGCACGCCCCCTCTCCCTCGCTCCTGGTTCGGTGGCGTGTTCTATGGAACCACGGGCTAGTAGTTATAACCCCCGCGCCCTGTTTGGATTGTAGTCCGGGTCATATGGGATTCCCCACGACCTGCGGCTAGTCCTTATCATAAACTCCCGCGCCGGTTTAACCCCTCCATCCAAGCTCTGTGGTCGTGTGGTTGTGCTGAGGGCTGGGGCTAAGCCCCAACCCTTTCCCCCACCGAATATCCATTCAAACAAATTCAAATACATTGTTAATCATATAGCTATTAAGAACCACATGTGGAGCGGGCGGTTAGCCCGGTCCTACCAGTCCATTGCCCAAAGGATAGGTCGGGGGTTCGACCCTGGTGAACCCATATAAATTTTGCACAAACCTTGAACCAACCACAGGGTGGCACGTGGCAGCCCATGACTGGGCCACGTGGCACCTCAACAACCAATAGAAGTCTACCACATGTCAAATGTCGATTCATCCACCAGTCTGCCATGTAACCTGCCACTGTACCTACCCAGTGAGCTGCTGACGTCATCTCGTGCCACGTGTCACCCTTATAGTGGTGACACGTGTCACCCATAGATTGGTCCAACTGTCTATCGTATGCCACATCACCTGTCATGCTCTGCGACGTGTCGTTTCCAGGGGTTGCCACATCATCTATACGACCATATGGCCTGTACAGTCATCATGCCACGTGGCACTGTACGGACTATACAGTCATCCCATTTTTTTTTGCTTGTTTGGGTTTTCGGACAGAACGCGATATCTTTCGCATACGGAGCCCGTTTGAAGAAGTAAATATATGGTCGGAATCAGGAAGACGAGATGGACGCAATGACGCTAGTTTTGTCGAATTCTGAGCACTTTCATTTTTTAGCATTTTTAAACCCTGTCAAGCTTCTGGATCTGATTCTGGATCACACCTCCCCACAAAAAGACCTTTTGGTCCCCAAAAGGTTACTGACCAGTCAACAAGCTCAGGATAGGCCACCTGGCTTGTCCGCTGTCTCTGAACTCTGTCATGTGCACCTGTCTCATCAATATCAACTGTAACACAATCATGACAACTGACAGTATATTGTTAGCCATTTGAACCCTATTACATCTTACTGAAGCCACTATCATCCATGTAGAAAACATTACTAATAACAGTATCAAAAAGACGAATGCAAACGAGCTGATATACTTGAAATATATGCACGACATGAGCTTATCTTGAAGCAACTTATGATTGATTTTTCATTCAACAATAATTTATTGTTCTTGCTTAAGATCGATTACTTCATTTAAAKAAATTATTGGTTTGTTGCTTGCTTGCACTGCCTTCTTTAATTGTTCCATTGTTTGAAGTGTTTTATTTGCTTTAACATGATGAGCATGAACCACATAATCTTGACCTGCTTTAGTGAATTGATATTGATTCTTTGTCCTGTAGAAGATTTCCTTATGATCATATAAGTATGGACTACCTAAGACCACTCCACATTCTCTTAATGGCACTACATCACATGTTACTTCATCCACATACTTAGATGAAATTGCAAATTTGATTGTGCACTGCTTTGTTATGTGCATTTGATGATGATTTCTTATCCATTTAAGTGTGTAAGGCTTATGATGTAGTTGTGTTTTTAACCCCAATTGCTTAACCAATTCTTCTGAGATTAGATTAGATTGAGATCCACTGTCGATTAATGTGTCTATCTTAGTGTGTTGCATGATTACCCTTATATGAAACAAGTTGTTTCTACAATCAATGTCTTCAGCAATTTTACCTGTCATACCAATCAATGAGATCTTTGATTCATCACCTGAATCTGATCCCAAGTCTGTGGGTTTTGTTGTCGTTGCCACTGTTTGCATTCCCTTCTTTTCTTTGAACCACTTTAGCCTCTTCTCGGGATGCAACTGCCAACATCTGTCCTCATCATGTCCCTCTTTCTTGCAATGCTTGCAAGAGGGCTTTCCTTCCTTCCTTGTCACTGCATTTGCATTCTTGCCATGCCTTTTCCTCTTGTCCTCTTTCCTTGAAGACGATGATTCCCCTTACACACCTGCTTTCCTTGCTTCAATATACGTAGCTTGAACAGAAACTTCATCAAGGTTAGTGGGTACAAACATGAAAACAATGTTTCTAATATGTGCAGGTAAACTTCCTATATACTTCATAAGAGTTTCTTGTTTTTGCAAAGGAATGTCTAACATTAATGCCATTTTTTGAAATCCATCGGTGTATTCTTGCACTGTTTGTCATTTTCTTAGTTTTAAAGATTGTCATTCAATTAATACTTTTTCTTTATAACCCAAAGGATAGAATTGTTTCCTAAGTGCCAAAATGAAACTCTTCCATAATGGAAATACATTACCCACATGTTATGTTCCCTTTTGCAGCTTGCTTTGCCACCATATGAGAGTTGTACCTGCAAGCCTCAAAGATGTCAACTTGATTTGTGTGGCCTCATCTTTGATCTGTTGCACACTGCAGTATACCTCCATCTGCCTGATCCAATTGTCAAGTTTTTCTGCATTTACTTCACCATGATATATGGGCAACTCAAATTTTACATCAAGTTTTAACAATGACATTTCATTTTTATTCTTATGAACATTTTTCATTCAATTAGATTTAGAACTTGAACTTGAAGAAGAAGGAGATGTTGATGGAGGTGAATGAGGAATCTGAGGATGATCCTCTTCCTCTTCACTTTTTCCCTTTGAAGGTTCACCCAAAACTGGTCTCTTTCGTTCCAGGTAATCCTCGTACAAAACTTTCACCATCTCCGACATAGCAAGGAATGTTTTTCAGAATTCTTTCTCATCCTGAGAAATCCCTTCTTCCGATGCCATCTTCTCGCTGTGAGAATCTCTCTTTCTCAATCCAATTAATGGATTCTTTGCAACAAGATTGCCTTCATCACGCTGTAGCTTTTCCCTGGTTAACATGCAAAACTCAAATCCAAACGTTAACTAGCTCTGATACCACTTGATCCGTAGGATCTTTTAATGACTATGGTTGAGTTTTAATTTTGCATGTGTTAATTATCCAATTTGAGAACCTTAATGAAAGAATGAGGAAAGAAGAGGAATTATGACAGCCATATACATATGCAAATCTGAAATGAAATAATAGACAGCAAACCATAACACGAGGATTGATAACAGAGTTCGGCACAACTTTGCCTACGTCTCCGGGCCTTTGTCTCTGTGGGGGAGGCTTCTTTATTTCTATTCAAAAGTTCAAAAGTACATCGCAGTAGTGTCAATTGGCTACACGGCTGATCTAGTCATGTTCTTCCAGATCTCTAGAACCCTGCAAAGAAAACGACACGCAAAACAGATGTCCGGAGCTCCCAGAAATGGCCCGCAAGCGTCTACTCCTCAATGGCTTCCCTGCATAAAAATGGCTTTGGCTTGGATTCCCTTCAGCATAACTCTGATTTTTCTGTCCTTTCATGGCCTCAAATAGGCCTGGTTTATATAGATCTGAAGTTGGTTATTCATCCCCAACTTCCTCATGTTGGTCATTATAATTGCTTAATTAATTTTAAACAACCAAGTGAAACATAAATTATCAACCCAGGGAAGTATTTTGTTTCAAAGACGATGGTGTTGTAGTAAGAAATCTATACTAATAATACTTGCTCAATGAATTGAAGCTCTGAATTAAATCGCAGAAAAGTAACCTCCCTATTGCATTCTTTAAAGTTCAATCTAAGAATCCTGGATTACATTAATACTTGCAACAGGGAAGACAATTATTCTGTAGTCAGAGAACAGGACCCTTTACTCTCAAACAGAGACTCCAGCATTAACACTCTTTTCATGAAATCAATAATGCAGAAAACAATTAACTCTATCTAACAGGAGACAAAGCACTTAGTTTATTTCTGTTTAAGCAGGAGCCTTGAGCCTTACTTCTGTTGTGGCACACTTGTGAGGTTGAGGTCTACAGAGAACAGGGCATTCTGATTCCTTTCTTTCTGAGCAGGGATCTCTAACCCAGTTCTGGCTAACACCAAGGAAAGTACACAGTGAACAGGATGTTTTGGTTCTCTCCGTTCTGAGTAGGAACCCTTAATCCAATCCCTGGCTAACACACTT
>ML779017.1:318924-353242 GCA_009831015.1 Picea engelmannii | reverse complement strand
GATTAAACGTGTAGTAATGAGAAAGGACGTTATATACCTTGGAATGATCAGATGGAATGATAATATAAGTCTAAATACAGGTGATCCAGGGTATAATAATGGCAAAAGGTATGGGCAAAAAGGTACAATATGAGGTCCTAACACCTCCCAAAATTTGGGCTCCAAAAATGCCCAATATCTCCCAAAAATGGAGAAAATCAATTAAAATCAGGCATATAATCATTAAAAAATCCCAAACTATAATATAGAAACCCACTTTTGTTTAATTTTAGGGCACATCCCCTTTCGACGCCAGCTCTGGGTCATATGGGTGCCACCATGTGGCCAGGCGCTCCATGTATGCGCGCCACCTGTCCCTGGCTCCTGGTTCGGTGGCGTGTTCTATGGAACCACAGGCTAGTAGTTATAACCCCCGTGCCCTGTTTGGATTGTAGTCTGGGTCATATGGGATTCCCCGCGACCTGCGGCTAGTCCTTATCATAAACTCCCGCGCCAGTTTAACCCCTCCGTCCGAGCTCTATGGTCATGTGGTTGTGTCGAGGGTTGGGGCTAAGCCCCGACCCTTTCCCCTGCCGAATATCCATTCAAACAAATTCAAATACATTGTTAATCATATAGCTATTAAGAACCACATGTGGAGCGGGCGGTTAGCCCGGTCCTGCCAGTTCGTTGCCCAGAGGATAGGTCGGGGGTTCGACCCCAGTGAACCCATATAAATTTTGCACAAACCTTGAACCAACCACAGGGTGCCACGTGGCAGCCCATGACTGGGCCACGTGGCACCTCAACAACCAATAGAAGTCTGTCACGCGTCAAATGCCAATTCGTCCACCAGTCTGCCACGTAACCTACCAACGTACCTGCCCAGTCAGCTGTTGACGTCATCTCGTGCCACGTTTCATCCTTACAGCGGTGACATGTGTCACCCATAGATTGGTCCAACTGTCTGTCATACCCCACATCAACTGTCATTCTCTGCCATGTGTCATTTCCAGGGGTTTCCACGTCATCTGCACGACCGTACGGCCTGTACAGTCAGCATGCCACGTGGCACTATACGAACTGTACAGTCATCCGCATTTGTTTTGCATGTTTGGGTTTTCGGACAGAACGCGATATCTTTCGCATACGGAGCCCGTTTGGCGAAGTAAATATATGGCCGGAATCAGAAAGACGAGATGGACGCAATGGCGTTGGTTTCGTCGGATTCCGAACACTTTCATTTTTGAGCATTTTTAAGCCCTGTCAAGCTTCTGGATCCGATTCTGGATCAATGCACCTTCATCGATGATACACCCATGAACTGTGATGTTTCAGATCTTAACTGGTATCTGAAAAGCTACCAAGACGGGGAGGCATGGTTCTCCACTATCTAGATCAAAGGTGATGAGTCGGGTATCAGCTGGGTCGACTGCTCCCAAGGTGGAAAGCAATGATTTTCGCTGAGTTGGACAGGTTTGGAGGACCTCCAATACATACATGGTTGTAGGAGACTGTGTTAAGTTGTCGACCAGACAGTAATTAAGGGTTGTCCTAGCATGAGGGTTGTGTACATTCCATCCTAACGACATACGGGGTATACGAGATTTTGGTTCAATGTTAGGGCGTGGAATCATCAAAGGTTGTCTGGTTGTAGCTAGAGCCGCTTCTGAGGTGGTTGGGGTCGATTCAGAGGGAAAATCGTATTGGAGAGCACGTGTTTGCAGAAGAATCTCTTCTTCACTGGTAAGGACGAAGTTGTGATCGGCCAGATTTCTAGATTGATTGGGACCTGGGTTTTGATACTGCCCCATTTGGGGTGGAGCAGGGTGTACCTCCTTTTGGGTATTCATCACCCCTTATTGTGGAATATGGTTTTTCAAAACAACCAGAGGTGGTTGTTGCAAATATTGTTGTGGGCCCTGTTGAGGGGAAGGTGACACTGGAGGACATTACGTGTTCATGGATTCTTTCATCCATTTGAAGTCGGAAATTTGGGGGAAATGATCTGTATAATATCCATACTCACCACATAGAGCACAAGGGAAGTTATTCTAGAGGTTATTGTTCCTCCATTGTCAATGTTGATTTTTATTGTTTCCCCCTTTGGGTTTTTGGTTGCCTTGATTTGGGTTTCCCCCAGCGGGAGGGTTTTGTTGGGGTTTATTTCCTCATAGTCCTAGGTTGTTATTGTTTTGGTTTTTTCCTTTATTCTTGGAATTATTCGATGGATGGGCCATATTTTTCGTATTCATTTGTTCAAAAGTTTGATATTGTTGAACGGGAGAGGGTTGAACAAAGTTAACACTGGCATATGGTTGACCTGGTGGAGGATCAACCAGATGTGGAGGACCGTGAAATGGATAATATGGATTGTTTTTTTGTTACAATCCATATGGCATATAGGAAGTTGAAGTGCTTTCATTAGTGATAAGGGTGTATGCGGAGGTAGAAGGTGGACTTGTACTTGGTTGAAAGGTCGGACGCATCATGGGTACCAGTGAGGGTCCACCCATTAGTGGAGGGGGAGCAACAGGATATGAATGTTGGTGAGCAGCAGGAGGGTAATAAGACGTCCCTCCATATGGTTTTGGATATTGATGTGCACCATAAGCGGGTGATGGGTGGTTGTAAGCGTTGAGATGGTTCATAGAACCAATTAACCCATCTGTAGCGTGGGACATCCCAGATTTATCCTGGCCAAATGGTATGGGTTTAGGTGCATCAAGAAATAATGTGTATAAGTAACCTGACTGAGCATAGATTAGGTCAAATTGTTGGAATTTGTTGATGGCTTCCTCTTCTGACTAAGGAAAAGTGGATGCTACATCGTTGGCAATAACAAAGACAAGTGATTTGAGAAACCAATCAAGACGTTCTTCTTTGGTGGTTTCCACTTTACACAAACTACGACGTCGACGTCATTCATGGATGTGGTTGGCTATATGGATGATCGTGGTTTGTTTGAACGCAGAGAAGAGTTCTAAGCCAGTATCATGATGCACTGCTAGTTGGAAAAAGGGCAAAAAATTCTTGGCCAGTGATTCAAAGGTCACATGGGACCCTAATTTTTCGTCCACGTACCACTTAGTTGATGGGCCCATGATAGTTCTTTGAAACAACCTGAAGCGAATGGAATAATCCATGATGGTTTTTGAAGAGCATCATAAGTGGAAGGTTATAACATGGTTGGCAGGATCTTCCCCCGATTTCCCTTCAATCTTTGGAATATCTGAAGAGATTTTGGTAGGAATATTGGTCCACGTGGGGTCATGTAAAATGACATCATTCGTGAGTTTGGTCAAATTATGAATGTTGAGTGATGTCAAGTATGGCATAGGGAGATTTGGTGGAGGGTTAGTTCCAACCATTGTGTGAGAAGGTAGTGGCCCTATCCCTTGAGAGAGATTTGGTGGGGTTGTACTTCTCCCTTGAGAAGAAGTTTGACCCCCTCCTCCTTGTGAAGGAGAACTAATGGAGGGATGGCCTTGGGAATTGGCCTCAAGAAAAGTGGAACAATGAAAAGTTGATCCCAATATAGTAGCACTAATAGAGGTGTGATATGGTTGAGTCGGTGAGTTGGTAAGACTAGAGACTCCTCTTAAAATAGGAGGGAGATTCTGTAAGCGTCTAGAACAACGGAGATTATGTGGGTCCCCTATGGTTTCCGACTAGCAAAGTGGATGTGTGCGAATGGTGACAATAGAGACATAAATGAACAAGTGTTGTTTGTATAATTTGGACCTTCATAAGATAGTGTAACTCACAATTGCATGTAATCAAATGAGCATCATACATAAATCAACAGTAAAATAAACAAGCATGTGAACAGGAGAATTTTTTCCACGTGGGGGAACAATAAAAACAAATGCTCTTGTCCTAAAAGATGTATCGTCCTTCCTCTCAAATAGCAATGGGTCTTCCAATAGCACTCAACAGTGGGGTCTGAAGCCATCAGAAGAGGAACTAGTGAAGGTTGAAATAATCAGTGATAATGAAGGGTAGAGGGTGCATATCCCGAAAGCGCTGGTGATATTTCCAAATAGCCATACAAAATTTGATCAAGGTGCGATTGCAGCCCACAATCCCCACCTAGGTAGATCTCCTAATTTTTTGTCACTAGGTACCTCGTTCAAAGTGCAACATTTAGATTTTTGGCCTCGAAAATGGGTCACGGGATGGATGCCCTTCCAAAAGTTGGGTGACTCAAAGAGGGATGTGAAGAACAATTGAACATCGACCTTCGACCATTCATGGGTATCTCCCTGCCTTATCGTGTAGGAACACTTTAACTTCAAGTATTTGAATGTTCCCTATTTCTCAACTTCTATTGTTTGAAAATGTGAGAACCAGATAACGGGGGGTTATTTGGATGCCTGCCCCCGAGATCCTACCTAAACTAAAAAAATTCTTTTGGCACCTCATGTGGATGAAAATTTAGTGAATTTTTTGAAAAAATTTATATGTGGTGGGTTGAGAGATTGGAGGTGTGGACCAATCTCGTTTGAATTAAATAGGTGTGGTTAATTATTCAAAACCTACTTCAACCGCAACTATTCAAAATAGAAATTATGTGTATAAGGAGTGATAGAAATTATGTGTATAAGGAGTGGCTTTCTATGTAAGCAAGTGAAAAAGTGTGCCAAGATTTTAATAAGTTAAGTGTGAGATTGCAACATGTGGACTTCCTATAGTATTTACAAATCTTTTTTACCTAGCTTACTATGTGTCTTTGGTACAACCTTGCAGAATATTTAAATCCCTAAAGAACTAGCAATGTGGATATATGGATCCTTTACAAATCCTTTAAACTCCCTAAATGTTGTTTACACTAAGAAAACTTTGAAATTATCTTAGATTTTAAGCATGTGGGCATGTATGGGCCCGTTACTTTGATATTTAAACTTCACTAGATTGTGCTTTAAACTAAGAAAGCAATTTTAAGAAATTATCCTAAGTTTGCAACATGTGAGCATGTATGGACCCTTACAAAACTTTAAGATCATTTCAAAAAACTAAAAGGAACCCTAGGGGAGCTTCGTCCTCTCCGAAAGATTTTTGTTAAGGGAGATTAAATGTTCCTTTAACCACCTTTCTGATTCTCAAGATCACACTAGGGTGTGAGGGAAGAGCATACCTGAAGGTCAAAGTTAGCTTCTAGTCCCAATTTAAGTGATTTATGTATGAAAGCAATAACACCAACTTAAAATTTTACAATCCAAATAAGTCATCCATATGGAAACAAAGAAAAAAAGGAAAATATTGATTCTTTTTACCCATTAAGTGCCTATGTTAACTAACCTTTTATATGGGAAAAGATTCATTTTCAAAAAAACACAATATAGTTTGTCTCCAAGTGCTTTGTGTACAAGAATTGCTACAACTATAAAATCTACCCACATACACTTCCACTAAATTGATCTTCCCATCCACTGGCACCAATAAAACAGAGTATTGAATATAATAAAAATAATTTATAGCTACTATTAAAGTGGACAAACTTAGTAGCACCATTGATGAGTCTGTAGGTTCCTTTTCTAGGACCGAGAGAGTTTTTAGCTTTTTATTTGATTGTGTTTTGCAGTTCATCATTTATGCCACAACCTAGAGATAATGGTGTTCGGACTTTGAACATTCAAGCTAACTACTATTAAAAATTGGAGCCTTCTTGAAATTCATTGTTTTCGTCTCTTTTGAATTATTGACATTTCATTTGACTATTTAGTGGTCACGTGACCTTATATCTATGTTTGTGCAATTGAGAAGTGAGGTGCGCTTACAACTTCTTGTTGTGAGAGATATCTATTTGAATATGTAAGTAATATATATATGGCCGATAGTCCAAGATGGGTTTGAGGGTCATGTGCCTTTTCAAAAATCTTATATTAACAAACAACCTGCAATCTTGTTTATGTGGAGAAGGTGTTTGTAGAATTCATATTAACAACAAATGGTCAACTTTGCAACCATTGTCCACAAGAACAATATGTGTTAAGTGGTATGCAATTGTAGTCCTTTTTACTTGTGAGATTACAGGTTACATTTTCATGGGGATGATGTGGTTATGTTGGAGTGAGTTCCACCGAACATAGTTGTAGTCATTCAAAGCATCATAGAGTTGGAATTTTTTTGAAAGGCTAAGGAATTTTTTCTTAATTGCATAAGAGAATCCAAGATCATAGAAGACAAGAAGCATCCTTACTTACATGCTTGTTGGATAATAAGGTGCAGAGAAGTTGCACTTTATGTAACCGAGACATAGCTTAGTTTGTGTTCCTAAATACATCTAGAATAGACTTGCAACCAAGAGAAGGTAGTACAACCCATAAATGCAACTCATAGTGTCGATTGGCATAAATGGGCTATTTCAATTAACAGACAGAGATATAAGGATTAGCTATAATTATTGTTTACCAGAAAAGTTAAAACTCTCATGTAATGGTTAAGAACATGTGTTTCCTCTTAAGAGGTTACAAGTTCAAATCCAGAGGGGTAGGGTATGTATTTTTTCAGTAGACTTTACCAATCAAATCGCTGGGCGGAGGGGAGTCCCTTGTCCCACAAACAAGGGGTCTCATACACCAATTTGGTGTGTTGGCTTGGCCGTGACCTTAAAAATAGATTATTATTATTATTATTAATATATTCATCAGTGATGTGTGATTTACATCCACATCCAAACCAAGTAATTGCTAAAGTACCGAAAAGAACAGACGAATAGATGTGCTAACATAGTAAAATCCGTCTGTGAAGAAGCAGTAAGTAAATCCATGGCTTTGGAGGGACTGCAATACATATAATTTTTACATGAATACACATACAATAGATGGAGATGCGATATATATAATCTTACAGATGACTACAGATAGCTTGTTATTTCACATTAGCAGACTGATTGGGCGGTCTATTACGCGGAGCCACCATAAGCGGCCATTAAATTATTCCATGGAATAGTAGAACTGTGAACGTTTTCATAATGATTGTCATGGGTACTAACAGAATCAGATGCTCCCCGCATACTTGAAGCAGTCCTCTGCGCGAACATTGAGCAGAGATTGCAAGCTAAAGCAGAGAGTTGCTGAAGCATCAAGGGTATGTTCCTGCTTGAGGGAATAGATAACACCAACGAGAAGAGGAGGTCCAACACGCGCAACATATTACACAGAATATATTACAGTCCTTCAACTGTGTCTGTATTCAGCAGGAGAAAAGAAATACCGGAAGTGGAATCTGGATAACAAAAAGACAATGGGAAATCAGAAAAGCTGTTTCCACTCCTTTTGCCACAGTCTGCAACAAGCAAAATAGACGATATTCCGTACCCTAAAACTGCTAATCGAACCCACCGATATTCGTTTTTCTTCCTCGGCACCCTCACTGCCTTCTTCTGCACCAAGGTCAGGTTCTTGTAAGGCCGAAGCGCCTCCTACTTCTCCAGGTTTCATTTCCTTGTAAACAGAAAACTAAATGTTATTATTTATTGCAGCCCACACTGGCTTTAACAACTGATTTGTTGGGCCCAAAAAGTGTCAGTGGGATTTAACTATTACATTTAATGCCCCCTTGTGATCTTATTTCTGTCATACATAATCTGTACGGTGGATTTGATTCCGAAATACATCATGCAAAATGACAACTCCAACCCTGGTTGTATGACACTTAGTTATGTATGACATTTATTTTTCATTGTGGCATGATGATGATTCCTATTAAGGGTTATTTTTAATTTCAACTTGATAAGTAAGTTAAATATACAGTCTAATTATTTAAGATTTTAAAGCTATCATATAGAAAGGAAAAGTATCTTTAAATATCTTTTTATGTGTTATTTATTATTATTTTAAAATTAAATAATTAAAATATATTAAAAATTGATAGTTGAAGCATGATTTTATGTTAGTTTTGGAATTTTGCGAAACATTAAGATTCATGTTAGTTTTAAAATTTTGCAAAACACTAAGATTTTAATGATATTTATAAATGGTAGTTAGAGCAGATTTAAATGATATTTATAAATGGTAGTTAGAGCATATTTATTAAGAATTTTGCAAAACACTAAAATTTTAATGATATTTATAAATGGTAGTTAGAGTAGATTTTAATGATATTTATAAATGGTAGTTAGAGCATGCTTTCATCTTAGTTTTGGAATTTTGCAAGACATTAAGATTTTAATAGTAGTTAGAGTAAGTTTGTTTGTATTATAATTCCAATTGTGCTTAGTTTGTCGGTCTCGCTTTGATCTCCATGGCTTTGGAAGAGTGAAGGGAGCCAAGTGTCTTTCCGACGAAAGAGGATGTGCTCAAGTTTATTATGAAATGTTTTTTAAATAATTATCTAAAAATTTAAATGTAGTTTTTTAGTTTATATATATATATATATATATATATATATATATATATATAAAAGTATTTGTAAATATTTTTTTAATGTGTTATTTATTTGTTTTAAAATTGAATAGTTAAAATATATTATGAAATGGGAGTTGGAGTATGCTCTCTACCTCCAAACTATTAGTATCAAAAAAATTGTAAATATTTTAAGTGACTTTTAGTGGATATTGATGTAATTTTTAAGTAATAGATTTGTTATAAATATTGGTTTTGAAATTTTGTAAAACATTAAGATTTTAATGGTATTTATGGTAAGTTTGTTTTGTATTTATTCAAAATCAATATTATTTGATTAAAAACTAATTACAATAATATATACTAAAAGGGCATAATAATGTGATGATATCATTAATTTTAGTTATCATTGTTTGTTGTTTTATTTTAGTTAATTATGTTAGAACATTAAAAAAAAAAAAACTCATCTTAATATAAAAAAATTAAATAATTACATAAGTATATATTTACATAACAACATATAAATTAAAATTTACACACTAAGAAATTACATCCCTCTTAGTATTTGATAAATCAAGTTTAAGATGGATCTATGTTGATTTTTTTAAGAGGTACTAAGCATATAAGGTGTATGGAAGTCAACATAGCAAGATATCATGATATCTATATCTATTTGGAATGGTTTGCATTAAGGCATGGTAGTTGCTCCCATGTTTTTGGAATGTTGTGTTTTTTATTAAATGTATAAACAAGTAGATTACAATGTTTTATCTTTTATTAAATAAAAAAGTACACTACTATATTTTTTTAGTAAATAAATAAGTACAGTAATATTAAATTACAAGTTAAAGCCCATGTTATTTTTATAGAATTAACAAAAAAAAATTAAATATTTAATTTGAGAATTCTTATTAAAACCATATAAAAATAGTCATTTCATTGCACTCAACTCGGTTCCTCGAACAGTTCCCATGATACCTCTCTCGAAACCGTTCATCGAACAGTTCCCATGACATGTCTTCAACGACCATGTTCAGCTGCGGTAGGAGCGTCTTCCACCATAGAAGAGCGCTCCCCTTTAGTTGGAAGACCGCCATGCGGACCTTCATGTTGGAGGTATAATCGTGAAGTGCGAAGCACATCGCCATCCCTTCCAACCATGCCTCGGCGGCTGCGCCTTCCGGGGCACCCAAGAACTCGAGAAATTTGACCTTCTCGAGTTCCCGATGAAAGCTACCTATAACGGCCAGTGCGCGTGGCAAAACCTCAGCGGGTGTCGGCGCCCTGGCCTCGTCTCTGTCCAATCGACTGATCAGAGCCTCGGACATGCACTGAAAGGATCTCATCAACCCCACGACATCGCCAACTGCAATCTGCTCCTGTCCGAGAACCTGCTCGCCTCCCTGGGGTTAGACCCCTCAGGCGTGGATGCTTCTGGAGGCGTCACGCCTCCTCCCCTAGCACCCCGTCGTCTGCCTCCACGGTGTCCTCTAACCATGATTACCGTGCACACTCAACCAATAGAAAATTAGCTATTTAAAATTTTATAAATTAATAAAAATATTTTTTTATAAAAATTAAAATTAATAAAAGAAAATTAACAAACTTTTGAAATCCTTATATAATCTCAAGAAACTAATTGAAATTCAACACTGTTTGACTTAAAAACAATTACAATATACAATGCTTTTAGACAGGTATAATGAAAATTTATAACCATTCAACCACATTTTTTTTTGAAGAATTTCAAAGTGTTGAAGATGATAATATAAAACTTTAGAAACAATCACAAAATCAAACATTTTTGTCAACATCCATATAAAAGACATGTAATCTATGTATCCATATGATGCATGAACACATCATCTTCTACTCATATTTTGAGCATACCCCAATCTTGCTTAACCATGGGAGTCATGTTCATTCTAATTGTCATAGAACAAAATAAATTGTGGTAGATCTTGAAGCCTTTGTTGAAGGGTGATAATTATATCAAAATACTAAAAAATCAATGAAGAGACTCTACTTGCATTGTAGGCCTCTAGGAACATGATAATCTAGCATGATTGCATCTACTACTTCTTATTTACTTTAAGTTATTTACGATTTGGAGCTTCCCAAGATCCATAGAAACACAATACTAAAAGAAATTACTTATCAAGACCACCTAGTATGTTATTTTTATTGAGGATAATGATTGTTCACTTTATCTCTCAAACCATGTAAACATGCATGAAGGACAGGGATCTTAGAGCATAATATCTAATGCATAAGTTTAATGATAATTAAAATTATGTTGTACATTCTTTATAGTTTTCTTAATGATCCCACCCAACTTAAAAAATGTTGTTCCAAACATTAATGCTACAACAACTAAATCTCCTTGATCTCCGGCTTGGGATGAGGCAAGTGAAAAGAGAGCTACAGGGCATTCTCAAAATATTTGCAAAGTATCATCGTGTTGATGTCAATGTTGCTAGAAACAAGAAGGAGTGAAAGAATTTGATAGATAAAGATGC
This sequence comes from Picea engelmannii, assembly GCA_009831015.1. Classification (NCBI taxonomy): domain Eukaryota; kingdom Viridiplantae; phylum Streptophyta; class Pinopsida; order Pinales; family Pinaceae; genus Picea; species Picea engelmannii. Next base: position 342,396 of record ML779017.1, on the reverse strand, counting down.
ATGGAATCAGGAAAAGAGGAATGATCATTTTGAATAACAAAGGAGTGAGGATTTGATGATGTGATAAATTGAATGAATATAATCACAATTCTCATTGTTGTAAACTCAATTTTAGATTTTTTGCTAAAATAATAATCATATTTGATACTAAATCTATAACCATGTCATGAATTTTAAGTGGTAAACACATAGCGTTATGAATACAACAAAATAACTGTGAATCAACATGTTCAACACTATTAGTGAGATGGAATATGTAAACATGAAAAAAAAAAGATGACTTGATTTTCCTAGGGTTGCTCAATGTCTATTGTTTGCTCTTCAAAATTGGCATTCGAAAACTTATTTGTAATTAATCTTACTAATAAGCTCTCAATGTCATTACAATTTACATCCATAACCTATGACTATTTTTTGGTTTTTTATAGAGCAAAGAGTGGATGCAAATATAACAAAGGAAATGATATTAGGGCAAATGTTGGAGGTAAATATAACAAAACAAATGGCATTATGGCAAGTGTGTGATTAAAAAACATCAAGTATGTAAACTAAATGAAATGCCAATTCCCATATTGGCAAGAATCTACAATGCTCATAACACATGAATTCAAGTGGAGATTCACAAAGACAAGGTGTCTAAGCTTCTTTGGGAAGCTTTCATTAAGTGACACATAAAATAGTACATACACCAATATGATGGTAATATATTTATGCCGAAGACATATTTAGTGTGAGGCTTTGTAGAAAACCTATCAACTGGTTGACAGGTTTTCTAAAACCATCTTGTTTTTGGTCTTTTCGCCTTAGAAACCATCTACACATAAACCAATAAAACCACCAATAAAACCATCTTCACAAAGTAAATGGTTGTTGACTTCTATGACTGCGCTTTAAATGTATAGGCATGATTGATGGGTCGATCCCGTGCATATTAATGGCGGTTCTGTGGGGCTTGACTGTTCCTTCCGAAATGGTATATATATATATATATATATATATATATATATATATATATATATATATATATATATATATATATATATATATATATATATATATATTGGTGTAATTCTTTCGGTATATATAATTATAATTTTGGCTCGTGGTATGTCGGATGAACCATAGATTGGACTAATTGATGAATGGTTTGCAGGCTGCAGGAGGTACGCGTCCGATGACTACGTTCTGTAGCAAATATTTATGTATGTGGGAGGAGTGGTGCACGTGTGTAGAACACAATAACTATTTTTCTGGAGTTATCATGGTGGAGATATTAAGTGTATAGGTGCCCTCATAGGCTTCGATTGAAGGAAATACATAATTTCTATTGTTAAGAGAGAAGGCATAGGGTTTTTAATAGAAAACTCTCCATATAAATATATTTTAGTGAATTTTCGGGGTGTCTAATTCTCTCAAGTCTCTCTCATCATTTCACATTTCTCTCTATTTTCCATTTTTCAACATTGATGTAGATTCGGTGTTGGAAGAATGTAGGTGTCACATAAATAGATATCTCTCCATGGAAATAAATTTTAGTGATTTTTTTGGGTGTTTTTCATATTGAAGATTGGAAGATCATTTCACATTGCTCTCTATCTCATCAAAATATCAATCACTGAATTCTCAGATGCCATGAAAAGTAATAGAACGTTGCAATTCATACACACAAAAATAAAGAATTGTCAAATTTTTAGAAGTAATTTACGTTTCATATGATCCAAATCAAATATGTGAAGTCATCAATTGTATAATTATTTTTATGTACATTGTTGGAAAAAATCATATTTATTAAGAAAATTATACTTTTGTCTACAATGTTGGAAAAATTCATATTTAAGAAAATTCTATGTTCATCTTATTCTGAAAATCTATTTCCATCAACTTTATACCATATCTTATTCCTTTCAACTTGTTTGATTCGAAATTGGATATCCACCCGATGAGATATTCAAAGGCCATGAGCCGCGACAAGACTTTGCTCCATTCTTTTTAATTCTATTAGATAAACGAGAGACTTGGTCTGCTACGGCTGTCACGTTTCATGATGATTACTTATTATTAATATAAACGGCAACGACTCTTGTTGTTAAAAGAAAAATTGTTGGGATGTTACAACATACCTGCAATGAAGGTACATCTGTGACGCAGACCTATTGGCCCTCAGGTTGATATCCACTCACAGGATCGTTCTTTATGCCCTTGAGCCGGATTGGCTCTTTCGATTCCCACTGGAATCTGCAAATTATCGATCCACAGGTCCTTTTCGTAGCTCGCAATCTCGCGATACCCGAGATCGCGAATTGGGTATAGCTCTTCCCTTGTCAGTGCCTTCCTTGCGCGACCATCGACTAGAATTAACGCTAGCTCCTCTCGCCTCTCACACCTTCGTGAGTTTCAACGTCATGCCTTTGAGCTCTTACTTCATGAATTCTCGATATGCGAGAGTCAACAAAGTATTGACCCCTTCCACTAAGTGACGTGTGTCCACCGGTCTACTCCTCGGGCCCCACCTTGAGGTTCTTCCACGCGTCCACACTCGTGCCTCGGATCTCGGCACTTCACGACTTTTGCAATCGAAAGTAACTCCTCTCAACCTCCGAACCTCCGAATACGCGAAATGCGATGGGGTTCCTAATCCAACGGTCCTCCCATGACCTGGATCCAACAGATACCTTTACTCCTCGCGATTTTTCCACTCACGAGTTCGAGCACCCAATCCTTGGGCTCTCACCCTGCGAACCTCCGAGTTCGTGAGATCCCTAGATCTCTGCCACGTGTCCTCCTCCTAAAGGACGACTGTGATTCTCTCGCGGTTTCGCGACTTCAGGACTTTCGAGACAAAAGTCTTGACCTCTTATCCTTCGATATGCCGAAATGGCGAAATTCTGACACGTCGTCAACGCGGGTCCCACGATGGAACTTCCCGCCTTTTTGGATTCTTGGACTTCGCGACTTCGCGAAACCTAATGCTGAACTTCCGACTCTCCTACCCACGAATCCCCGAATTGGTCAATGAAGGTCTGACCTCCGATGTCGGCGAGTGCGCCACCTGTCCACTCTCAGATGGACAGTGCTGGTTCTCTTCACAGCTTCGCCACTCATGAAGTTGAAGGGTTTCTCTTTCTGACCTCCGATGTCCAAATCCCCGATACGGGTGATTTCGCGACACACGTCCTTCCAATCAGATGGCTCAGATTCTCTCGCTATTTCGGGACTTTGCACCTCGCAACCTCGCGAGTCTTGATGCAAAGGTTTCGACCCTTCGACTCATGAAACCCCGAAATGAGATTTACGTGGGTGATCCAACGACCCTTGTTGGTTCAGATCCTACGGTCCGATTCTCCTGAGATTGCTCGTAGAAAGAAACCACCGTAACCTTCTCTCTCCTCTGTAATATCTGACGGTTCTCGGAACCTCGGGAATTCTCCACGGAGAATTCCGACTGTCAAATTCCTCCTTGATGATTTCTGCAAAATGAACACGGTATCCTCTTACGGAACTTATCCTCCTACAAAACGCCTTCGCTATGCCTTCCTCCTGCAAAACGCCTTCGCTACGCCTTCTTACAACTCTTCAAGGCACTAGCCCTCTTGAGCTTTCTCCACAACTTGAGTCTTCAAGAAGACTCCTGCATGCACTCCTTGTGGAATTTATTCAAATACTTCCAAGTAATTGAATTCTTAGACTCTGCGCACTCCCTACGACAATAGTCTTTTCAACAGTTTCTCTCAGGTTGTAAACTCTGAGACTTCACTCGGCCTGCGCACACCTTACACGGCTCCTATGCTTAACTTTCACTTCTGCGAGAATGAGGACGATGTTATCTCTCCTGGGCTTGTAGAGACGAACTCTGACTTCTGTCAACGCACTCCTTGCGGACAATTTCACTGCACTCCTTGCAGGAAAACTCTTACTCAGATAGAGAAACAATTGAAACTCATTCTTCGCTCTCCCTCTCTTCAGATTTCAGACATTAAATATGAAATCATACATTCATGCATCAAATCAAATGCATAACAGAGAGTAAACAAGCATATATAAATCAACATATGCAACACAGAAAGAAATTTAACACCATGAGTCTGAACTAAAAATATTTGTATTAATCTAGAACTTCTGTACATGGGTTTTTCTACACAGCTCTCTGCTTCAGCTCTACTATGCTCTCTTTGATTGATTATGCTGCTAATGTTACAATGATACAAGTGAGGGTGTCTATATCCGTTTTCCCTCTGGATCCTAAAACTGTCTAATCTAAAAATTCAAAGCTACCTACCTACATTCATTAGCATAAATGCCTCTTAGTCCCTTAGATGAGAGCGGGACGCTCAAGGTCTGATTACAATTTACAAGTACTCCATGTTTTAGTTGTTTCATTTACGTTTGGCATATCGAACTCCAAAACATTTCAAACAATTTTATCATGTGCCAAATTGCGTTGGCGCTTGCCCCACGCTCGCTTGACGTTGGCGATGCTCTTGCATCATACTCCCTTGCTTGAAAATTTTCATGGGCTCTTGTCCATGAGCTCTCGCACGGTCTTCCCATGCTTTTGGATCTCTGCTTCACTCTCTCAGCTGGCATCTTCAACTGGATGTCCCTTCCACTTGACCAAGTATTCAAACTATTCCTTTCGCCTGGTCCTCTTACTAACTCTTTTGTCTAGTATGCTTTCCATCTGTGGCTTCTCTACAACTGGCATCTATTTAGTCCATTGAACCTTTGGTTGTTCATCAGTTGTTCCTACTTCCTCAGCTTTGTATGGGTACAAATCTGCGATGTTGAATATCGAAGAAATTCCGATCCCATCGGGTAATTCAATCTCATAAGCATTTGCCCCAAATTTCTTCAAGATCTTACATGGTATGATCTTCTTCATCTTCAGTTTGTTATATGTCCCCTTCGGGAACCTTTCCTTTCTCAGATGTGCCAGAATCATATCACCAACCTCAAATTGAAGTTGTTGCTTGTGTTGATCTGCTCTATGCTTATACTCTTGGTTCAAGTTTTTCAATCACTCCTTCACCTAGCTGTGAAGTTCCTTCATTGCTTCTGCGAAATCCTCTGCACTAGCACTCCTAGTTGCATTCTATTCTGAATCTCTCAATTCAGAAACTCGTCTTGGCTGCATCCCATAAAAAAATTGGAATTGACTCTGCCCTGTGCTTCTGTTCATTGAGTCATTGTAAGAAAATTTTGTTTGTGGCAGAATATTGTCCCACTGACTGTGGTGTTCTGTCACCAATCTCCTCAGCGATTCTCCCAAACTTATGTTCACAACTTCTGTCTGTCCATCCATCTGAGGATGATAAGCTGAACTGAATGACAAGTTTGTTCATAACTTTTTCCATAAGGTCCTCCAGAAGTGTCCCATGAACTTGGTGTCTCGATCCGAAACTATGCTCCTTGGTAAGCCGTGAAGTCGAATGACTTCTTTGAAAAACAGATTCACAATGTGAGTTACGTCACTGGTTTTCTGACATGGTATGAAGTGTTCCATTTTAGAAAATATGTCTACCACTACAAAGATCGAGTCAAACCCTCTTTGTGTTCTTGGAAGCCCCAATATGAAGTCCATGCTCACTGCATCCCACGACCTGTCAGGTATGGGTAACGGTTGATAAAAGCCTGCATTCTACCTCTTTCCTTTTGAATGCTGACAAATTCTGCATCTGTCCATGAATCTTTTGACGTCTGCTCTCATTCTTGGCCAAAAATATGACTCATTTAACTTTGAGAATGTCTTTTCATGACCGAAATGTCCAGCCAATCCTCCACTATGTTTCTCCTTCAGCAGATTCTCCCTCATGGAACATTTTGGAATACAAAGTTGATTACCCTTAAATAGTAATCCTTCCTGGATCATGTATTATGTCCATTGGCTTCTGTCCCTGAGAATTGGATTCTCAGCTGCTTCATACACCTCTTTAAAATCTGGATCATCTCTGTACATGTCCTTGAGATAATCAAAACCCAGTGTTTTGACTCTGAACTTCTGCAACAACAAACATTTCCTGCTCAAAGCATCATCAACTTTGTTAGCAGTTCCGGAAATATGCTTAATTACAAAAGTAAATTTTTGCATGTATTCAACCCATTTAACATGTCTTTGATTCAACTTCTCCTGTTGAGTCACAAATTGCAAAGCATGATTGTCACTGTATAAGACAAACTCCTTAGGGATTAAGTAATGCCCCCATGTCTTCAATGCCTGAATAATAGCATAGAACTCCTTGTCATACATGGAGTATTTCACTTTCGCTTCATTCAACTTCTCACTGAAGTATGCTATCAGCATGTCTTCTTGTCTCAAGACTGTCCCTATTGCAAATCCACTTACATCACATTTTACCTGAAATGTCTTTTTAAAATCTAACAACACCAAAATTGGTTGTTCCGTGATTTTCTTCTTCAACAAATTGAAGCTTTTCTCAGCCTCTTCTATCCAGTGAAAATACTTGTGTCTCTTCTTCACTGTGTCCATCATCGGTGCACTAATTCCACTGAAATTCCTGATGAAATTCCAGTAGAAACTAGCCAATCCATGAAAACTTCTCACCTCAAATATACTCTTCGGTGATGGCCAATTTTTAATTACCTCCACCTTATCTGGATCCATCCTCAACTTATCTACAGAAATAACAAATCCCAAATAAATGAGCTATGTCTTCATGAATGAGGATTTCTTCATATTTATCAGCAACTTCTCTCATTGTAGCCTCTGCATCACTGTAGCCAAATGTTTTAGATGCTCTGCCTTTGTTTTACTGAAAATCGGTATGTCATCAAGATACACAATAACAAATTTCCCGATGAAATCCTTTAGGACTTCATTCATCAACCTCATGAAGGTACTTGGCGCATTTGTTAAGCCAATTGGCATAACAAGCCATTCATACAACCCTTTGTTAGTCTTGAAGGCTATCTTCCATTCATCACCTTCTCTCATACGAATCTGGTGATATCCACTTTTCAAATCAATCTTCGAAAAAAATTTGGCTCTACTCAAGCAATCCATCAAATCATCCATCCTTGGCAATGGAAATCTGTACCTGATGGTTATCTTGTTGATTTCCCTCGAGTCAATACACATCCTCCAACCTCCATCTTTCTTCAAACTGAGCATTGTTGGAACAACACATGGACTCAATATTTCTCTAATCAACCCCTTGTCCATCAAGTCCTGGACCTGTCTCTTGACTTCTTCATTCTCCTGCGGCGTCAATCTGTACGCTGCTTTGTTTGGTAAACTAGCTCTAGGTATGAGATCAATATGATGAATCACACTTCTGATCGGTGGAAATGAATGAGGTAGTTCGTCCACTACTATGTCAACAAACTCTTCCAACAGTTTTTGAACCTCTTCTGGTAAATCATCTACCCTTGTATTGGTTAAAACAATTTTAGGCTTCCTAACCACAATGAATTGCGGTTCCTCCTTCTTCTTAACCTCTGTAAGAAGTTCCTTCCCACTCATGAGAAGTACAGTGTTTCTTACTTTAGGTTTTACTTCCTTATATTTGATTGGAAGCAACATGTGAGTTCTCCCATTCTTCTCTAGGGTGTATGTGTTCTTCCTCCCATCATGAATCACATTTCTGTCATATTGCCACGGTCTACCCAACAATAAATGATAAACATCCATGGGAATAACATCACAAAGTATTTCATCTTTATACCCACCTATTTTAAACTCAACTAAACATTGTTTAGTGACATTTACCTGATGTCCTTTTTGTAGCCATGAAACTTTGTATGGGCTTGGATGTTCAATAGTATCCAACTCCAACTTCTCTACCATCTCTATAGAAACGAGATCATCTGTGCTACCACTGTCCACAATGAATTTGCATACCCTGTCTTTGGTTTTGCAAGAAGTCCGAAAAAGACTGTTCCTTTGCACTGGATTATCCACCTCCTTCTCTGGCGTTAAGAGAAATTTTTGCATCATCAACGATCTTCCACCTTCAACATCTTCTGCCTCAACATTCTGCCTCTGTGCTTTGGCAATGTGAGTTTCACCACCTTCTTTCTTCTTATCTGGACATTCATAAGATGTGTGTCCATTCTTTCCACATGTGAAGCATTTCACCACTCCACCTCTTCCTCTTCCTCTACCTCTGGTACGAGGAAAAAGGTTTCCATCAACATACTGACCTCTCTGTTCGGTATGCTACCCTTTCTGTGAACTTCCACCTCTCTCAGTTTGAGTCTGAGGCTTCTTCCACTCCTCCTTGGGTTTCTGATTTCTATCCTGGGCAACTAATTTGCCTTTGGGATGACTTCTACCTCGGCCTCTTTGACCTTGTTTTTGGCTCAGCTTCTCTTCATCTTTTAGAGCCATCTGATAAGCATCTTCCACCGTTCGGATGGTCATCATCCTCATCTCATCCTGAATGTTGTATCTCAGACCATTCATATACCTGGAAACTTTTTTATCATCACTTTCGCGATGACCTGCCCTGCTGTTCATCCTGTAGAATTCTTTAGTGTATTCCTTCACTGATCAACTTCTGTCTCAAATTCTGCATTCTCCGAAACAGAGTAATTTGGTAATCCATGGGAATGAATTTCACCTTCATCTTCACGATCATCCTATCCCAACTCTTGATCTTCTGCTTGCCTTTGCAGCGTCTGTCAGCTTGTAGCTCATCCCACCACAATGCTGCATGTCCTTTCAATCTCGTGACAACATGTTTGACCTTTTTGTCTTCCTCGACATCTTCATAGTCAAAATATGTGTCCAGAGCTCTAATCCAGTCTAGAATCTCTTCTGCATCCAGGTTTCCTTCATATACTAGAATATCCATTTTTTCCTTAGCACCCATTCTTCCAGCAGCCCTAATCAAGCGTTCATTTGCTGCATCTTCTGTTGTGACTTCTTCTCCTTCATGTCCAGCTTCATTTTCACTTTCGGAATCACTGACATCTCCAACACCGGCTGTGTGCCTCTGTGTTGTCTCCATGTCCTCAAGTCTAGCGCGTGTGTCACACATCTCTCTTTCCATGGATGGATTTGGCACTTGTCTACCCCTTCCTCTTGGAATTTCCCTTTCCTCTGGCAGATCAGGTGTTTGTCTATCTCTTCTTCTCGGCGGCATGGCTGAGATTTTCTTTCTTGCTTTCCCTGTCTGAAGTATACAAACAGAGTCAAGATCTGATACCAAAACTGATGCAGACCTATCATCCCTCGGGCCGATATCCGCTCACAGGATCATTCTTTATGCCCTTGATCCGTATCGGCTCTTTCGATTCCCACTAGAATCTGCAAATTATCGATCCATAGGTCCTTTTCGTAGCTCACAATCTCGTGACTTCGCGAGTCGTGACTCCCGACTCTTCCTCTCCAATCTCATGATACCCAAGATCACGAATTGGGTATAGCTCTTCCCCTGTTAGCACCTTCCTTGCTCGACCGACGTCTAGACTTAACTCTATCTCCTCTCACCTCTTGCACCTTTGTGAGTTTCAACGTCGTGCCTTCAAGCTCTTACTTCATGAATTCTCGATATGCGAGAGTCAACGAAGTATCGACCCCTTCCACTAAGTGACATCTGTCCACCAGTCTACTCCCCGGGCCCCACCTTGAGGTTCTTCCATGTGTCCACACTCGTGCCTCGGATCTCGACACTTCACGACTTTTGCAATCGAAAGTAACTCCTCTCAACCTCTGAACCCCCGAATACGCGAAATGCGATGGGGTTCCTAATCCAACGGTCCTCCCGTGACCTGGATCCAATGGCTACCTTTACTCCTTGCGATTTCACCACTCACGAGTTCGAGCACCCAATCCTTGGGCTCTCACCCTGCAAACCTCCGAGTTCGCGAGATCCCTAGATCTCTGCCACCTGTCCTCCTCCTAACGGACGACTGTGATTCTCTCGCAGTTTCATGACTTCAGGACTTTCGAGAAAAAAGTCTCGACCTCTTATCCTCCGATAGATGGATGGTCCTGGTTCTTTTCGCAGCTTCGCCACTAGCGAAGTTGAAGGGTTTCTCTTTCTGACCTCCGATGTCCTAATCCCTAATACGGGTGATTTTGTGACACGCGTCCTTCCAATCGGACGACTCAGATTCTCTTGCTATTTTGGGACTTTGAACCTCGCGACCTCGCGAGTCTTGATGCAAAGGTTTCGACCCTTCGACTCACGAAACCCCGAAATGAGATTTACGTGGGTGATCCAATGACCCTTGTTGGTTCGGATCCTACGGTCCTATTCTCCCGAGATTGCTCATAGAAAAGCACCCACCGTAACCTTCTCACTCCTCTGCAAGATCTGACGGTTCTCGGAACCTTGGGAATTCTCCACGGAGAATTTCGACTGTCAAATTCCTCGACGATTTATGCGAAATGAACACAGTATCCTCTTACGGAACTTATCCTCCTGCGAAACGCCTTCGCTACGCCTTCCTCTTGCAAAACACCTTCGCTACGCCTTCTTACAACTCTTCAAGGCACTATCCCTCTTGAGCTTTCTCCACAACTCGAGTCTTCAAGAAGACTCCTGCACGCACTCCTTGCGGAAATTCTTCAAATACTTCCAAGTACTTGAATTCTTAGACTCTGCGCACTCCCTGCGACAACAGTCTTTTAACAGTTTCTCTCAGGTTGTAAACTCTGAGACTTCACTCGCCCTGCGCACACCTTGCACGACTCCTATGCTTAACTTTCACTTCTGCGAGAATGAGGACGGTGTTATCTCTCCTGAGCTTGCAGAGACGAACTCTGACTTCTGTCAACGCACTCCTTGCGGACAATTTCACTGCACTCCTTGCAGAAAAACTCTTAATCAGATAGAGAAACAATTGGAACTCGTTCTTCGCTCTCCCTCTCTTCAGATTTCAGACATTAAATATGAAATCATACATTCATGCATCAAAGCAAATGCATAATAGAGAGTAAACAAGCATATATAAATCAACATATGCAACACAGAAAGCAATTGAACACCTTGAGTATGAACTAAAAATCTTTGTATTAATCCAGAACTTCTGTACATGGGTTTTTCTACACAACTCTCTTCTTCAGCTCTACTATGCTCTCTTTGATTGATTATGATGCTAATGTTACAATGATACAAGTGAGGGTGTCTATATCCATTTTCCCTCCGGATCCTAAAACTGTCTAATCTAAGAATTCAAAGCTACCTACCTACATTCATTAGCATAATTGCCTCTTAGTCGCTCAGACGAGAGTGGGATGCTCAAGGTCTGATTACAATTTACAAGTATGCCTTGTTTTAATTGTTTCATTTACGTTTGGCTTATCGAACTCCAAAACATTTCAAACAATTTTATCATGTGCCAAAATGCGTTGGCGCTTGCCCCACGCTTGCTTGACGTTGGTGATGCTCCTGCATCAGTCTGGCCAAACCCAACATCCTCTAACCCTCGTCGATTGTAAGATGAAGTCAATGCCCAAGATGGTTCCTCTGCCACACATCACAAGTTCAAATTAATTTCAAGCACCAATTGTGTAGATATCGAGCAAAATTTAATGTGTATTTAAGCAGGCAATGAAGGTTGAGTGCATCAGACAACAAATTTACTGAGATCTTGAATGCATTGGACAATTATGACATGGGGTAGTTGAGATGGGGGTTGAGTGTATCACACGACAACCTTCCCTTCCGTGGATTTAATGCATTCTCATGGACTTGTTTCTCTGTTTTCATGAATGTGGAATTTTGTTTACTCTGTGCGAAAATGGTTGCATGTCTGGTCTGTATGGTTCTAAATTAATTATGATCTTCTCAACTCACACAGGTGTAAATTATTTGTGTTTTTTCATTAGAGGTAAATTTCTTACCTTTTCTTGCTCTGTTCCTACTCTTTCTCTCTTTAATTAGATATTCATACCATTAATTCCAGATTGAGGACAATAAGGAATATTTACAAAGTTGTTTCTATATCTATATTATGATTTTGAGGGAAGAGACCATGTCTGTCCCTGTATTATATAACATTAATACAGATCAAATTACCAAATCTGGTCAATATTAACTAGAGACACTCTTTGAACCTCCCTGTTGGCAGCTTCATCATCTCATATGATCTGAGCAACAAGACTTCAATATTGCCTGCCATGGACAGAATCAACCGAATAACGTTCTGGAAAATGTTGAAATTCACCTGCCTGGCGGATGATAAATCGTCTGCGTAATGCCCATGATTAGGATTATCTATCAAGCCTTTGCACCATGTCTGTTGTTCCTTAAAACTGTCTGGATCCTCTTATAAGTGGTTAATTCTGTCTTGCCTTTGTTGATTTTTTGTGCCCTTAGGCTTCTGTTGTGGCTGACATGACTGGTGTTTAAACCCATTGAATGTAAAGCGTGGTCACGTAAGGTACAGAGTTAATCCATGCGTCTATCCTCCTAGCACTTCCAGTGCATTTATTTCATGAGATAATCCTTTAATCTCATAGCATTTTATTCAACCATCCTTGAATTGTTTCTTGTTTTGGTAGAACCCCTCTCTATCAAGACTGTTAGTCTCGACGATTGAATTCAAACTGTGTGAGTTTAAGTAGTTTTAATTATATTTGACTTGGAGATTTTATTTAAATAAGAATTAGATGATTCTTGTAAATTAAATATCCCTCATCTTGTAAATTGTGATATCATAATTACATTTAACTCCTTAATCTATGTATTGAATTCCATTCTTAATTTATGGATTCTTGAGACTTTAAGCATCTACTTAGCTACTGTAAAAAGTGATAATTATCATAATTAATATTGTGAACAAATACATAGTATGCATGAGCAACAAGACTTCAATATTGCCTGCCATGGACATAATCAACATAATAATGTTTGCTTCTCGATATTCTCCAATATTTCCCATGAGATTGCTTTTCTGATTGTTTGTTTTGAACAACAGGTAGGGGTAGGCAATATAAAGAAAAATACCCTAAAACTTGGAGTTAGTTTAGGGCCAATGTTTTATTTTTTTTGGTGTTATTTTCACAAAACTTATGGCAAGAGTTTGGTGCATTATAAGCAACACATTAAATCAACTTGTTTTTTATTTAGGCCTCATGCATCCAAGATCTGACCCAACAAATACGGAAATGCATGATAAAAACTATTATTGAGTCTTGACTTCCTCCTTCCCCTTTCGAGGAGCACTGCTTGTTAGGGATCCTGTTGCATGTTGATAGAGCAGTCTAATGCAGATGGGAATAAAACCTGCATTAAAATCCCCATTAACATTAATATATGTTAATGGTTTTATGTTATAGATTTTATATTAACAGTATTTGGTATAAAAGATGTTTAAAGGAATGTGTACAAATTGCAAGCTTAACCTTAACGTTATGTGTTTTTTTATCTTAAGTCAATGTAAAAAAAGTACATTGATTTAATATCTTATGTGGTATGTGAAGTAATGTACAAAATAAGAAAAGTGAGTTGAAAATTTTTAAGGAACAAAAAAGAACATGAAAATGTGTGTTAAATATATTAAGAAACAAGGAGCATCCATGACATATGAAGGACAAAGAGATGGAGTAAATTTAGTCATATGAGAAGAGTAAGAATGGGTTACAACGTGAAATCATAGAAGATTGCTTCCAATAAGTTCAGTATTTGAAAAGGCATTATAAGAGACCAGATGAATCCATGAGGATATGAAGGAAAAAGAGATGAAGTACATATCATAGAGTTATGGATTATAATGACAAAGCATGTAAGTGTGCTTCTTCTTTTTTTCTCATTTCAACAGATGTGTTATCTTGCATTTTTTGCATAATGGTCAAAAGAGAAGAAGGGGGAGATGCACAAACCTGCTAATGATTTGACGCGTGATATTGCAGTGAAGGTTAAGCCTTGTCGTTCAACCTTTCCAATGTATATGGTTGCCTTGGAGAGTGTTAATCCTTGGGATTTATGTATAGTCAAACCCCATGCCATTTTGAGTGGGATTTGTTTCTTATTTCCACGTTTAATGGGTGGGATTGGTATTTTGTTGGGGTTGACATTGTCCAATGGTGGACCGAGATATGTATCAAACTCCACAACGACATATGTTGGCAAGCTTGGAGGGTTGACTCCTTTTGTGTAGGCAATTTGAGTGACCAAGCCTAGTGCTCCATTAACCAATCTTGTTTGGATCCTTAAATTGCAAGTCAACATAACACATTGGCCAAAATTTGCTAAAAACTAGACTTCCTTTGCCTTCTGCCTACCTAATATGCATCGAGAACTAACATAAATCAATCATTTTATTCAAAACAAACCCCCCCCCCCCCATTAAATCTACTTCAATGGCCACAAATAGGTGCAACACCAGTGAATGAATATACTACCGAGGGATTATTTGATATGTAATTTCCTTCTCTATTCCCAACTGGTCATGCAGTCCATGGCCAACCACAACAAAAAAAATTCGCATTGACCAATATGCACTCCACTTGATGCGCTATCATGGCAACAGATTTGGTAGCCACCCAAGATTTCGCTACTTCCTGTACAACCTCATCATGCGCCATCGCAGTCAATCAAGTGCATCAATGTTTGTAAAGTAGAGCCAATAGAACAACATTCCAACCACTATTGAGGCCCTCCACTCTCACCTAAAAACTTTACCTGCCAATAAACTACCAGAGCATTTTATGCGATTTGGTGCACAACTTCGAGGGACTAGAGCACACTGGAATTCTCGTAGAAGAGAATTGACATAAATGATCACACAAATAGGGTGCCCCACATTATTTTTCACACTCAACGTAGCAGACACAAAATGACTAGACTTGCATGCTGTAATGGGTACTTCTCCACCTTCAAATCCACTTCTACGTTAACAATGGAGGACCTGCAATCTCATTCAATGACCCCACACTGTTTCTTTGTACATGCATAAAAGGTTTGAAATATTTCATTAGGAAATGCTTCAAAAATACTTCCATACTCAAGACTTTTGGTACAGGTATATCACATCTTACTTTCACCTCTATTTATACACAGCTCATAAATCAATATATGTGTAACATCTCTCTAACATTCTATTATTGGTTTTCATGCAGGTATGAATGGAAACACTGAGGCTTCGCACATATTCATGGTTTATTATGGTTACAAGGTGCTCCAGATATGGAAAATTTGGATTGGGAAGACCCCATACAAATAAGTTATGCTAGGGGTTTCTTTGACAAATATGTAACAACTTGGAATCCCTGAAGTGACCATACTACAAATCTACACATGCTTGGATGCATTGAGGATGACCCTTGTTTAAAAGATACATCATTCCTCCTTACTTCACATCCATTTAAGGACTACACAGAGCTCCTCAATCAGGTACAACACCATACAAAGTGCACAGAGACAAAATGTCTCCGTATGAAAGCCTCCATGCTCCAATGCAGATATAATTTCCCATGGACCTTACAGTCTACTTCTTCTCTCTTCATTGATGCTTCTGGTAAAAAAAATATCAACCTGCCAGGAATGATGATCGTCTAAACATCCATAACCCTGACATACTAACAGTATGGCGAGAATATATGGATTGTCAACCTATCCTCTCCCATCATACAGTTATGAAATATATTTCCAAATATGCTTCGAAAGTAGAGGGTCGGTCAAAAAGCTATCATCATATGTTGACTAGAATCACAGATACATTGAGCCCAACAGATCCTGCTTCATTTGCCTATAGACATTTGCACACAGAATATATAGTCGACCAAGATATAGGCACCCAGGAAACCTGTCATATGCTACAAAAACCCCCCCTTGTCACTTGTAGTCGAATTTTCATGACACTAAATGTTGGTCACCATATATTTCTTCGAGTCTCCAAAGATCCATCTGATTGTTTATCTAGATCTACCTTCATTGATGCCTAAGTCACTCTACCTCCTTGACTTCAACCCATCCCTCTTATTGAAATTGCAAAATATTGGTCATATAGTCTCCATCGAAAAAGTAACCCTTGGCGACGAAGGAGCTCTCCAATAATTGTCCTTATCTGGCCACGCTTCACAGTCATTTTGACACCAGATTCCAAATCCTTTGAAGAATTCTGTTGGAGTGAGTTTCTACTATACAAACCATTCAGTAACTTTGCAACTGACATAGGCCTCTCAAGAGATACTATCATACACAGTTGGCATAACATAAAAGGAACCTACCATGCATGGCATGTAGACTGTTCCCTTGCAAATGTTGAAGAACCACCACTAGAGGAAGCTGAAGAAAATGATACCAATATGCATCCCGACATGGAGATAAATGAGTGGGAATTATTATCAAGTTTGATCCCTGCTGCCAATATAGACTTCAACGAGCTTGACATTCTTGGACATCGTGACTTTGACACCAACTATTCTTGGAACAACCCAGACATTCCAGAAGCAGTTCTTACTTATGCAACACAATTCATTGAAACCAATTGACCTTGTATGGATGTGCTACATAGGAACTAACCTATCAATCTAGCAGCTAATACATTGTCACACAAACAATATCATGCATTAAATATAATATTACATCATTCACAACAAAAAGGAAAAAAAGCACCATTAATGATGATCATCCAAGGAACTGTTGCCACTGGAAAATCTTATCTGATTAATTGCATTAAAGCTTATTTGAATCAACAATCTCCATATGGACATAGTCCAATACTACTTCTTGCTCCCAATGGAGTTGTAGCTTTCAACATACAAGCAACCACTATACATTCAACACTTAAGATTCCAATAAAAAATTTCCAACCTTTGCAAACACAAATATTGGCAGTGTTCTAGGAAATGATGAAACATATTCGTTATGTCCTCATTGATGAAATGAGCTTCATCAGGCCTAAACTATTTGTGCATATTGAAAGTCGTCTACGTGAAGCCTTTCCAGAAACCAACAATTTTTCATTCGGTCATTGCTTTATAATTCTTGTTGGTGATCTAGGACAAATCCCGCCGATTATGGATAAACCTTTGTATACATATGCAACACCAGGAATGTCTTTGTGGAAGTCCTTCACCACTGTTGTAACCTTGCAAACAAGATTCCGCCAACAAGGGCAGGATATAGAACAAGTCTAGTTTCGTCGCTTATTGACAAACATCTGAAATGCATCTCCACTACAAGAAGATTGGGAGATCCTTCAATCTCGTACAAATACATACTTGTCTACAACAAAATGCAAAGACTTCGATGTGGCCATACACCTATTTGCAACAAATACTTTGTTGTACCAACATAATAAAAAAATGATTCAATGCTTGAATAGGCCAATAGCATGTTGCATTGCAGAACGCCTTGGCTCTTCTATATCTAAGGAAGATGATGACCATCAATTAGAACAAGAAATCTTGTTATGCATTGGCCAACGTGTTATGTTGACCTGCAATTTATGGATCCAAACATGATTGGTTAATGGAGCACTAGGCTTGGTCACTCAAATTGCCTACACAGAAGGAATCAACCCTCCAAGCTTGCCAGCATATGTCGTTGTGGAGTTTGATACATATCTCGGTCCACCATGGGACAATGTCAAACCCAAAAAAATACCAATCCCACCCATTAAACGTGGCAATAAGAAACAAATCCCACTCAAAATGGCATGGGGTTTGACTATACATAAATCCCAAGGATTAACACTCTCCAAGGCAACCATAGACATTGGAAAGGTTGAACGACAAGGCTTAACCTTCACTGTAATATCACGCATCAAATCATTAGCATGTTTGCACATCTCCCCCTTCTTCTCTTTTGACTGTTATGCAAAAATGCAAGCTATCACATTTGTTGCAATGAGAAAAAAAGAAGAAGCACGCTTACATGCTTTGTCATTATAACCCATAACTCTATGATATATACTTCATCTCTTTTTCCTTCATATCCTCATGGATTCATCTGGTTTCTTATAATGCCTTTTCAAATACTGAACTTACTGGAACCAATCTTATATGGTTTCACGTTGTAACCCATTCTTACTCTTCTCATATGAATACATTTACTCCATCTCTTTGTCCTTCATATGTCATGGATGCTTCTTGTTTCTTAATATATTTAGCACACATTTTCATGCTCTTTTTTATTCCTTAAAAATTTTCAACTCACTTTTCCTATTTCGTACATTTCTTCACATACCACATAAGATATTAAATCAATGTACTTTTTTTACATTTATTTAAGATGAAAAACACATAACATAACGTTAAGGTTAAGCTTGCAATTTGTACACATTCCTTTAATGCTCATTTCTTTTCTTCTTTCTTCCACATCTTTTATATCAAATACTGTTAATATAAAAATCACCCATTACTTCAGCTTTCCCATTCGCCTGCTTAGGGGGTATGCTAATTATCTGGTTGTGAACTATGTGAGGGATTTAATGTTGTAGAATGATACATCGTATTAAGGAATAGATAAGAGCCAACTAAAACAAATATTATTTTGATCTTTATATGTGAAAGACAAGTATTGTGTGATGAATCAATGATCATTGACCAACCAATCATTAAAAGTGAAGATATTGATGAATTATTGAAAATATAACCCTTCCTTTAATCTTTTATGATATTTATTATCCTTCACAAATAACAAGAATTTCAAAATTTTACATTTCTTGAAGAGTATTTTTTAATACCTTAATATTATTAAAGGAATTAAAAAATTATATCACTCCATACACCATTTGGCCGTATATATATGACAGTGTATTCGATATGCATACCACTAACGAATCAAAATATAGCATTTTATTCGATCTGCACACATAAAGAGGATAAAAATCCATTAATTTCCACTTTATTCGATGTGCAAGCAAATAACAAATCAAACGAAAGAAAGATGATAAAAAATGCTTTCATTTCCCGAGGGATATAAGACAATGAAAAGCGGTCCAAGGAATCTATGGAATAAGACAAGGAAAAGCGGTCCAAGGAATCATGCCAAGTGAACAAATATAAAAATAATTAAATTACATTATATATTATATTATATTATTTTTATTTTTTTAATTATTTTTATAATAATTATTTTTTATATTTACATATTTCATTTATAATATATTCTTTAAATTTAAGTTTTTTTATTAAATATCAAAATTCAATAGTTAAGTTATAACAGTCCTTCTAAACTTAATCCAATTAGGAGTAAAAAACATTACATCTAATTCCGTCTTCAAACATTGAGCTAACTTACTATATATATATACAAACATTGAGTTAACTATATATATATATATATATATATATTTATTTATTTATTTTTATTGTATTGACCTTATTCATTATTTAAAATATAATGACAACCATCTTTAAATATATACAAATATTGAGCTAAAGAGTCTAAGTGGGCCTAATGGTTCAGAATATGTGTTTCCTCTTAAGAGGTCACAAGTTCAAATCCAGAAGGGGATAGGGTATGTATACCTCCATAAACTTTACTAGTCAAATCACTGACCTTATTTTAATAATCAATTGTTCCCAAGGTGGAAAGAAACGTCATAATAATGAGATGTGACTAAATGTAGTTGTTTCCACTAGATTAACAATATATGTAACCATAGTGTGTTATGCAATGTGATGACATCACAAATACCTTAGAATATGCTATGCTTAACCATGATATGAACATATATGCAACATACAAACTATCCCTTAGCTTATTGCACCCTCATGGAAGTTAAAATAAACATATGTTTTCAGGATTGAGGAAATACTTGTACAAAGTGTCCTCTGCCCAAGTCTATGTCTTGTTTTTATTGGCAACAAAGTATGAAAAATCCATGGTGGTGTCGAATTGTCTCATAACTAGTCCATTGAGATTTGGCCCTCTAATAAACTCCATTGGAGTGAACACACCCATAACAGTAGATCCAAACTTGTAAGAATAGAAAAATGAATACAAGGGGTGAACTACCCCTTAACAGTTAAGGTAAACCATAAATTAATTTACAATGGTAAGAACAAACTCTAATGTTGATGGTCGGTCGACAGATAGTTAAGGAAAATATATCAAACAATGGATAGACCATAAAGAACACTTATCTAAACTTAGTATCTATAGCGTTAGCCTCAACATAGTACCAAGGATGAATTCAACCACATAGTTAACCCAAGTATGATATGTAGGATGAAGTGCAAAATGTGATAATAATGGTCAATCAACATACTATTGGGACGAATTTAGGAAACATGCAAATATCACAAATCTAGGCATTGTTGAATTTAGCCTCCACATAATATGGGTAATTTGCATATAAATAGTCCTAACTTTAGGGTATATTAATTTGTAGACGAGATTAAAACAAATTCCAAGTGAATCAATGGCATGAAACCTATATTTGAGATTTGAAGTTCACCCAAATTGTATAACAAAACAACAACATAGAAAGGTAATATGAAAACTTATATATGTTCAATGCGTGTCATCTCAAGACAAGGGTGTTCAAAATGTCATTCAACAATTTCTCAAGACATTCTATCACCAATTTATGATTTTCTAATGGCTAGAAAACTTAGCAGTTATCTCACATGCAATTGAATAATGACAAGCACTCCAAATGCAAAGCTCAATGACAGTAATTGATATTGTCAATAACAAGAGTGGAATTTTCAAGTGTTGTAACAATTTAAAACCATTGGTTTGTCCATAAAATACCTTTTTCTTTCATGTTGAACACCTTTTTATTTCAAATTGGACTTAGTTTGGCATAATTCTTGACCTTGTCTTTCCCCAATATTTTGAATTCAAACAATTATGTAAGAAAATTTCAGAAAAGAGAAGCAAGATTCTAACCATAGTAGCTTGCCAAATCTCATAGTCAACACTAGAGTAGTTATCTATCTATCATTGAAATTAAAAAAGAAAAGTTCACAGTGGCTTCACCAAGTACATGTAAAAGGACATTCGCTAGCTCAAAGATCCTCTTATCAAACTAGGAATAGTACTATTGATCTGGATTTTATGAGCAGAATGAAATGAATACAGATTATTAACAGGTGCTTAACACAAAATAACAGAGATACAGTAAAACTGGTTTTCTATTCAATCATGAAATAGGTTGAAACTGTAAAATGCAGCGGAAACAAGCTTGCTGGAATGGTGGCGGCTTATCTCTGAGAAGAGATGTGACGGCAGCGTGCATTCGCAAGAAGAAGGTTACAATGAGGCTCTGAAGGCATTTTTACAATAAGAAAGAATTCCCAAAACCCTAGACATCCAAAAACCTAACCCTAGGAGATGAAGTGCCAAAAGTCATGTGGGCCCCGTTTGGATAAGTTAGTACATCAACTTCCCAGGGTCGTAACTTTTGCATACGATCTCCGTTTTAGGCGTGTGATAGCCCGTTGGAAAGGTATCATAGAGGAGATTCGTTTTGGGGGCTCAATTATGCATTTAGATATCATTGAGGAGATCTATCCCGAAAACCCTTCATTTAGGCCCTCAAAATGGACTCGAAAATTAAAATTGCTAAAAATAGTAAATTGCCAAAATTGTCAGAAAACTATTTTGAGCCAGTTGGAAAAGGTGGGTAGCCACCGATATCCATCTGGATCAACAATCCTAGACATTAAATTCAAAATGGAGAAAAAATTTGTTACTACTTCAATTTTTGTGGCCAAAAAATGCCTCATATTAGACCAATAAACTTAATAAAACCATATAACCTCCCTTTTGAGAAACCCCTACCAACAAACCACCTAAGAAAAACCCTTGAAATTCCATTTTCAGCCATTTTTAGCCATAAGGCATGCAATTTACATAATTCCAAAAACAAATTAGGGGACCTATGTGCAATCTTTATCATGATAGGAATCAAAGCAATACTAAACACCATCAACTAAACTATTGGATATCCTCAAAATAATAACAATTTTTCCAAAATAAGAGCATTTAAGCATATCGATGGTGTAGATCCAAGGGTTTCCTTGGGACTGCTTCAATTTAACTTGGGGAAGATGAACCCTCCTAGGGTTTGATCAATTCCTTCACCTCATTCTCCAATTTTAGAAACAATAGTCAATCCTAAGATTCTTTGCTAGAGTGGTGCTAATGTTCTGCATGAAGATTTGGGCATGTCAATCAAACTTTGGTTGGAAACATCCCTTCACCATTGTTGGAGGTTATTTTGGGGGGGAACAAGCCTATATTTTCAAACAAAATTTTTGTATAACTCACCCATCTTTGGTGTATTCTAGGGGTTTCTGGTGGCTTTGTTGATTCATGTGCATGTTGGGGCTCTATACTTCTTTGTAGATGATCCAAGGTATTAAATAAACCATTATGGCTCACCTGCGCAACTATTTCTTAGATAACTTAAAGAACTCATAAGAAACTTTCACTAAAACAGGTTATGTAGTGTTTATATATTCATTTCAAATGGAACATAGGGGTGAGGATTTCCTTCTCCACTTTTAGAGTCTGATTACCTAAAATAGGGATAGAGAAAAGAGTAGACTGATAGGATCGTTTGCTCTATCATTTTTCTTTTCTTTCTCCATTGAGGGTTTCTTGGGTGTGCGAGAGCGATTGTCCTCGAGAGAGACAAGATCGAGACCCAACTTGCTATACTCAGACCTCGTCGGGGACATGCAGTGAAAAACGATCAAGAGAAGCCTGCTCTGATACCACTGATCCGGATTATTTTCGGCACGAAATGAGAGCGGAGATATAATAAGGAAATGCACAGAGATATCGCATATATCCAATAATATAACATAAATGTATCAGAGATGAAACCATAAACACATATATACAGTAATACACGATTTCTATTAATGAAAGAAATGTACAGAGACTGTAAAAATACAGAGTGAAAGACTCGCTAGAATGCTGGCAGCTTATCTCTGAGAAGAGATGTGACGGCTACTCGCATTCGCAAGAAGATGATTACAATGAGGCTCTGAAGGCCTTTTTACAATAAATGGAAATGCCAAAAGTCCTAGACATCCAAAAACCTAACCCTAGGAGATGAAGCGCCAAAAGTCATGTGGGCCTCGTTTGGGTAAGTGAGTACATCAACTTCCCGGGGTCGTAACTTTTGCATACGATCTCCATTTTAGGTGTGTGATAGCTCGTTGGAAAGGTATCGTCGAGGAGATTCATTTTGGGGGCT
Organism: Picea engelmannii; assembly: GCA_009831015.1. Classification (NCBI taxonomy): domain Eukaryota; kingdom Viridiplantae; phylum Streptophyta; class Pinopsida; order Pinales; family Pinaceae; genus Picea; species Picea engelmannii. Next base: position 319,320 of record ML779017.1, on the reverse strand, counting down.
CAATCATTCCTTCGGCTATCATTGAGAACCTCTATCTCGAAAAACCTTCATTTGGACCCTCAAAATGGCCCCGGAAGTTAAAACCTGCTAAAAATAGTAAATTGCCAAAAAGCCATTTTGAGCCATTTGGAAAAGGTGCGTGGCCACCGATATCCACTTGGATCAATCCTCCATCCTTAGGAAGCAATGGTCTCCATTGCGTTGAGTTTTCGGGGGAGAGGGAAAAGCGTTTGTTGAATCTGCATCTTGGTGGGCTGCTTGTCTTGTTGGAGAAGTCACGCTGCTTAGTTTGTGGAAATCTGTCACGAACCTGTGGCTGGAAGGTTTGGACCTTTTTAACCAGTCTGGCTATTTTAGATGACTGTGTGCAGAAGGAATCTTCGTGCTTTGCTGCAA
>ML779017.1:269100-317791 GCA_009831015.1 Picea engelmannii | reverse complement strand
TCTTGCCGTAGTGTGGTCCATCTCATGTACTGGTCCTCATAGTTGCCAACAGGGTAGTACTGTTCCTTTATCGCATCCACAAAAAATTCCCAAGTGGGCTCGGCCCCATATATTCCAGAATCCTCTGTGGAACTCTGCTCCCAATAAGTTTCCCACCAATGTTTGACATGGGGGAGAGCCTTAAGGAGTGTGAAGGTGATATTTTCCTTGTCTGGAAAATTATGAACATAGAAATAACCTTCTAGCAGATTTAACCATTTATCTAGGGCATCTGCATCTATTTGACCTTCAAATACGGGAATATCAAAATTAACCTAAACCTTGAAAGGCGAGGTGCCTCCAAAGTGGTTTCTTGATGAAGATGCGCCTGATGCTATCGGAAAGCGTTGAAGGATGTGGGAAAAATTATCCATTATTTCATCCCTCTGTCGCGTGAGAGCTTGCTCAAGCAACAGACTCATAGGATCATCTGCTCCATCGTTTTTCTTTTTCTTCCGCCATTGAGGGTTTCTTGGGTGTGAAAGAGTGATTGTCCTTGAGAGAGACAAGCTCGAGACCCAACTTCCTATACTCAGACCTCGTCGGGGACATGCAGTGAAAAACGATCAAGAGCAGCCTGCTCTGATACCACTGATCCGGATTATTTTCGGCACGAAATGAGAGCGGAGATATAATAAGGAAATGCACAGAGATATCACATATATCCAATAATATAACATAAATGTATCAGAGATGAAACCATAAACACAGATATACAGTAATACATGATTTCTATTAATGAAAGAAATGTACAGAGACTGTAAAAATACAGAGTGAAAGACTCGCTAGAATGGTGGCAGCTTATCTCTGAGAAGAGATGTGATGGCTACTTGCATTCACAAGAAGATGATTACAATGAGGCTCTGAAGGCCTTTTTACAATAAACGGAAATGCCAAAAGTCCTATATATCCAAAAACCTAACCCTAGGAGATGAAGCGCCAAAAGTCATGTGGGCCCCGTTTGGGTAAGTGAGTACATCAACTTCCAGGGGTCGTAACTTTTGCATACGATCTCCGTTTTAGGTGTGTGATAGCTCGTTGGAAAGGTATCGTCGAGGAGATTCATTTTGGGGGCTCAATAATTCCTTTGGCTATCATTGAGAACCTCTATCTCAAAAAACCTTCATTTGGACCCTCAAAATGGCCCCGAAAGTTAAAACTTGCTAAAAATAGTAAATTGCCAAAATTGCCAAAAAGCCATTTTGAGCCATTTGGAAAAGGTGGGTGGCCACCGATATCCACCTGGATCAATTGGATGGTCGTATAATTAGATGGATGGAAAATTCACAACAAACATCCCAAAGAACGATGTAGACTCTACAAACAAAATTCTTTACATTGGAAAATATATGTCATATTTTTTATACCTCTATACCTTCTCAATGATGGAATATTTGTTTATATTTGAAACATGGATATTAGGATATGTTTTTAAATGCATATTTGTGGTGTTATTTATTAGGAAAATAGAATATTCAGAGAATACATAACATAATATACCAATATTTAGAGAAGAAATGACAAATTATAACAACAATAGACAATTGTAGAAGAACCATAATACCACAAATAGTAGTACCTTTATTGATGAAAGCAATGTTCACTTTCCTCTTTGAGGGGGAAAACTATAGATTCGCAAAGATCCAATTACAATATGCTTGACAAGACATCCCATTAGCTTGCTTCTACTTCATTATATAGTTTCTATCTAACCTTCTAGGAACTTTCTAGTAGGTAGAACCTTCTAGTAAGCCTTCTTACAATTGTTGCTTTCACACTACATGTAATGCCCCTGTTTCCCCCAACTTGTAATTAATCATTAATTATGATCACCATCCTATGGCATGGGAACAATGTAAATGTATTATTGTTTAGATTTCCAATAACTGGTTGTGGGGGTGAAGCCTTAAAGTACTGGCCATGATATCACTAGAGGAAAGAGTGAGGGAACAATAGAGAGGGTTCATTATGTCAAAATGACCCAAATTCTCTTTGTTAAAATAATAAGCCTCATCCCGATCCTAGGGAAAAACCAGTTAATGAAAGAAGGACCGGTGGTTGAACAATCAACTACCCCCATGAATGGAAGCATGCAAAGTTTGGTCGAGGAGACAAAAAACTACCAACCCGAAGTATCACAGAGTGTAGTTTTTTTGTAGGCCCAGATTGACCCGAGTTTCTTCTGACAGAAGGAACATGATAGGTACAAAAAATTCATGGGGAGGAAAAAGGCATGCAAGAATACACACGAAGGTAGACAAGAAGGGACACAGCGGGTGGGGTCTACGACCAAGGGATATGTATAGAGAAAGAGGAGGAGCACTTGAGGCTGTCCAAGTGAGGAGAAGAACTGGAAGATAAAGTTGTTTTGGTTACTAGAGAGAAATAGAGAGAGGATCTCTGAGAATTTGCAGAAAACTGGACTTGAGCAGAAGGTCACGAGTTTGATGCTGAGGGAGCATCTGATAAACCTCACAGAGGATGTGACAGAGAAAGAACCTCTAAGAAACTGCAAAATTTCCCTAGTGATATCATGGCTTGGCACGGGGGTGGCCAGAGTGATAAGAATGAATCCGTATGAGCCTACAGTTGGGTGGAAAGGAAAAAACCCACAGTCTGTTGGTCGGTCATCGACTATAATAGATAAGTATTTCCTTTACTCTGTGCATTTTAATTGAAATGTATGATTTTAATTTTTGTAATTGTGATAGATTGTGCCTCACATGAAATTGATGGAAATAATGCTTATTGTTCTTCTGTAAACTATTTCCTTCGAATGGTTGTAAGATGACAAGTGTGGCCTCCGAGCTGGTTGGGAAATCCTCAAGGTATTTTTCCTAGGGATCAAATTCATAGTCCTTGAGTCGGGGCAGACTTTACTAGATGACTACAATATTGTTGATCCTTCAAAAATACTGTTCCCTATTTTAAAATCTACGTTCTGTGAATGGAGCGCTCTTCCTTCAAACCAATCATCCAAGTAACTGAGAGCTCATGCCCATGGACTTAACCAAATTTTGAATGAGAGCTAAGGGTGTAGCCCTCAAAACTTGTCGAAAAATTCATATGACCAGGACCATGGAACCTAGCACTATGCCCAATAGGAGCTAAGCCTTGTGAGATTTCCGGTATCGGGGGTCCGAAGCTCCGAGATATTGGAATCCTCATAACACCCAAATTGCGCCGAAGGTGACCTATTAAACTGGTAACTTGATGGATGAACAACATATGGCAGTTAGTTACCCATCTTTGTAGGATTCATCCCCTTGCTAAACCCCGATCCACCCCTCAGACACAAAGTGACGAGAGCTGTAGATCTGAGGATGCTTCGGGACCTTTCATGGACGTTGTATCTAGACTGTGGCTAGTCTGGAGTTTTCCACTTCGAGAGTAAAAAGGAGATTACAAATCAGAACCCCTGAATGCCAAAGTTACGAAGCAACGAAGGTTGTAGATCTATGGGTCTACATGGACTCATCTCGACCATGGGATATAAGGAGCATTGGAAGGCTTTCAGACTAGAGTGGCATGGCATGCTGATGTCACTCAAAGTGATGTGGACCCACGTTCAACGTTCCACATGTCACCCTGATTCGTGATTTTCACGGACCCTATGAGCCCATTAGAATTTGACATGTGTCACCCATTGATGGGGCCATGTGTCATCTCTTCCCTTGCCATGTGTCATCCCCCTAGCACATGCTCGCATTTCCTAACAGTTGGTGGAGTACCTGGAACCACCGAGAGTTTAGGACTTCAGAAAAGTTGGGGTGTTGGGATGCTGGGGATTAACTTGGCTAAAGGACTAGACCCACCTGTCCCTGCCCTTGCATTTAATGAGTTTCCACGTGTAACTATGGAATCTTTTGGAATCCGGGAATTCGAGACTCCAGAGGTTTGGGGTGCAATATCTTAGATAAGCCAAAAAGGTCGAAAGCCAGAGCCACATGGCAAGATTTCGGGTTCCTTCGAAAGTTTGGGATTTTGGGACTCTGGAGGGCATGCGCATATAAAGAAAAAGGGGCGTTCAAAGCCAAAGCACCGAACACCGAATTCTTGTAACTTTGTGTGTTAAACAAGGACACAGTTCCACCATTGGATTTAACGGTGGATGGATTTACACCATGGATGTAGGAGCACTGGGGAACTCCGAGACTTCAGGGAACCTAGGGATGGTATGAATGAGATAGACCAATGTGGGTGCCATGTGCCCCTTGACCAATAATGCCTACAGAGGTTTGGAAGGGCGTATCTCCCAATCCATAGCTCAGATTCGAGCAGGGTAGCAGTTGTTAGATAGCTCTTGATGAGAAGGAGAGGATGGAGATCTCAGAAAGAGGATTTGAGATAATTAAGGAAGGATAAATTTTGATGCCCCATCCTTAAAAAGGGTACTTAGGGGTTGGGTGTGTTACAAAGTGGTATCAGAGTGGGCAACAACACTTGACCTACTTGGGCTCACGAAAGAGTCAAGTAATTATTTTATTTATTAGAAAAATTTAAGGGGGCGGGTACTCTACCATACCCTATCTAGCAAAGCATGGTTCAAAAACAAGCCTGAATGGGCTAGAGAACAATCATAAGACTAGTTTACCAAGGCTAAGATGAGCCTTTTGAGAATATTACTATCGTATGGAAATTATCTGCATAATTTCCTTGAGGAGACAGATGTAGATTAAAATTTAGTTGGGATTTTACCCAACAAGATTGAATCAAGCTAGAGTGTGGTAGAAGAATCCTATCATTTATTTGGGAAATTATATCCAGTCCTACAAAAGTGGGATTATGCTGAGAGACATTAATAAGAAAAATTGGATGCAAATGGCATAAACCTATTTTAAGGAATACTTGAGTCCAAAGGGAAAATGGACTAAATAGGTGGAAGGAATTGCCTAAAAAGTGAGCTTAATGAAGCCTATGTTAATTAAAAGTGTTGATTAAATGAAGGATCTGGTATCGAGAGTAAAATCCTCCATGTCTAGAGGCCTTATGGAAGTAGGTGAGATCAACCTACTTGACCTGTCATAACTAAAAAGAACTTCCTACAAGGGTAAACCCCCCCTTGTAAAATAAAATAAGTCATGGAAGAAGTGGAATGCAAAGAGGTAAGTAAATGGAACCCGTCTACACTGTATACAGGGGTATAATGCTTGGTGCATGAAAATATGTTGAAATACATATCGCAAAGAAAGAACATGCATATGACATGCATATATACTTATTATAGTTTTCCATTGAATGTAAAATATGGTGATTATATGGTTAGTTATTATCTGACTATGGCAGCATAAGTAAAAGGTTGATGATGTTGAGTACATAGTACCCTATGAGGATAAGGTAGAAGGATTAATGAAATGGTGATCCTGAATGAGGTAGAGGAAGTGTTGGATCACTTCTAGATGACCAATGGGTCAGGATGATATCCATAAGTGGATGGTATCCATATAAGGTATGGATTAGTATGCTCAAGTAGTAGTGAGACAGAATATAGAAAAGGATTCCCTTGATCGAAAAATATACTAATTGACGCAGCCGCAGCCGTAGCCACTCTCGCTCACACAGGATCTTCTCTTTCCTTGGCCCGAAGAACACTAACTGGTCCTTCTATTTCCCTATTGGGAAATCTGCACCCACAGATCTCTTCTGCGCGATCCCCCCTTTCTTTACTTATCGGAGGATCGGAACTCACGGCTTCGCAAGTTCATTGTCGATCACTGGGCTCTCGAATCCCCGAGACCCAATGGCCAGTCAACGCTGAATTCTCTCTTTCTTCTATTGGAAATTTCCTTATCGTTCTTTCGCTACTCGTGATATCGAACACTATGATTTTCYGACTCCCGATACCCGATGCAATGGGTCACTTCTAGATGACCAATGGGTCAGGATGATATCCATAAGTGGATGGTATCCATATAAGGTATGGATTAGTATGCTCAAGTAGTAGTGAGACAGAATATAGAAAAGGATTCCCTTGATCGAAAAATATACTAATTGACGCAGCCGCAGCCGTAGCCACTCTCGCTCACACAGGATCTTCTCTTTCCTTGGCCCGAAGAACACTAACTGGTCCTTCTATTTCCCTATTGGGAAATCTGCACCCACAGATCTCTTTTGCGCGATCCCCCCTTTCTTTACTTATCGGAGGATCGGAACTCACGGCTTCGCAAGTTCATTGTCGATCACTGGGCTCTCGAATCCCCGAGACCCAATGGCCAGTCAACACTGAATTCTCTCTTTCTTCTATTGGAAATTTCCTTATCGTTCTTTCGCTACTCGTGATATCGAACACTATGATTTTCCGACTCCCGATACCCGATGCAATGAAACTCCAGTGTACGCGTGAGCTGTCTCTTCAACTCCTTGTCACTAACTCCTACCATGGCCCCACACAATTCTTCCATCGGGATATCGCGTTTCGCGATTTCGAATGGTAAGATTTCTCTGTTCTCGAAACCCCCGATTCTCCGAACCCCGACTTCCTTGGATCTCCTGACACGCGTCTTCAACAATGAACGGTTCTGGCTCGTCGGGATATCGCAGATCACGATATCATAATTCTCTTTGCAACAACTTGGAGCTTCGACTCGCGAATCCCCGATACACGATACCACGTGTAGATCCGATGGTCCTTGTGACTCTGATCGATGGCTCTGCTTCTCCTGAGCTTTAAAACTTCATACGTTCTCGCCGTAACCTCCTTGTACCTCTGCAATATCCAGTGACACTTGGCACTTCACGAAATATCCTCAGAGGATTTCGATTGTCCGTTCTCCCTTTGGTGATTCTGCGAAACGATTGCATTCCTCTCGATGAAGCTCGTCCGCCTGCTCGCAAGCCTGCTACTCTTCTTGCAAGCTTTCAAGGAACCAACTCCCTGTGCTTTCCCTGGTAATTACTCAAGGTTGTATACCTCCTGAGTTTTTTTTTCACGACCCTCAATTCTTCTTGGAAACCTCTTGCACGCACTCCTTGCGGCAACACTTCAACCTCACTGAGTGTTGAAGTTCCTCGACTCTGCGCACTCCTGCAGCAGCAGTCTTTTAACACTTCACTCAGGTTCGCAACCCTGAGACTTTTACCTGGCCTACGCACTCCTTGCACGTCACTGTGCCTAACTGCACCTCCAAGGAAATGAGAACAAAAGCTATCTCTAATTGAACCCTTCTATCAACGCACTCCTTGCGGACAATTCGGCTGCACTCCTTGCAGGAATTCTCTGGCTCAATTAGAGAAACAATTGAAACTCATCCTTTCACCCTCTCAGACTTCAATTCATACATGAAATCACATACACAACATGTAAAAGAAAATGTATAGCTGGAAGCAAACATTCATGAGCATAACATCAATACACAAAGAATAGACACATAACCATGAATTTGAATCAAAGCTTCTTCTATTAATTCAAATATCAGTACATGGATGTTCTCTACGTAGTTCTCTGCATGATCTTGCTCTTCCTGCTTCTGAATTATGTTACAATGTACAATGAGGGTGTCTATATCCGTTTTCCCTCTTGGGCTCTAAAGCTATCAAATCTAGAATTAAATTCCTATCTACCATCATTAACGAGAGATTAAAGGCTCAAGGTCCATTACAATATACAAGTGCGCCTTATCTTAAATTACTCATTTAAGATCTGCGCAACAGTTCCAAAGCATTTTCAAAATTTGTGTTGGCTCATCCAGCTGTCTTCCACTTCCGCGCTGGCTCGCTTGATGTGCTGGCGATGCTCCTGCATCATACTCCTTGGCTTGAAAACTTTCATGGGATCCTGTCCATGAGCTCTTGCACGGTCTGTCCATGCATCTATATTTCTGCTTCATTCTCCCAGCTGGCATCTTCAACTGGATGATTCTTCCATTTGACTAGATACTCATAGTATTCTTTCCTCCTGGTCTTCTTACCCACTCTCTTGTCCAGTATGCATTCCATTTGCGGCTTCTTTGCAACTGGAAATTTTTTTACCCACTGGATCACTGGCTACCCATCTCCAGCCTCTACTTCTCCAGCCTTGTATGGGTATAAATCTGCAACATTGAATATTGGAGATATTTTGATGCCATTCGACAACTCGATTTCATAAGCATTTTCTCCGAATTTTCTCAAGACCTTGCATGGCCCGTTTTTCTTCATTTTTAGTTTATTGTATGTTCCTTTTGGGAACCTTTCTTTCCTCAAGTGTGCCATAACTAGATCACTAACTTCAAACTGAAGTTGTCTCCGATGCTGATCCGCTCTGCGCTTGTACTCCTGGCTTGATTTCAACAACCGCTCCTTCACCTGGCTGTGAAGTTCTTTCATCGCCTCAACGAATTCTTCTACACTAACGCTTCTAGTCGCAGTCTGTTCTGAATCCCTCATTTCAGAAAATCCGCTCGTCTGCATACCATATACAATCTGAAATGGACTTCGGCCTGTGCTCCGATTCACTGAGTCATTGTATGCAAACTCTGCCTGTGGTAATATACTATCCCACTGGCTATGGTGCCCTGTCACCAAGCTCCTCAACAAGTCTCCCAGACTTCTGTTTACCACTTCTGTTTGTCCATCCATTTGAGGATGATAAGAAGAAATAAACACTAAGTTAGTTCCTAGCTTCTTCCACAAGGTCCTCCAAAAATGTCCTATGAATTTTGTGTCTCTGTCCGAAACTATACTTTTCGGCAACCCATGAAGTCAAAAGACCTCTTTGATGAACATATTTGCGATGTGGGTCGCATCGCTAGTCTTCTGGCATGGAATGAAGTGTGCCATCTTAGAAAACCTATCCACTACCAAAAAGATTGAATCAACACCTCTTTGCGTCCTTGGCAAACCCAATACAAAATCCATGCTGATCGCCTCCCACATCCTTTCTGGTATGGGAAATGGATGATAAAAACCCGCATTCTTCTTCCTTCCCTTTGAATGATGGAAAATTCTGCATCTGTCCACAAACCTCTTAACATTTGCTCGCATCCCCGGCCAAAAATATGATTCATTCAACTTCGCGAATGTTTTGTCATGGCCAAAATGTCATGCTAATCCACCACTGTGTTTCTCCTTTAACAAGTTCTCCCTCATGGAGCATTTCGGGATACACAGTTGATTGCCTCTGAACAACAATCCTTCATGGATCATATAATCTATCCAATGACTCCTATCTCTGAGAACTGGATTCTCAGTTGCTTCATACGCCTCTGCAAAATTTGCATCACCTGCGTACATGTCCTTGAGATCATCGTAACCTAAGGTTTTGACTCGGAATTCCTGCAACAACAAACATTTCCTGCTCAAAGCATCAACCACTTTGTTAGCAGTACCCGAAATGTGTTTAATAAAAAATGTGAAAATTTTCATATACTCTACCCATTTTGCATGTTTCTCATTCAACTTCTCCTGTTAAGTCACAAACTATAATGCATGGTTATCACTATATAAAACAAATTCTTTCGGGATCAAGTAATGCCTCCACTTCTTCAGTGCTTGTATGATAGCATAAAATTCCTTATCATACGTGGAGTATTTCAATTTTGCCTCGTTCAACTTCTCACTGAAATATGCAACTAGTCTGTCTTCCTTACTCAAGACTGCTCCTATGGCAAAACCGCTTGCGTCACATTTCACCTGAAATGTCTTTTGGAAATCTGGCAACACCAACACTGGTTGTTTCGTGATCTTCTGCTTCGACAGATTGAAGCTCTTCTCAGCCTCTGCTGTCCAGTGAAAAGACTTATGCCGCTTCTTCACTGTGTCCATCATCGCTGCGCTAATTCCACTGAAATTCCGGTAGAAACTAGCTAAACCATGAAAACTCCTCACCTCGAAAATATTTCTCGGTGATGGCCAATTCTTGATCACTTCCACCTTATCCGGATCCATCCTCAACTCATTCGCTGAAATAAAAAACCCCAAGTAAATGAGCTCTGTCTTCATTAATGAGGACTTCTTCATATTAATCAACAACTTCTCCTGCTGTAGCTTCCCCATCACTGTAGCCAAATGCTTCAAGTGTTCTTCCACTGACTTACTGTAAATCAATATGTCATCCAAATACACAATGACGAACTCCTCGATGAACTCCCTCAGGAATTCGTTCATCAACCTCATAAAGGTACTTGGTGCATTCACCAAGCCAAACGGCATGACTAGCCATTCATACAAACCTTCATTGGTTTTGAAGGCTGTCTTCCAATCATCACCCTCTCTCATGCGAATCTGGTGGTATCTGCTCTTTAGGTCAATCTTTGAAAAATATTGGGCTCCACTCAAGCAGTCCATTAAATCATCCATTCTTGGCAATGGAAACCTATACCTGATGGTTATCTTGTTGATTTCCCTCGAGTCGGTACACATTCTCCAACCTCCATCCTTTTTTGGACTGAGTACCGTTGGAACGGCACACAGACTCAAACTTTCCCTGTCCAACAACTCCTGGACCTACTTCTTGACCTCTTCATTTTCTTGCGGCGTCAACCTATACATGGCTTTGTTTGGCAAACTAGCTCCTGGTATGAGATCAATATGATGACTCACACTCCTCATTGGTGGCAACGGACGAGGTAATTTGTCCACTATGATGTCAACGAACTCTTCCAGCAGTTCCTGAACCTCATCTGGTAGATTGTCCACTATTGTGCTGGTCAGAACAATCCTCGTCTTTCTGACCACAAAGAATTGTGGATCTTCTTTCTTATTAACTTCAGTAAGAAGCTCCTTCCCACTCATGAGAAGTACTGTGTTTCTTACTTCCGGCTTCACTTCCTTATCCTTTATCAGAAGCAACATATGGGTTCTCCCATTCTTCTCTAGAGTATATGTGTTCATTCTCCCATCATGAATCACATTTCTATCATATTGCCATGGTCTACCCAGCAATAGATGACATACATCCATGGGAATAACATCACATAAGATCTTATCATTATATCCACCTATCTTGAATTCAACCAAGCATTGTTTAGTAACAGTTACCTGGTGTCATTTTTGTAGCCACGAAACTCTGTATGGGCTTGGATGATCAGTCGTCTCCAGCTCCAGCTTCTCTACCATTTCCATGGATACGAGATTATCCGTGCTACCACTGTCTACGATAACCTTGCATACCCTATCCTTGGTCTTGCAAGCTGTTCTAAAGAGTCTGATCCTTTGGACTAAGCTTTCCACCTCCTTCTCAGGTGTCAAAAGGACTTTACGCATCATCAATGACCTTTCGCCTTCAGCATCTTCTGCCTCAACATCCCTCCTCTGCGATTCGGTGATGTGAGCTTCTCCAATGTCCTTCTTTTTCTTTGGACACTCATAAGACTTGTGCCCATTCTTCCCACATGTAAAGCATGTGATTACTCCTCCTCTTCCTATTCCTCTACCTATGGTACGAGGAAAAGTGTTGTTGTCAGCATATCCTCCACTCTGATCTGTATGCTGCCCTCTCTGTTCAATGTATGGCCCTCGCTGTGAGGTCCCACCTCTCTCAATCTTATCCTGAGGTTGCTTCCATTCCTCCTTGGGCTTCTGGTATTTGTCCTAGGAAACTGCTTTTCCTCTGGGATGGCTTCTGCCTCGACCTCTCTGACCTGGCTTTCGGCTCAGTTTCTCCTCAGCTTTCAGAGCCATCTGATAAGCATCCTCCACCGTTCGGATGGTAACCATTCTCAATTCATCCTGAATGTCATATCTCAGACCATTTAGATATCTAGCAACCTTCTCATCATCGCTCTCCCGATGACCTTCTTTGATGTTCAGTCGATAGAATTTCTCAGTGTATTCTTTCACTGTCATCATCTTCTGTCTCAGGTTCTGCATCCTCCTGAACAGAGTAATTTGGTAATCTCTAGGGATGAACTTCACCTTCATTTTTGCAATCATTCGATCCCAACTCTTGATCTTCTACTTGCCTTTGTAGCATCTATCAGTTTGTAGCTCATCCCACCACAATGCTTCATGTCCCTTCAAGCGCATGACAACATGCTTGACTTTCTTGTCTTCTTCGACATCTTCATAGTTGAAGTATGTATCTAGAGCTCTAATCCAATCTAGAAGCTCCTCTGCATCCAGATTTCCCTCGTAAACTGGAATGTCCATCTTCGCCTTTGCACCCATCCAGGCAATAGATTTAATTAGGCGTTCGTTTGATGCATCTTCGGCTGCAACTTCCTCCTCTCGTTCAGCCTCAACTTCCCTTCGGAATCACTGAGATCCCCTACACTAGCTGTGCATCTTTGCGCTGTCTCCATGTCTTCGAGTCTAGCTCGGAGATCTCTCATCTGTCTCTCCATTTCTAGATTTACTACCTGCATGCCTCTTCTTTGTACCTCTCTATCCTCTGGATTAGGTGATTGTCTTTCTCTCCTGGGTGGAATGGCAAATTTCCTTCTTCTCTGCTACAGAAAGAAAAGAAAATTTCTGGTCTCTGATACCACTTTGACGTAGCCGCACACGCAGGCAGGCTCGCTCACACAGGATCTTCTCTTTCCTTGGCCCGAAGAACACTAACTGGTCCTTCTATTTCCCTATCGGAAAATCTGCACCCACAGATCTCTTCTGCGCGATCCCCCCTTTCTTTACTTATCGGAGGATCGGAACTCACGGCTTCGCAAGTTCACTGTCGATCACTGGGCTCTCGAATCCCCGAGACCCGATGGCCAGTCAACGATGAATTCTCTCTTTCTTCTATCGGAAATTTCCTTATCGCGCTTTCGTTACTCGCGATATCGAACACTATGATTTTCCGACTCCCGATACCTGATGCAATGAAACTCCGGTGTACGTGTGATTTGTCTCTTCAACTCCTTGTCACTTCTATCGGGATTTTGGGATTCACAGGATCGCGAATCCTGATGTCGATGGATTCAGGACTTTCCTTTTCCCAATCCTTGATATGGTATGCCACCTGTCCTCCACTAACTCATGTTGTGGCCCCACACAACTCTTCCATCGGGATATCGCGTTTCACGATTTCGAACTGTAATATTTCTCTGTTCTTGAAACCCCCGATTCTCCGAACCCTGACTTCCTTGGATCTCCTGACATGCGTCCTCAACAATGAACGGTTCTGGGCTCGTCGGGATATCGCGGATCATGATATCGCAATTATCGTTGCAACAACTTGGAGCTTCGACTCGCGAATCCCCGATACATGATACCACGTGTATATTCGATGTTCCTTGTGACTCTGATCGATGGCTCTGCTTCTCCTGAGCTTTAAAACTTCAGACGTTCTCACCGTAACCTCCTTGTACCTCTGCAATATCCAGTGACACTTGGCACTTCGCGAAATATCCTCAGAGGATTTCGACCGTCCGTTCTCCCTTTGGTGATTCTGCGAAACGATTGCATTCCTCTCGATGAAGCTCATCCGCCTGCTCGCAAGCCTGCTACTCTTCTTGCAAGATTTCAAGGCACCAACTCCCTGTGCTTTCCCTGGTAATTACTCAAGGTTGTATACCTCCTGATTTTTTTTTTCACGACCCTCAAGTCTTCTTGGAAACCTCTTGCACGCACTCCTTGCGGCAACACTTCAACCTCACTGAGTGTTGAAGTTCCTCGACTCTGCACACTCCTATAGCAACAGTCTTTTAACACTTCACTCAGGTTCGCAACCCTGAGACTTTTGCTTGGCCTACACACTCCTTTCACGGCACTGTGCCTAACTGCACCTCCAAGGAAATGAGAACAAAAACTATCTCTAATTGAACCCTTCTGTCAACGCACTCCTTGCGGACAATTCGACTGCACTCCTTGCAGGAATTCTCTGGCTCAATTAGAGAAACAATTGAAACTCATCCTTTCACCCTCTCAGACTTCAATTCATACATGAAATCACATACACAACATGTAAAAGAAAATGTATAGCTGGAAGCAAACATTCATGAGCATAACATCAATACACAGAGAATAGACACATAACCATGAATTTGAATCAAAGCTTCTTCTATTAATTCAAATATCAGTACATGGATGTTCTCTACGCAGTTCTTTGCATGCTCTTGCTCTTCCTGCTTTTGAATTATGTTACAATGTACAATGAGGGTGTCTATATCTGTTTTCCCTCTTGGGCTCTAAAGCTATCAAATCTAGAATTAAATTCCTATCTACCAGCATTAACTATATTAAATGCCGACTATCTACCTAAGGACGAGAGCTTAAAGGCTCAAGGTCCATTACAATATACACATGCGCCTTATCTTAAATGACTCATTTAAGATCTGCGCAACAGTTCCAAAGCATTTTCAAAATTTTTGTTGGCTCATCCAGCTGTCTTCCGCTTCCGCGCTGGCTCGCTTGATGTGCTGGCGATGCTCCTGCATCACTAATCAAGACCAATTAGAATCTTGATACACTGTCTTGTTACCTTAGGCATTGTTGGAATTGACTACATGGTATTTTTGGGTTGTTGTATAACTTTATGCTAGTTGAGGAAAACATTTCTTCTTACTGGTTGTTGTCGTGTAAAAGGGGGAACATAGTTATGACTATGTCTGATTAAACTTCCATGTGGATATCATGTGAATGACTACAATATCTTAGTAGAGATAGAAGCTCATTGATGAGTATATCTATGAGACTTATCATAAGAATGATTGGAAGATCCTTGGGAGAAGGATCTGTAAGTCTGATATGTCCATGTGTATGAATGACATGGAAAAAGGTACAGGCAATGGGCTTGCATGATGAATGTTTGGCTATGTTTGTATATGCTTGAGTACATGGATTTAATGCATTGTGAGTTTTCTTGATATGAAGATTGATATTAAGAACCAATAGATATGAATGAATGCTATTAAATGTTCAAGTGATGCACATGTATGATGCAAGAGTAAATGAACAAGGATGCTCTATTGTCAAGATAAGAGGAAACACAATTATGCCTTTGAGGATCGCATGAGAATGATTGTGAATAATCATGGGTTGAATGATTTTAAAGTAAATATGTATGTGAGATGTGAAATATACCTATTGTATCTACAAATAGGATTATGATTATGCATATGGTTAAGTACATCATGGATGTAAGTTAACAAAACAAAGAATATGTGTGGATAAATATTCTGTATGCATAACAAAGATGCATGTTTATATTCCTTATAGAAATATTTGGTACACAGTTGAAGCTAACTCAAGGTTGAGGCCATCACAACTAGTGAATATTATGCAATAAGGAAGTTGCATGCTGAAGGAGATCCCTGTGAAGGAACATGGTAAAGACTCTGTTAGGAGAACATAATCACAACCTTAATGACTGCTGAGAATTAAGCAGTGAGCTACAAGCCTATTTATATAAGAATCCTAGATTACATTCTAAAATAAAACGTATGACTAACGAATGAAGGTTGATCATTCTGATAACTGAATGGTAATGTGTAGAATGCATAGGTTCATGATTCATTATGAACAAAATTTCTTCTATCGGAGCATGCTGATGTATCCAATAGGTTAGGGAGATCCTAACCAAGGTTGCTCAAGGAAATGAGCAGGAAGATCTCAGGAGGGAGTAGATTGCATAAGCAAAGAAGGAGGAAAAAGGGGGAATACTATTCTCACCTTGAAAACTCTAAATTGTTTAACAGAGTTGTAAGCTTTAAAAGAACAGTTGTGGAAATGAGTACAACTATAAAAAGGAAATTAGATAGAGAAGTAAGTTTGAATGAACATGCTTGGTTGAGCCATATTAAGTAAAGGCAGCGAGGCCTTCGATTAACTCAGTTGGACTTAAATTCCAGGGTTTTGTAGAAGGATTTGGATGAGGGAAGAGTTCATTGACCCCTTCCTTGTTGTTTATTGTATTTCTTTGGTACGAGAGAGTGATTTACTAATGAAGGTAAGTGTTTTGGCATAAGGATGTTGATGGTTGTATGATCATGAAATACAACTAAAAAAAAAATATTTGATTTGGATTGCACTAGCTAACACATTAAGGGGTAATGTGGTAGAGTGCATTGAGATATGTTGAGGAATATCTGAAAATGTTTTATTGATTTGAATACCATGATACAAGAATTTTTATTTTACATGATGACTAATACATTTGTGATGTATGTCACGTGTAGAAACAAATTGGAGTTGTTGAGAAAGAGAGTTGCCAATGATGGAAAACCTCAAGCAAATGACGACTATGAGAAGGTTGTTGTTAAAAGATTGTTAAAAGGACTTTAAAAGTTCCCATAAAGAACCACTGATGAGGTAATATCAGAGAGGGTGCTAACATCTAGATCAGGTATAAAAAGGTTCATACCTATGTGGCATAAGGCATGAAGGAATTTGGTAAGAATCCCTTATGAAATTGTTTCATTATCTTAAAGGTATGCAAATAATTTTTGAGTGGCTGATTATATGCCATTTCTACCCAAGCAAGGTAAGATTCAGGAAAGAAGAATATGAACAATAGAGAGAGGAATTCTATTCCAGTCAAGGATGAATTATAATCCTCTCAAGAAAATGCACGAGTAAGGAGTACCATGGGTACAATGACCTATCTAGAGAGATTGGGAATAAAGGTTCTCATAGTTAGCACATTGCATGGAATGCGTTGAGGAAATCCATGTTTTCATAAGAGGGTAGACAATGGATTGTCCATTAAGGAAGGAGGGCCTTCCAATACTCTACTTGCATTGTAGAGGTGTTAAAGAAAAATGAATTTTGGGTGCCCATGAGTGTTGACACCATGATTATTGATGAAGGAAGACTGCTTGGGTGCATTCAAGAGAAACTTTTTAGTTTCATATGTGCTAATTTGTGGATCATGATCATCTTGTAGCAGGAAGAACAATCTTTCTGCAATAATGAATGAGAATGATTAAACCCTATGTTGAAGAGGTTGGTTGAGATTCAACACACCATGAAAAGGTGCTTGCCATAAGTGTGGCAAACTTAAACCCAGTGTAAGGGAACATTGGGTATGAATGTAGCCATGAATATTGGCACATGGATTAAAATCGTTTCACAATTAAAATTGCATTGGGAAAATTTAGTTTGTTGAAAGGATGCATATGTAAATAATGATATATCCTTTTTCCTTGTACCCTTGAATAGATGAAAATGACTTGGACTATTAGTATGCATAGTTTTGAAAATATAATGTGCAGGAAAACTAACACTTTGTTTGGCTGAGGAATGTTGAAATTGCAGGAAGAAAAGGGTCTTGGATATGGCAATATTGTAAGCCCATAAGGAAGACCAATTGCCTGCTGAGCTAAACTGCTATGGGGAGAAAAGTACCATACTTGTGAGTTTGGTTCCTGTGTGGAACAGATCTAAAAATAAGTGTTGAATTTGGAAATTTGTGGGTGACATATTTGTAAGAAAATTATGAATTTGAAATTAATGATAATATCGCATAATTTATGTATACTTGTGATACAGGTGAGATGGAAAAGATCTGTCTCAGGAGGACAGGTGAAGGCTGTAAATTTGGAAATCATGAAAAAGGCTATTGTTGAGACAGGAGAACCCTGTGTTAATCCCTGATCACCCTAGAATATATGGTGTTGTGGCAACACAAGATGGAGGGATGCCTCGACAGAGAAATATCGAGGGATGCCTCGACTGTAAGGCTCAATGAAGTCTTTAGAAATATTCCTATGCGAGAAAACTTTGGCAAGACAAGATGGATCGCCCGAGGGACTGTATAATAGAGAAGGGGATGCATGAGCCTAGGCCTGGAGGGTGAGTGACTGCAAGGAAGAGGATACTTTGATAATTCTTATAAACTATTGATTGAGATCATGCACACAATGGGCATGTCAAGGAAAAACAATGAGTTAAGATAACGAGACAACCATATGGATGCAAATATACGAACTTCACAGATAGGTATTGTGCTAGATTATGAAATTTTCTCTTGAATTTTGCACAACAATAAAATGTTTTCGCATAGAATTGTGATTAATATGCTTTTTGTCCAAAATTATTGAAGGCAAGTGAGGAAGGCCAAGAGTCTGGAAAGTACCTTACCAAGAAAGACAATCAATATTTCTGAAGAAGCCGAATGACAAAGGCATGGCAGGTGTTACTGAAAAAGAACACCGAGGACAATGTTCCTTTTTAAGGGGGAGGGGATTGTAATACCCTTGTTTCCCCCAACTTGTAATTAAT
Organism: Picea engelmannii; assembly: GCA_009831015.1. Classification (NCBI taxonomy): domain Eukaryota; kingdom Viridiplantae; phylum Streptophyta; class Pinopsida; order Pinales; family Pinaceae; genus Picea; species Picea engelmannii. The sequence continues at coordinate 299,677 of ML779017.1, read as the reverse complement.
CATTAATTATGATCACCATTCTATGGCATGGTAATAATGTACATGTATTATTGTTTATATTTCCAATAACTGACTATGGGGGTGAAGCCTTGAAGTATTGGCCATGATATCACTAGAGGAAAGAGTGAGGGAACAATAGAGAGGGTTCATTATGTCAAAATAACCCAAATTCTCTTTGTTAAAATAATAAGCCTCATTATGATCCCAAGGAAAAATTAGTTAATGAAAGAAGGATTGGTGGTTGAACAATAAACTACCCCCATGAATGGAGGCATGGAGATTCTAGCCGAGGAGACACAAAACTGCTAGCCCGAAGTACCACAGAGTGCAGTTTTCCTGCAGGCCCAGCCTGACCTAAGTTTCTTCTGACAAAAGGAACATGATAGGTCTAGAACCTTCCCGGGGAGGAAAAATGCATGCAAGAATACACATGAAGGAAGACAAGAAGGGACACATCAAGTGGGGGTGTGAAATCGGAGGATATGCAAAGAGAAGGAGGAGGAGCATGTGAGGTTCTCCACCCGAGGAGAAGAACTTGAATATTAAGTTGTTCTGGTGACTGGAGAGAAATAGAGAAAGGATCTCTGAGAATTTGCAGAAAATAGGACCTGAGCAGAAGGTCGCGAGCTTGATGTTGAGGGAGCATCTGATAAACCTCGCAGAGGCTATGAAAGAGAAATAACCACTTAGAAACTGCAAAAGTTCCCTAGTGATATCATGTCTTGGAATGGGGGTGACCATAGTGCTAAGAATTAATGCCTCTAAGCCTATAGTTGGGTGGAAAGGAGAACACCCACAGTTAGTTGGTTGGTGATCATCTGTAATAGATACGTATTTCATTTACTCTATGCATTTGAATTGAAATGCATGATTTGAATGTTTGTAATCGTGATAAATTGTGCCTTGCGTAAAATTGATGGAAATAATGCTTATTTTTCTTCTGTAAACTATTGCCTTCAAATGGTTGTAAGATGACAAGTGTGTCCTCTGGGTTGGTTGGGGAATCCTCAAGGTATTTTTCCCAGGGATCAATTTCACATTCCTTGAGTTGAGGAATACTCTACTAGACTGCTACAGTCTTGTTGATCCTTTGAAAATACATTTCCCTATTTTAGAACCTAAGTTCTGTGAATGGAGTGTGCTTCCTTCAAACCATTCATCCAGGTAACTGTGGGCTCATGCCCATGGCGTTAACCAAATTTTGATTGAGAGCTAAGGGTGTATCTCTCAGAACTTGTCAAAAAATTCATATGACCAGGACCATGGAACCCAACGCTATGCCCAACAGGAGCTAAGCCTTTTGAGCTTCAGGGTCTCAGGGGTCTGAAGCTCCGGGATGTTGAAATCCTCATAACATCCAAATTGCGTCGAAGGTGAGCTATTAAATTGGTAACTTGACGGATGACCGACATCTGGCGGTCAGTTACCTATCTTCATAGGATTCATCCCCTTGCTAAATCCCGATCCACCCCTCGGACGTGAAGTGACGAGAGCTGTAGATATGAGGATCCTTCGGGACCTTTCTTGGACATTGGATCTAGATTCTGGTAAGCCTGAAATTGACCACTCTAGGAGTAAAGAGGAGATTACACAACAGAACCCTCGAACACCAAAGTTGTGAAGCAACAAAGGCCGTAGATCTCTAGGTCTACGTGGACTCATCTCGATCATGGGATATAAGGGGCATTAGAAGGATTTCAGACCAGAGTGACGTGGCACACTGACATCACTTAGGGTGATGTGGAAAAACATCCGATGTGCCATGGGTCATCCTGATTCATGCTTTTCACAGACCCTATGAGCCCATTAAAATGTGACATATGTCACCCATTGATGGGGCCACGTGTTGTAACACCCAGTTTCCCCTAGTTTGTAAATATAACTATATTGGCCAAGGAACTATGGCAAACTCAAAGGTGTGAATGTTTGATTTTATGGACCTTTGTATAAAAGGTCGATGAATGTAAATTCTATTATTTTAATAGAAAATGGATACGTGTTGCATGACTGCTGGAAAGGGGATGTGCTAAGAGAGACCACAAATGCTATGAAAAGGTGGTGGAGGGGACCAAGAATGGTTGCATCAACCTCCACCGAACCAATACCATGCTAGATTTAATTGCTCAGGATTAGAAAAACCCTCTGACCCAGGAATGAATTACAGTCAGGATGGTAGGTGGGAAGACCTCCTCAAGAGTTAATGAGGGGATGGGGTAGATCGCCCATCTGTAAGGCTTCCAGACTCGACCATAGACTGGGAATTTGGGCCACACGTAGTCTTGCTGGGAAATGCAAGAAATGAAAGCACGGGGGACGAAGAGAGAAAATATGCGAAGAGTGTAGAGATGATCATGGAAGCTTAGGGAATCAAAGAAGAATTGTGAAAAATAGTGTATTCTGATTGCGGGAAATAGAGAATCAGATGAGAGAAGGAGAGTAACCTTTGTCCCTATCTATTTCTGAGCCAGAAGAAGATATCCAATCAAAAAGAATCGTGGTCTAGCTCAAGGGTGGCTAGTGGTAAATCCATTAGGAGTGACTGAGTCTATGGTTGGGTGGAAAACGATTGGGCAAGTAATTTTCAGATTGCGTAGGTTGGGCTCTCTGATAAAGAGTACGTACATTGGGGCCCCGCAATCAATGTAAACCTTTGATCGACGAACACATTGATATTGGTAGGATCATGACTATCAGACCCAGAAAAATTGCTAGGTGGGTAGTCATGAGTTCCTTTGGAAATCTACAGAGTAACAGAGTCCTTTTGTACCGTCGATCTGAGAGAAAGGACACATGTCGACAGATCGTCGACTTTAGGTGAAATCACTGCGGGAGAAAAGGGGATATGTGGAACAATAACTCCCAAAGGCTGGAGAGTCGAAGTTCATTTGAGCCGTCCGTTAGCTGAGGATAGGTGTCAGTAGGTCTTTCATTTCGGGAGATAGCTACCTCGGAGGAGAAAGGCATTGGAGTATTCAAAACTCCTGAAGCTCGAATAGCCAAAGTGATTTATAGTCGTCGACTCGTGAGAGACACGTGTCGATAGATCATTAAGTTCAGGAGAAAGAATTTTGGGAGAAAGCGAGTGTGGAGAGGTAGAAAATCATGAATGCCAATGTCCCGAAGTAAACCGGGACCATTGATATGGAAGGACGCATGGTGCACGATTCTTGACTCCAGAAGAAAATCTCTGGGAGAAAAAGGCTGCAGAAACTTCTGACGCTTTTGAATGTTGAAATCCTGAAATGAAACTAAGTAGTCGATTTACAACAGATGTGTGGTGCTTGATATATAACTCCAGGTACAGAGTACTCTAGGAGGAAAGGTTGTGTGAGTGTCTGAGACCCCCGAACGCCAAATTTCCGAAGTAAATCAGGACCGATGAAATCCCTGAGGACACGTGATGTCAGATGGTGCATTTCGGAGGATTAGTACTCCAGAGGTTTTATGAGGAGGTGCTTCGAATTTTGTCGAAGGTCGGAGGCCCGGAGTCATTGAGGGTCATTGATCTTGAGGGAGAGTAGGGACCTTTGATCCCTTCGTGCCAGTTCAAAACTTTGCCACTTCAGAGTTTGGAGGAATTGGCGTGTGATAAATCAAAAACTCTTGAAGCCCAAAGTTTTGAAGCTCCAGAATAGGCGCACGTGGCCTTGGAATTCGGTCATAGCCTGTGGTCATATGCGATGGTTGTCAAAGAAAAAAAAGGGGGATAGGACCCAATTTCCAAATTAGAGATCATGGATAGAGGATTTGATTATTTAAGGAGAACAAATTTTTACACCCCACCATGGGTGTGTTACAAGTGTCATCTCTTCCCTTGCCACGTGTCATCCCCCTGGTGCATGCTCGAATGGCCTAGCAGCTGGTAGAGTACCTGAAACCACCGGGAGTTCAGGACTTCAGAAAAGTTGGGGTGCTGGGATGATGGGGATTAACTCCGCTGAAGGACCAAACCCACCTATCCTTGCCCCTGTATTTAATGCCTTGCTACATGTAAGTGTGGACTCTTCAGGAGTCTGGGAATTCGGGACTCCAGAGGTTTGGGGTGTAGTAACTAAGATAAGCCAAAAGGTCTGAAGGCCAGAGCCATGTGGAAATATTTCGAGGTCTTTCAAGAGTTTAGGATTTCAGGACTTCCATAGGACATGTGTGCAGAAAGAAAAAAGGGGGTTCAATGCCAAATTCCCGTAACTCTCTGTGTTAAACAAGGAAGCAGTTCCTCTGTTGGATTTAATGGTGGATGGATTTCCACCATGAATGTAGGAGCATTGGGGAACTTAGGTACTTCGGGGAACTTGGGGATGATATGAATGAGATGGACCCATGTGTGCACCACATGGCCCTTGACCAATAATGCCTGTAGAGCTTTGGAAGGGCATAGATCCCAATACAGAGCTCAAATTCGAGTAGGGTAGCAGTTGTTAGGTAGCTCTTGATGGGCATAAGAGGATGGAGATATTAGAAAGAGGATTTGAGATAATTAAGGAAGGATAAATTTTGATGCCCCATCTTTAAAAAGGGTACTTAGGGGTCAAGTGTGTTACACTACATCTACTACATGGGCCTTATTTAATATAGATGGCCTTAATAGCTAGCAACTTGTCTATATACTTAAGTGAAATACGGTAGGACCCTAACATGCCCTCCCCCTTATAAATTAGCGTTTTCCTTAAGGCTGGAGATGAGGGAATTGTTGAAGGACCTCTACTAGTTCCATGCAACATTCTTGGGTTGTGTACACTTCCATTGTATCAATACCTATCGTATATTGTGATCGTGGAGATTCCTCTCTCTTTTTTCAAGGATGGCCTATGGATAAAAACAAATGGAACCTTCTTTAGCTAGTTCTAGAAGGCAAGTTTGAATACAATATTTAGAGATGACCACTTTCTTCAAGTGGGAGACATGAAAGATTGGATGAATTTTAGAGTGGCTATGAAGCTCCAATTTGTAATCCACTTGCCTAATACATTTTAGGACCTTATAGGGGCCATAAACTTAGGAGCAATATTTTGGTGGTGATTTCCTTTAAGTGAGGTATGCTTATAAGGTTGTAGATGGAGGAAAACTAAATCTCCTTCATCAAAATGGCATTTATAATGATGCCAATGAGCTTGCTACTTCATCTAGTTTTGAGACATGGCTATATTATCCTTGAGAATGTGAAGAATGCCAGGTCAATATGTGAGGGTTTTATTGACCTCTTGCACCTTAGAAAATATTGGTAGATAGGATAAGACTGATGGGGGCCTTTGGACATAAACATATTCAAAGAGAGTCATTCGAGTGGCACCATGATACGTTGTATTATACTACAATTTGGTTAGAGGGAGCCACTTGACCCATTGGGATTGTCTCTTTGAATTAAAGCACCTAAAATTTGCTCCAAGAACTTGTTGATAGATTTAGTTTGACCATCATTTTAGGGGTGATATGTAGTGTTGAGATTCAAATGAATGCCTTGGGGCTGAAACAAACATTACTAGAACTTACTAGTGAAGGTGGGGTCATGATCCGTCATAAATGAGTGTGGCATTTTATGGAGTTTAAAGATATGATTAATGCATATGTGAGTGATTGTAGATGCCTTGAATGAGTGTTGTAGACCACAAAAAATGAGCATATTTGGAAAAGTGATCAACCACAACCATGATTACATATTTATTGCCATATTTTGGAAACCCCACAATGAAGTCCATAGAGATAGAGAAATGGATAAAGGTTGGAGTTCACCTAGAGGTTTCACTATATCTCCCTTGTATTGTTGGAAAATGTCACACTTTTCCAGAAAGGTTCAGGTGTCCTTCTTCATGCATTCCCAGAAAAATGAATGAATGATCTACAGTGGGAGAGGAATGAAGTTCAAATAAGAACTACGACTTAAATTCTAATTGCTTGGTCAAATAAATACATACTTTATAGAAAATCTCTTCATTTTTCATAGAGTAGCCTTGATATGCATGGAGTTCCCTTTGAATTTTTTCGATCAATCTAGTGATCTTGGGATATATTAGCCTTTCTTTCCAGACACCATTCAACAGATATACTATAATGAAAGAGAGTGAAAATATGGACCCTTCCTCTTCATACCGTTGACATAGAGCATTTTCTACCACATTCTCCTTGCCCTTCTTATAAATTATCTCATATCCATACCCCAACATTTTGGTGACCCATTTTTGTTGCTCGAGGGAAGAAATCCTTTTCTCTTAGAAGTATTTTAGGTTGCAATGATTGGTTTTAATTTGGAAATGTTTCCCAAGTTGGTATGGATGCCATATATCCACATCATGTAATATAGCCATCATATCCTTTTCATAAGTGGATTTTCCCAAGTGTCTCTTGTAGATTTGTTTGCTAGTAAAATCCAATGGTCATCCCTCTTACATGAGTATTACTCCCATGCCTTTACTTGAGGTGTCACATTCCAAGACAAAGTTTTTTGATCCAGAATTGGATCCAGGAGCCAAATGGGGCTCAGAAAGGCCTAAAAATAAAAGTGCGCATAATTTCTTCAAAATTGACGTGTGCGTAGGCCTCATTGATAGGAACCCAACGCAACTTGAAAGGGATCAAATAGATGTCGTATGCTCTAGATATCATGATCTGTTAATTTGGCCAAATAGACAAAACAAATGTTGACTGTACAGTCTGTACAATGCCACATGGAAGATGATTGTACAGGTCGTACGACTGTACAACTTATGTGGAAAGGTATAGTGAATGTTGAAGTGGATAGGTACAATTTGATGACATGGCAAGTGCGCTGACTGGGCATACAGACTGACACGTGGCAGGGTGACTGGGCATATAGACTGATGATGTGTCAAACATGTGGCCCAATCAGAGTGTGACATATGTCATCACTGCAAGGGTTACACATGGCACATCCGTACTGCTAACGTGGTAGGGACGTACAGACATACGACACATGACATATGTGGTAGGTAAAGTGGCATGATACCTGGGAAAACAACTAGATGAATGGGTGCTTGACACATGGTATTTTTTTGATGAATAGCGTGGTGCCACGTGGCCCAGTCATGGGCTGCCACATGGCACCCATATATTGGTCATTGGTTATGGGAAAAATTGTTGGAATCCACCGGAGTCGACCGCGTGAACTTTGGTGTGGGGGAACTTCTTGGGCATAGGTCAGGCTACCAACCCGCCTACCTAGTAGTTCTTACCCTATAGTGGTACCACCACTATTTAAGTTTGAAACAATGCTAGTTTGGTGGAGAAAGGGCTGGGGCCTAGCCCCAACCCCCGGTTCAACGATTATCTATATGTCCACAATCCTTAATATTTTGGCATGGGTTTATTGCAGTATAGATCGACATGTTTACCATATTCCCCAACCATATGTTCAACCTTGTTGTATATTAGGCACGAATATATGGATCATAGCCCCAGTTTCGACACCTTATCACATGTGACCCAGAGTTATCCGGTTAGCGCGGATGGATGAAGGTTAGCCCCAGTCGGTCGGGCTAGCTCGCCGACCAAGGGATTAACCATGGGCTTTGACCATGGGGGCTAACGGAATGGGCACGTGGAGTAGAATCCCGAGGCCACATGGCCAATCATATGATCTGGAGCTAGGAAACCAGGAGGGGGCCAGTGAACTAGCGCCAACCCGAGGCCACATGGAGGCACCCAATATGACCAGAGGTCGGACCACAAGGGGGATGCACCCTAATAGTTGCATATAGTGGGTTTTTATACTATGTGATGTGATTTTTATTGATTTATGGCCTGATATTGGGAGATTTTGGCCATTTTTGGAGGATCTTGGGACCTTTTTTAGGCCAAATCTTGGGGAGAAGTTGGGAGATGGTTACCAACTTCAGGCCTATATAAACCAGGGCTTATTGAAGACAAAAATGAGCTTTAGAACAGGTTTATGCTGAATAATTATTGAGCCAAATCCATTTTTATGCAGGGAAGTTGCTGAGGAGAGCACCTTTGCGGGCCATTTTTGGGAGCTCCGGTCATTCGTTTTTAGTGCCGTCAGTTTTGTTGCATTCTTGAGATCTGGTAGAACAAGAAAATATCAATTTGTAACTTTTTTGGCACTTTCATGATGTACATTTAAATCTTCTAACAAAAATAAGAAAGCCTCACCCACTGAGACAAAGGCCCGAAGACGTAGGCGAGATTGTCGAACTCCGTTATCACTTTGGTGTTTTATAGTTTGTTGTTATTCATGTTTATGTTCATACATGTATATTGATTTATGGCTGTATATTGTCGTTTAAAATATATTTTTGGATTAGTTTTAGTGAGGCGAGGAAGAACAAGTACTAGGGTTGTACGCATAGCATTCTTCAATTCTTGGAAGGCTTGTTATGTGATGTCATTCCAACTAAAATAATTTTTTTAGCAAAGTTGTGAGGAGAGATGAAATATTACCATAGTTCCTTATGAAGTTCTTGTAATAATAAGTGAGACCAAGATAAACTCTTAAAATTCTAAGAGTTTTAGGGCAAGGCCAATCCTTCATCACTTCAATTTGTTTTTGGATCCAAATGCACGCCATCATGTCTATCAATATGGCTCAAATATTCCACTTCAAAGACACCAAAGGAACATTTAGATCTCTTAAGAAAGAGTGGATGATCAACAAATAGTTGTGAGAACTGAACTACATGGGTGACCTGAGATTACTAAATTTTACTATAAATCAAGATGTCATAAAAAAAAATACAAGGAAAAAATGATGTCATAAAAAAATACAAGGACAAAATGATGCGGAAAGGGTTTAAATATTTTGTTCATTATTATTAATTTATTGTTGTGTAATTTTAATTTATATAATATATCATTATTTTTAATTTATTGTTACCTAATTTTATTAATATTTAAAGATGAGAAGAAAATACGTCACAATTTTTTTTGAATATTATTAGAGAAGATAATTTTAATATTAAAATCTAATCCCACATTTAATTAATATATAAAACTTAAATTACTTAAATGTCATACATATACACATATACTTGAAAACTTAATTTACTTATATGTCATACATATAAATGAATTGAATCGACACATAAAAAAAACTTAATTTACTTAAGTTTTTTTTGTTTGTTAATTTGTGCAGGACCTGCGATTAACCTGTGGCTTGAGAAACCGCGACTCAGGGGCATCTAAGCCGTCAAAATCACCCGGGGATCACACCCGTCCTGAGCCACACCAACCCTTAACATGGTTGGAGTTTTTGTCCCTGCAGGTTTCGAACCGGTGACTTTAACATCACGGAGTGGCTTAACAACACACTCCGTCACCGACTGTCCTACACCTCGGGGACAACTTAATTTACTTAAGTTTCATACGTATACGTAATTTAATTTTATGATGACATAACATAGAAATGGATCTGCAACCTACACTTTGAGGTAAACATGCACTTTGAATTTATGGCTACCTATTTTATGGGTTGATTTGCAACCTACACTTTGAGGTAAACATGCACATTGAATTTATGGCTACCTATTTTATGGGTTGATTTGCAACCTACACTTAGGGAAACATGCACATTGAATTTATGGCTATCTATTTTCTGGGTATGTGCAATAACTTTGAGCTTATATCCATTGCAGATTGGAGATTGAAATATCCAATGGGTATGGGGAGAAAAAGTCAATGGTTGATTTTGCATTGAATATTGTAAATTTATAATTTAAATAAAGTCAAATCAATTATTGATTTTGATAGGTGATTATTGAATGATTTATATTTACAATCTAAACAAGTGTTGCATGATAGCGTAGTCTTTGCTGGGTTGAATTGGGAATAAATGTACAGGGATGGGAAAAAGTAGCGGAGGCATATGGAAACTGCAACGAAGCTGTGACAAGCAACATGAAGCACAAGTGGTATCCATGCAGTAAATGCCACATGGCCTCTAGAGTCCCATTTAGTTTTTGAAACTATATAATCCATCTTGCAATGTTTGAAATTTCCATTATTTCCAGTAGTGTGACTTGCTATGTTCGAAATTTTTGTTCCTACCTTGCATGTTTTATCTGTTCAATATATACTTTGAACTGGTTAGAGTTAAATACAATTTCCATAGACCATATGACTTGTGTGTCTCTATATGTGCCAGGAAAAATAAAGTTATATGCATAGCATGAGAAAAAGATAAAACACAAAAGACATATATAAAGTTACATTCAAATTAAATAAACAAAATTTCTTGACATTCAACATAGTTGAAGATAAAAATTTCCGAGCACATAAATACAAAAGGAGATAAAAATAGTTTTATTTGAAATATATCAAAAATAATATTGTCTGTTACATATTCCTGGAAGTTTAAATGTGTTTGTCATACAGACTGATATTGGGGCTCCCGCGGATCATAAGAGAAATATGTACAAGAAATAGGACCGTGGAAAGAAGAAGTGGGTGACAGTAGAGAGAAATACCTGAAAAGAAGAAATTGGAAGGTATCAGTCTTTGGCTAGACATTTCTATCTAAAAAGGTGGAATAAATGGATTGATAAACAAAGCAGGATGTGATCAGTATAGGCTTACAGTGATGGTACATATCACCCCTTTTGTATTTGCTTGTTTATGTCTTTTTATTGTTGTTGTAGATGACTACTGGAATCGTGCCAACTTCCTATTTCCTTTCGTCGACGAACTGCTTCATTTCCCTTTGGATCCATTCTTCAATGTAGCTTCTCAAGGGGGCCATGTTGATCTCATTCTGTATTTTATGTTGAAAAGTTCATTTTCTAATTCCCTTAGATCGATAGAAAGATTAGGAAAAGCCTGATCAATTTCTTCATTTCGTATCGAATAGTCGACTAGCTAGTTGTCCACATCATCTTCACCATATTCAAGGATGCTGTAATACTTTTCTAAAGACAACCTCTTACAAATATCAACTTGTTTATCGAAGTCTTTCTTAGTTAAGGGAAAGGATTTGACAATTAAGTTGGGGTCTTGGACCTCGTTGGTCCTTCCGGCTAAGTCTATTTCAGTCAGCTTTGTGAATAATTTTTCTTTCTTTGATATGGCTTGTTCACATGACTGGACAATGACATGCAGGTTCTTCACTTTCTCTTTCCAGCATTCATTTAATTGAGTGATCTGATTTTTGGAGGGGAGATCTTATTATCTTCTTCTCGTTTATGTCATGTTGTTGACATGGGTGCCAAAAGGGATGACCATGTCTAAATAGAAACATTCTTCATTTTTTAAATCTGCCTGCAAATGTTCGAGCAAAGTATGTGCCCTCATTCCAAGGGAATCCATACTTTGTGATGTTTCCCGGGCCTTAGTAAGCAGCTCCATTCTTTTCCTGATATTATTCTCCACATATCCTCTACACGATACAAGGAGGCTGGAGGATCCTTTTAACTTGGCTGCAGGGGTGGTAGGCATGACTATTGCTAAAGGACTGGAAATAAATAGCATACAAATCAAAGCTTCCTCCAATTCCTTGACTCGGTCCTTTAGTCTGGCATTCTTGGCCTCAATGCCTCCAATGGAATCATCAAGAGAATATCCAGTTTCTCTGTGAATTCGAGAGATTTGGGATGGTCACATGTTCACAACGTTAACCTTTCAATGAGATTTCCCTTTCTTATTTTTTAAATCTCTCTTTTCAATAATTAAATTTTTAGACTCACTGTAAAAAACAACGCTCTGGAATACGAAGGATTCATCTCCGTAAAAAATTTTGGTATCATCTATTTCCATTGGGCGACTATGCTGGATTGATCAGGGTTGCGGAATATGCTATCTAGATCAGTCTCAAGTTCCATGTTCTCACTCTCAATTTCGGGCTCTTTCGCCTGCCCTACAATATTTTTTCTCTTTTTCTCCATGGGAAGCTTGTGAGAACTATGAATTTTAGGGCGAGGAGGGTTGTTATATCCTCCTCCGTTTGAAGAATTATGGGTTGCTTTCTTACTGTGGTGGACCATTGGAGCAATGCTACGAGATGTCGTAATTTTGGGAGTGGTATCCGATGATTGAACACTCTTCTCACTGGGGCCTTTTCCCTCTTGCTTGTACAATTCAGTGGTGCTTTGCAATGTGTCTAGGTCACAGACATTAGAAGCAAGAGTCTTGTCGTCAGTTTTTGTGTTTTTTCTTAGGTGTCTCTGGAAAAAATAATTGTCGAGGCCAACTCCAAGTAAATGTTCTAAAAAATTTCCATTAGGGTCGAACCCTCTTAGCCTTTCAACATATATTAGGTTCAAGTTGTTGAAATGGGCCGTGAATTCGTCAATTTTGTTGATGTTCCTCAACATGAAGTCCCTGACTTTCCAAGGTAGAGGAATGAACTATTTTTTTCTCTTCTCATGGAATAGATGCAACCAGTAGTTGTATTGCATTTCTATTTCTGTAACAAATATTTTGTCTGTAATGTGACATGGAAGGCGGGCAGGTTTTTCCTTGGAGCCAAAAATAATTATCACACTGCAATTCTCCATATGTTCAAGTGCTCCCTTCCTGTCCAAAAACTTGGTTTCCTGCTCAGATATGTGAGTAGCATCCTCTCCTAATAATAAATCTTCGAAAATAGAGGCAAATTCATTAAAAACCTCATAAAAACAGTGGGAGGTCTTGTGCTTCCACAAGGCCTAGTACCAGAAGGTTACTGGGTCGAATTCCCAGTTTACCTTCTTGGACAGAGACAATTTTGGAAACAGACAACAATGCGCTATCGTGAAAACCAAGTAGGATGACATATACAATTTATTCTCCTTTTTGAAGCTTGACAATTGGGAACAAATTTCATGGGAATTTAGCTTCCCCCAATAAAAAATGTCTTGTTCCTTGGCTGTGAAATACAAAATATAAAGAACCATTCAGGAAATAGTTGTTGTGGATTCTTGTCCCGTTATTCTTGTAAACAACTAGGAAATTTCCCGGAATGGATTTCTAAATGAACTAACCTACAAGATTGTGATATATTCAGGAAATGCCATTGGGTCTTCCAGGAACTCGGGAAAGAGGTCCAACACATTATTATTCTTTCTTAGGAACTTCTTGGAGTATTCTCCTCTGAACGTCAATGTTGGCTCCAACAATCTTAACATCTGATGGAAGACCTGAGGTGACAAAGAAACATGAGAGTGATCCCGCAGTGGAATAATTCTTTGGCCTTAAATATGTTTATCGGTGCACCAAGATACCAGCTCCTTACAATCAAAAACTTCAGGGACACAGCCTGGACGAGAAATTCTAGAGGTCCAAATTATTTCTTTCTGGGTGAAAGGGGATGAATAGTAAGAATATGCCCTGGACCACTGGAAGTTCTAGTCCTCGCACCCGAATATGTTCATTGTATCTCTACATAACTACTGTCGATTTGGTTCCATAAGTTTATGAGAACTTCCATTTTCTCGAGACAATGCTTGAAATGAACAGTTGGAGGGGATAATATAACCCTCCACAAATGTTGGTTCAATGTGTGTGAATGGGAAATCTCCTCGAGCCTTTTCCTCATTAATGACAATCTCTATGGGTGCTGCATGATGAGAGGTTAGTAGTAAAGATTACTTATTGCATACTTAGAAGTGTGAAGGTGGCGGGTACGATGAAGAGAAATTAAGGATTGGAGGTTTTGTGAGCATGTCAACCCAACGATGCATGAACGACATTCCATGATGTTTGAAATTAACACTCAGAAGGGATAATATAACCCTCCACAAATATTGGTTTAATGCATTTTAATGGGAGATCTCCTCAAGCCTTTCTCTCATCAATGAAAATCTATACGGTTCCTACATGATGAGTTGTTAGCATTAAAGCTTACTAATTGCATATTTAGAAATAAGACCTTATATATATATATATATATATATATATGTATGTATGTATGTATGTATGTTTTTATAAACATTTTTTTATTATAAACAAGTGAGAAGGTGACGCAGATGGGGAAGAGAAAGTAAGGAATGACCAAGTATGAAAAGCGGTCGAATGGGCTTTAGAATAGGGTTACATGGGATACTCAGGAGAGGTGAGTGTCTGAAGGTCAAATTGTATGTCTCGGAATTTTTGACTGCAAAACATGTAAAATGGAAGAGGGCATGATGGGGCAGTTCAATGATTTGTTTGTATATTTACAAAATTCTGGGAAAGTGGCTAATTATGGAATAGGGAAATGGTCGGTCAGACTCGTTTTCAGAATTAAGGATTGAATATTTTGTGAACGGGCCAACTCGATGACTGATCCGGATTATTTTCGGCACGAAATGAGAGCGGAGATATAATAAAGAAATGCACAAAGATATTGTAGATATTCAATAATATAACATAAATGTATCAGAGATGCAACCATATACACAGATATACAATAATACACGATTTCTATTAATCAAAGAAATGTATAGAGATTGTAAAAATACAGAGTGAAAGACTCGCTAGAATGGTGGCAACTTATCTCTGAGAAGAGATGTGACGGCTACTTGCATTCGCAAGAAGATGATTACAATGAGGCTCTGAAGGCCTTTTTACAATAAGCAAGAATGCCAAAAACCCTAGACATCCAAAAACCTAACCCTGGGAGATGAAGTGCCAAAAGTCATGTGGGCCCCGTTTGGGTAAGTGAGTACATCAACTTCCCGGGGTCGTAACTTTTGCATACGAACTCCGTTTTAGGCGTGTGATAGCTTGTTGGAAAGGTATCGTCGAGGAGATTCATTTTAGGGGATCAATTATGCCTTCAAATATAATTGATAACCTCTATCTCTAAAAACCTTCATTTGGGCCCTCAAAATGGCCCCGAAAGTTAAAACCTGCTAAAAATAGTAAATTGCCAAAATTGCCAGAAAGCCGTTTTGAGCCATTTGGAAAAGGTGGGTGGCCACCGATATCCTCCTAGATCAATGACACATGAATGAGATTCCATGATGTTTGAAATTAACATTTGGAAGGGATAATATAACCCTCCATAAATCTTGGTTTAATGCGTATTAATGGGAGATCTCCTCAAATCTTGGTTTAGCATTAAAGATTACTAATTGCATACTTATAAATAAGACCTTATATATAATGTTTTTATAAACAATATTTTTTATTATAAATAAAACTCTTATATATATATATATATATATATATATATATATATATATATAAGTATGAAAAGTGGTCAGACGAGCTTGAAAGTAGGGTTGCAAGGGATACAAAGGAGAGGTGAGCGCTCGACGATCGAATTATATGTCTTTATAATATATATATATATATATATATATATATATATATATATATATATTAATGTTTTAATAAACAATTTTTTATTATAAATAAGTGTGAAGGTGATGGGGATGGGGAAGAGCATGTAAGGAATGCCTAAGTATGAAAAGCGGTCAGATGGGTTTGAAAATGGTGTTACAAGGGATTCTCATGAGAGGTGAGGGCTCGACAGTCAAATCATATGTCTCGAAAATTTTGACCGCAAAAGGCGTAAAATAGAAGAGGGCATGATGGGGCAGTCCAACGACCGATTTGTATATTTGTGGAATTCTGGGTGCTGTTTGCAGGTCGCAGAACAATGGAA
Organism: Picea engelmannii; assembly: GCA_009831015.1. NCBI lineage: Eukaryota > Viridiplantae > Streptophyta > Pinopsida > Pinales > Pinaceae > Picea > Picea engelmannii. The sequence goes on along the minus strand of ML779017.1, from coordinate 284,148 downwards.
GGGAAATATTGAAACCTCCTGTCCAAGAACCGCAATAGAAAAAGTGGCTAAGTATAGAATAAGGAAATGGTTGGTCGGATTCATTTTCGCTAATATATTGAAATTTGTAACAGATATCCCATTACCCGGAAAGATATTTTCTGCATGTATATTGTGGAATTCCGTGTGTTATTTGCAGGTCGTAGAACAATGCAAAGAAAATGTTGAACCCGCTTGTCTGAGAACCTTCAAGTAAAAATTTTGGTAAGTATGGAATAGGGAAACGGTCGGTGGAATTATTTTTCGCTATTATATTGATATTTGTAATAGATATCCCATTACATGGCAGGATATTTTCTGCATGTTTCTGGACAAGTTGTGTAGGGACAATTATTATGACTATCTCCTCGAGGCATGGTGAGCTGTTAGCATTAAACCTGTAATGTCCCCATTTTGGGACATTATAACTTTACAGAGTGCTATGCCTACCAGAGTAGACAGATAGGGTTGACAGAGAGTTCGAGAGATATTGAGGGGTTTTATTGGCCTTGACTTGCATCGTTCATCATCAGGATCCATTCCGCACAGTTTGGTTTTGGTTTCGTTGCATTCTAACGATTTCCGTAATTTTGAGTTATTATGGGTCATATCTTAATTAATTTCACTAACAAGGTCATAATGGGCATATTAGTTGGAGAAACCTCTTAGTGTAATATCTCATCAAAATTGGGAAGAAGAGCACTACAGGATAAGATGACGAGAAGTGAATTTCAGTGGCCCGAGAAGCCATAAGGATGGATAAATCACTTTTTAGAGGTAAAATGATTAATTAATTAATTAATTAAGCGATTTAATCAAAGAATAATAAAATGAAGTAAAAGTCACTTGGAGGGAAAAGGTCAACAATGAATTATGGTTTCAACAGTGAATTAGGGTTTTGGAAATCTATAAGAGAAGAGTCAGCAACCTAATTCATCATTATGCAGATTATGACTTGTCATTGAGGAGAGAGGCACATCTCATGAGAGATAGTTCAGTGGATTCCACGAGGAAGACACGAGTTGGCTGATTTCGGTGTTGAGAGACACACCGTAGTCACCAAGAAGATCATTCAGGTCTTCCATTATTCTTCAACAACAGTTACATAGTGTTCATCCAGAGTGAGGGTGCAACTTCTGAGAGGGTTTTGGGTCGACTTACCCCATCTAGGGGAAATTCTGAGATTTCCCTCCAACCCATTTGAGAGGAGGGAAAGGCGCATCTTTTTCCTAGTTCCTCACCAGATTCTAACGGATGAATCAACTGGGACGCATTTTCTAGACTTGGACGTGCGACACTTTTGGTAGGCACATTTGGGGTTCCAGAGCGAGCATTAGACCAAATTCAGGGAAACCCTTCCGACCCATTTCCCAGTAGACCAAGGTAGCCATTTTGAGACATATCGCATCCAATTTTGATGGTGGAATCACAAGGACGCATTTTGCCAGAAGAAGAGGGGCACATTCCCCTAGGGGTATCCATCCGAGGTCCGGACTCATCAACAAAGGGGTCCGAAAGATACCAATACTGAGGACTAGAGCAGGGTGCATCATTTGGGATAGTTTCCAGGCCATTCCGAGAAGTATAACTCCCAGGGAAAACTTCCCAGACTTCTAGCAATTACCGTTAGAGATGCCATATTCCCAACGCACCCATTGATTCCACAACACTCACATATTCAAGGTATTATCTTTTAGTTTCTTATTTGTATTCTGGCTAAGATCCTTTTGTCTTCTGATCTAGCTGAGTGTTGTTATTTTATTCAGCCGCATTCAGCCTGTTGTAATCCGTAGAGATATCATAATACAAACTTTGTAGTCCTTTGTCGCATTTATTATTTGTATGATCATTTATATGTTGTAAACCATTGATCCTACACACACATTAGCACTGTTTCCTAGACTAGCCAAGTTAGGAACATTACAGTGGTATTAGAGCTGGTTTTCCTACGAGCCTAAGGGGAAAATCAGATAAGTATCTAGATACATCATTACCAACGAGTGGATTGACAGGAGCACAGATGGAGCCTACACCCATTAGATGCAGGGAGCGTTGCTACAGTTGCAAAGTGCCTTGGAAGCCAAATCACAGATGTAGGGGTAAAGGGAAGGTGCACATTGTTGAGGTGCACTATGACAGTGAGGATGAGGAGATGCATGTGAATGCAACCATAGATGCCTATTTGCAGTAGTCCGATAAGGCTAGTGACTCTTGCACATTTGAGGGACAGTTTTATGGATAGGATGATAGTGCATATCCTTCATCTTCCCCATCAGGTAATGTTGAGGATTCAACACTTCAACATAGTGGTGACACTTGTGAGGATTCATATGTGTTGGCACTTAGACATGATGAGATTAGGAGGTTGGATGACCTACCGGTGGGTGTATACATGGCTTCCAGGAAGTCATGTATGGATAATGATGTCTTCCTATGATGAGTGAGCCACATTTTTCATCTTCTCAGTCACCTATGCTAGCCACGACACATGAGGATGTCAGTGGCATTCCTGATATGGTAGAGGAGCCTTGTGTGGGGATTGTACACAAGGAACATATGGATCTGTAGACCCGGGAGGAGAGGTATGGATTGGAGATAGTTGACCTTACACATACCTATCAGTATGAGGTGAGTGAATCACCACTCTTGGAGATTCCATTGATGGACCAGGTTGTGGAGACCTACAGCTTGTTGGGACACTTACTCCCAGGATTGATCTACAGTGATGAGGATGCACTCCTTATTGGTCGAAATGACCATAGCACATTTCTGGACACATCTGTATGGGATCCAGTTGCAGATGATATTAGTAGGGTGAGTGCATAGGAGGATACAACTACCCATACAGGTTATGGTGTGATTCAGATAGGGGTCGCAGTTGGTGATGGAGTGCAGTGGCATACAGGAGGACTTAGTAGCACAGGGGATAGTGGGCAGTTTAGTGCCTTATATTTTGAGTAGTGTGTTGTTTGGGATTCCATTTTCAACACTAGTAGTGAGAGGCATGAGGTAGCACCTCAACGGAATTGTGACCAGGAGTCACGACACTTGGTAGGAAAATTGAGATTCAATGAGGACATGATCATGGAAGCCACTAGATTCATTGGTGGTAGGTTGTTGTTGGAGGGCCTTGATGGCACATGATATTTCATATGGGGGACTTGTCATTGATGAATTCCATACACTCAGGGAGAGAGTGATTGTGACGAGGGCCGACTACCAAGAATTGTTGAGGGATAGGGATTACCTATTGGAGGTTGGTGAGATGTATCAAAGGGAACTGAGGGAGAAGGAGGTTGAGGTGGACCGACTCTCTCATGATTTTGTGAGAACATGGAGATTCTCGGAAGGCACACAAACAACCCTTCAAGAATCAGAGTCCAGGTCATAGGAGCTCCTTGATGAAATTAGACAGAGATCCACTACATCTATTTCAGTAGAGAGTCAGATATATCCCTCAGCCACATTGCGAGAGGATGTTGGTGGTTTAGTAGTGGAACACCAGTTGAGGGAGGAGCATGAGGAGTACCCAGGATCACTAATGATTATGGAGAGATATGATCCAGAGATACATGAGGATGTCCATAGGTCACAGGGACCACCCTTCACGAGGGGTGTTGAGACAATTGAGCACACACATACACATGGGGATTCCAGAGCTAGGGGAAGTTATGAGGACACTTCCATTTATGTTCTAGGATTGGTTTACCTTCATGTAGAGGATGACCCCGTAGTACACCCAGGATCTAGGATGTTGCAGGTGTATACAGGAGTTCACATGAGTATGCAGGGGCACACAGTGATGAGTGGTAGTTCACAGAGACATATAGAGTTGTACAGTGGGATTCAGGGGGATGCACTAGATTGCAAGGAGGAGATGTACTCAGTAGAGAATGGAGATTCCTCTCCCTTACAACAATATACAGATCTGGGAGATCACCTTCACCATAGCAACAATTGTGTGAGTGATGATGGATGGAGAATGATTGACCCGCAGTTGGTGGAGGTACCTATCGTTTTACCTGATGGTTGGTGTTCAGTGATGAGTACAGGCGATTATTTACCATGGGCGCCGATGGATGAGCTTTTGGTTAAGTCCTTTGGATAGACCAAAGAATATGATACTTTCTAGTCCTACAGTTGGTCACAGATATTTATGATATCCTTTCCTGATACTTTCATCATTGACAACAACACAGGGGGAGCTAAACAGTGGAGGGGACATGGAGAGTTGGTAGGCCGAGACCAGTTGACATGAGTGTCTTGATTACATTCATCAGGATAGGGGGTGGATCATTAGGGGCAGACAATTGAGGCCATGGGCATGATGGGGAGTATCCTAGGCCATGGGACATAGGATATCTTAGAAGTTTCTACATATTCAAACTCTCATTGGGATGAGGGTGGAGTGATTTCAACAGTTACTAGTAGGGCACACTAGCAGTTAGTGGGGATTGGAAGTGATGAACTTCCAAATTTGACATGGGATCCGAGAGTCCATTTGGTCAATAGTTTGTTTCTTCTTATGAGGATCCATGAGTGGAGGGTCCAGTATGGATACTTTGAGCAGACAATCATGATCAGAGTAGAGAAACATCGACATGCTGGTCCCTATCAGAGACTAGCATGGGACCTTGGGATTATAGGACCGAACATTTCATTGATTGATGGAGAAGAACGAACGTTTGCAGGGGGGAGTCACTTTGATTTTCCATTGAGTTTCAGTATTGGAGAGAGAATGTCACTAACTAGTGATTCGTTGAGGTCTTGTAGTACCTCACTATGGAAGCAACATGTTCAGTCGGTGGGGGTCATGTTGAGTTTGGTATGGTTTGGTAGGATAGACCCATTTCGGGTCGAGGCCATGTGTTATTTGTAGGAGACTCATAGTGTTGATATGTTACAGAACTATACTCCATAGGGCATTGTAGTTGACATTCTGATATGGGATACAAGGATTGGAGTGCTTGGTAGTTCAACGTTTGATGGAGTTGAGTTTCAAGTAGAGTGGTTACTCAGGGAGTTGACTAAGATTCCTTGACCATTGATCATTCTACTCATCAGGAGCATGTGGGTGTCATGCATGGTGAGCACTTTGAGATACCACATATTGAGGGGAGTCTACCTTGCGTCACATAGGTGGATATGGGACCCCAGTATCATATGTAGTTGGATTCAGTTATTGCTTGAGGACAAGCAATATTCCGGCAGGGATGGCTGTAATGTCCCCATTTTGGGACATTATAACTTTATAGAGTGCTATGTCTACCAGAGTATCCAGATAGGGGTGACAGAGAGTTCAAGAGATATTGAGGGGTTTTATTGGGCCCAACTTGCATCGTTCATCATCAGGATCCATTCTGCACAACTTGGTTTTGGTTTCATTGCATTCCGACAATTTTCGTAATTTTGAGTTATTATGGGTCATATCTTAATTAATTTCACTAAGAAGGTCATAATGGGCATATTAGTTGGAGAAAACTCTTAGTGTAATAGCTCATCAAAATTAGGAAGAAGAGAACTATAGGATAAGATGATGAGAATTCACATTCAATGGTCGGAGCAACCATAAGGATGGATAAATCACTTTTTAGAGGTAAAATGATTAATTAATTAATTAATTAAGTGATTTAATCAAGGAATAATAAAATAAAGTAAAAGTCACTTGGAGGGAAAAGGTCAACAACGAATTAGGGTTTCAGCAGTGAATTAGGGTTTTGGAAATCTATAAGAGAAGAGTCAATGACCTAATTCATCATTATGGAAATTATGACTTGTCATTGAGGAGAGAGGCGCATCTCAGGAGAGATAGTTTAGTGGATTCCAGGAGGAAGACACCAGTTGGATGATTTCGGTGTTGAGAGACACACCCTAGTCACCAGGAATATCATTAAGGTATTCCATCATTCTTCAACAATATTTACATAGTGTTTAACAACAAGGGCACATTCATCCATAGTGTAGACGCAACTTCTGAGAGGGTTTTGGGTCGACTTACCTCATCCAGGGGGAATTCCGAGATTTCCCTCCGACCCATTTGAGAGGAGGAAAAGGAGCATCTTTTCTTAGTTCCTCACTATATTCTGACAAAGGAATCAACTAGGACACATTTTACAGACTTGGACGTGCGACACTTTTGGCAGGCAGATTTGGGGTTCTAGAGTGAGCATTAGACCAGATTCAGGGAAACCCTTCCGACCCATTTACCAGTAGACCAAGGTAGTAATTTTGAGACATATCTCATCTGATTCCAATGATGGAATCACTAGGATGCATTTTGCCAGAAGAAGAGGGGCACATTCCCCCAAGAGTATCCATTCGGGGTCCAGACTCATTAGCAGAGGGGTTTGACAGATACCAGTACTGAGGACTATAGCAGGGTGCATCATTTGGGATAGTTTCCATGCCATTCTGAGAAGTATAGCTCCCAAGGAAAACTTTCCAGACTTCCAACAGTTACCGTTGGAGTTGCCATATTCCCAGCGCACCCATTGATTCCACAACACTCACATATTCTGGGTATTATCTTTTAGTTGCTTATTTGTATTCCAGATAAGATCCTTTTGTCTTCTGATCTAGCCCAGTGTTTTTATTTTACTCAACCACATTCATCCTATTGTAATCCATAGAGATATCATAATACAAACTTTACAGTCCTTTGTCGCATTTATTATTTTTATGATCATTTCTTTGCTGTAAACCATTGATCCTACACACACATTAACAGTGTTTCCTAGACTAGCCAAGTCAGGAACATTACAAAACCTCAATTATTGCATACTTGGAAAGAAGTGTGAATGTGGCGGGCATAGGAAAAAAGGATTAGGAATTGGATATTTCGTGAACCTGCCCACTCGATGATCCGTGAAAGAGATTTGAAGAAATGGAAAAGTATGGAAAGCGGACAAACGAGCTTCAAAATGGGGTGACAATAGTTCCACAAGAGACGTGAGGACCCCACGGTCAAATTGTAGGTCTCAAAACTTTTGAGTGAAAACTGTGTAACACAGAAGAGGATATGATGTGTTATTCTGCCAGTAAATTTTTATATCGCGGAAGCCAGGGTGTTGTTTGCAAGTTACAAAACAATGGAAGTGCAATCTAGAGCCCGCTTTCCCGGGAATCCGTAATCGAAAAAATGGCTATGTATGGAATGGGGAAGCGGTTGGTCGGAGTGACGATATAAAAGCATGAGTGCAAATTTGAACCCGTGAGTCCGCCAACCTGTGCAACTAGACATTTTCGGAAAAATGACTAAGTAACGAGAAAGAGAAAGTAGAGGGGATAGAGAAATGAGAATTTGGTTAAGCATAGAAGAGGGAAAAGAAGGGCTAATATATTCAAATTTGTAATAGATATCCCATTTCCTGGAAAAATCTTTTCTGCATGTTTCTGGAGAAGTTGTATACTTATTGCATATACTTGGAAATAAGTGTGAAGATGACAGGCACAAGAAACAACGACTAGGAATTGGAAATTTTCTGAACCCGCCAACCCACAAATCCATGAAAGATATTCCAAGAAATGGCAAAGTGTGGAAAGTGATCGAACGGGATTCAAAATAGGGTGACAAGGGTTCCTGAGGAGATGTGAGGCCCCAATGGTCAAATTGTATGTATCAAAAATTTTGAGTGAAAAATATGTAACACAGAAGAGGGGATGATGTGGGAGTCTGAAAGTCAATTTGTATATTGTGGAAGTCGAGGTGTTGTTTGCAAGTGCAGTCTGCCTGTTTGGGAACCCGCAAGATATTATCATTAAACCTCAGTTATTGCATACTTGGAAAGAAGTGTGAAGGTGGTGGGCATAGGAAACAACGATTAGGAATTGTATATTTCGTGAACCCACCAACCCAAAGATCTGTGAAAGAGATTAGAAGAAATGGCCAAGTATGGAAAGAGGACAGGCAGGCTTCAAAATGGGGTGACAATAGTTCCACAGGAGACTTGAGGATTTGACAGTCAAATTGTAGGTCTCAGAAATTTTGAGTGAAAACTGTGTAACATGGAAGAGGATATGATGTGGGAGTCCGGTAGTAAATTTGTATATCACGGAAGCTAGGGTGTTGTTTATAGGTCACAGAACAATGGAAGTGAAATCTAGAGATCGCCTGCTCGGGAATCTGTGATCGGAAAAGTGTCTAGGTATGGAATGGGGAAGCAGTTGATCGGAGTCACGATTTAAAAGAACGAGTGAAAATGTGAACCCGTGAGTCCGCCAACCCACACAACTAGACATTTTTGGAAAAGTGACTAAGTAATGAGAAAGATAAAGTAGAGGGGAAAGAGAAACGAGAATTTGGTTAAGTATAGAAGAGGGAAAAGAAGGGATAATATATTCAAATATGTAATAGATATCCCATTTCCTAGCAAGATATTTTCTGCATGTTTTTGGAGAAGTTGTATACTTATTGCATATACTTGGAAATAAGTGTGAAGGTGGCGGGCACATGAAACAACGACTAGGAATTGGAAATTTCTTGAACCCACCAACCCGACGATCTGCAAAAGAGATTCCAAGAAATGGCCAAGTGTGGAAAGTGGTCGAGTGGACTTTAAAATAGGGTGACAAGGGTTCCTGAGGAGACGTGAGGCCTCGACGGTGAAATTGTATGTATCATAACTTTTGAGTGCAAAATGTGTAACACGGAAGAGGGGATGATGTGGAAGTTCGAAATTCAATTTGTATATTGTGGAAGCAGGGGTGCTATTTGCAGTTCAAGGAAAAATGGAAGTGCAGTCCACCTGTCTGGGAACCCGCAAGATGTTATCATTAAACCTCAGTTATTGCATACTTGGAAAGAAGTGTGAAGGTGGTGGGCACATGAAACAATGACTAGGAATTCAAGATTTCATGAACTCGCCAACCCGATGATCCGCAAAAGATATTCCATGAAATGGACAAGTATGGAAAGTGGATGCACCGGCTTCAAAATGGGGTGACAATAGTTCCCCAAGAGACGTGAGGACCCGAATGTCAAATTGCAGGTGTCAGAACTTTTGAGTTCAAACTGTGTATCATAGAACATGGTATTATGTGGGAGTCTAGAAGTAAATTTTTATATCGTGGAAGTCCGGGTGCTATTTGTAGGTTACAGAACAATGGAAGTTCAATATAGAGCCTTCCTTCTCAGGAATCAACAATCTAAAAAGTGGCTAGGTATGGAATGGGAAGGGGTCGGTCGGAGTCACGATATAAAAGCACGAGTAAAAATGTGAACCCGTGAGTTTGCCAACCCACGCAGTTAGACTGATCCAGATTTTATGAGCAAAACGAAATGAATACATATTATTAACAGGTGCTTAACACAAAATTACAAAGATATAGTAAAATTGGTTTTCTATTCAATAACGAAATAAGCTGAAAACTGTAAAATGCAGTGGAAACAAGCTTGATGGAATGGTGGTAGCTTATCTCTGAGAAGAGATGTGACAGATGCACTCATTCACAAGAAGATGATTACAATGAGGTTCTAAAGGAATGTTTACAATAATTAGGAATGTCAAAATCCCTAGACATCCAAAAACCTAACCCAAGGAGATGAAGCGCCAAAAGTCATGTGGGCCACGTTTGGGTAAGTTAGTACATCAACTTCTCGGGGTCGTAACGTTTGCATACAATCTCCGTTTTAGGCATATGATAGCTTGTTGGAAAGGTATTGTCGAGGAGATTCATTTTAGGAACAATATCAAAGGAAATTACATATTTCAAACCTATTTTCCCAAAAAAATCGTTTAGGGCCTCAAAATGGCTCCAGAAGTGAAAATTGCTAAAAATAGTAAATTACCAAAATTTCCAGAAAATTGTTTTGAGCCAGCTGGAAAAAGTGGGTGGCCACCAATATCCATATGGATCAATCCTCCCTCCTTAATAATAAATGGTATCCATTTCGTTGAGGTCCCCTATCAGATGAGGAAATTTCTGCTGAATTTGGCCCCAGGTGAGCCACTTGCCTTGGTGTAGGAGCTGCCCTTCATTGAAGACTCGCTAAAGGTGGATCCTTTGCTGTCAAGTTTCCTTGATCTGTGTGTCCAAAATATGATCATTGTATTCCTATTGTATTCAGTCGACATTGAGATCTATTGGTGTCATTTTTTTTGCTACTTCTGAGGTGTCCAATAATGGTGGGAAATAAGGGCAAAGGAGATCCACGTTGAACACTGGGTGCAGGCCAAGGAAAGGAGGAATGTTGAGCTCAAAAGAATTATCCCCCATAGCCTTGGTGATAGTGTATGACCCATAATGGCACTACTACATATGGGCATATTATTCCATGAAAATTTTCCACGCTTCCACTAGTTTCATCTTTTTTTTTAACATGGCAGAAATCGAGATTTTTGTCGATATTGCCATGAAAGTTCGTCGCAATATCCATGATTTTTTTTTTTAAATCTAGTTGGTATTTTTGTTGCAATATCGATGAAGGTTTTTCCTATCTCATTGGTCAGTGTGAACGATTAGTTGACTATTTGATCTATATATATTTGATTTTAAGAGACTTTGCGACACAATTGCTATAGTTGCGACACTGTTCTTGGATTTTGTTTGAGCTGTTTATTTTTTTCGTCACCCACTGGTTGAACAAATCCAATTCTCGATCTACATAGCTCGTATTTTGAGCTTGCAAGGTTAATATGTTATTTTTTATTGATGTACTCATTTAACTTGTAAATTTTTGTTCAAATGTCCAAATTTCATTTAGCTTGTTTTTTCCTTGATAATATATTATAATATGTGTAGTACCATATTTCACGTCTTTGGTTTTTGGATCTAGTTAGTATATTCTATGGAAAATGGTATGTGGATTCCATAATATTGTAGGTTCATGGAATCCACATACCCTTTTCCCTTCAATTGTAGCTATAATCTCTCTCTCTTCTCATTGATAAAGATATGGAATTGCTCTTGAAACTCAACCTTGATCAGTGAAATGATAGTAATTGATTGCCATTTTCTTCTCTCTTTTATTTTTAATACCTAACAAAAAAACACCAACAAATCTCGATTGAAGCTTTGATACCACTTGTTACATCCCTAGTACCCAAAAGGGATCACACACATAAATTTAAAATAATATAACAGTGACAATAATGGTTGGGATACTTGTACACCTAATGGTTGGATAACACTTACTAATTCAATTAAATGAAGGAAGAAATATCCATGAATAAAATATTGAAGTTGATTGTTATATTGATAATCGATAAGTTATGGTATATATAATATAGGTAGGAAACTCATGTTTATAACAACAAGGGTAATAGTTGCAATATATTGTAACATTTCCCTCTTCCGCATAAATTCCTTCCTATCCTCAACATTTCCCTCTTTTGCATATATATTAAGAGAAATATTAATAAAATTTCCCTCTTCCGCATAAATTCTTTGCTATCTTCAACATATTGTAATAAATAATGGGTAGGTTGGCATTAGTGACAAGATAGTCTGTTGATATGTATTACATATAATTATTAATGTACAAGAGATCATCCATCATTTAAGCAAGAAAAACAAAAACCAAGACTAAATATTGTGGTTGACGTGATCGGGTCTTTACATTTTGCAAAACAAAGTACGAGAATTTCCATTATTTAAGCATGCAAAACAAAACCCAAGGCTAAACGTTGTGGTTGACTTGATCGGGTGTGTACATCTGGACGGTGGAGAAAGTGTAGTCATCAACTCATTAGGAGATGAAACAAAGTCTCAAAATACAAAGTGTATTCTTACATTTACTACACATAGAATGCCGGTAACATCAATCATTATTTGTACTTTTAATTAATACGTGGCTATTTGTGGATTTTTTAAAAAACAAATAATTTTTTTTTTTAGTTTTGTGGTTAATTGTCACCTCCAACCAGGGGAAATTAGTCACTTAAGAGTTTTTGACCAATCAAAAAATAGAATTTTTAATATTTAAAAAAAAAATATTTTTATTTATATATAAAATTCTCATTAATAAATATTTATTGAAAAACATTATAAAACATTGTTAAATTTTTTGTAAATTTACAAAAGTCAAAATGATTTTGACGTGCAATCAATTGATATATTCCCTGCTTTAGCAGGGACTAATAAGATACATAAACACTAACCCTAAACTTATGTTAGGTATATATGTCGTTATTATATAAAGAAAAAATTTGTACACATATGACCTTATTATAAAGATGTTATCTATGTTGTCATGATGTTGATCCTCTACACATATGATCACCTTATTATAAAGATGTTGACCTTATTATAAATATGTAGGTCACTATAAATAAACATTTCATAATCGAAAGGAGTAGCTAAAATATAAAAAATTGACAACTTAATGTTTGGTATGGTGTAGGTAAGACAATTACTTGTTAGGACAAGGATTTGTCACAATGAACAAAAATGATAGGAAGCTTTCTCGGTTAAGAGCGACATTAGTGTCGAGGGGATATGGAAAATGTTATTTCCCTTGCTATGATTGTAGAGGCTTGCAAAATAGAATACTTTTAATAACAACAACCCAAAGACATTGTAGGGAGAAGGGGCATGCCAGAGGGGGTTATGAATATCATCCCTTGGTAAGAGTATTCAATATTTAATGTATTCTCTGTAATAATCAGTATTCCATGAATTTTAGTAATATTTCTTATTGGGATTTTTATATTTTCTATACGAGCTAACTTTTCTATGTTGTTTTTAAATATATAGACGATGCCCCCAAAGTGTTGACCTCCAGAGAGTTATTTGCCAAGTACTAGTAGAAATAGTACTTTACAAGGAGATGAACTTCGAGATCAGAATATGGAAGCTGCTGATCAAGTTATTAATGATGATATGGATGGAGATAATGTTAGTGATTCAAATCAGGAAGATGAGATACATAGATTGATCCAAGACACATTTGCTCCAATGGACGAGGACAACCAGGATGATAGTCATGATGTTGATCCTCTACTTGAGAAGTCACGTCAACCTCTTTATGAAGGCTCAACAATAAATATTTTATCTGCTATATTGTTGTTGGTGAACCTGAATGTTTTGAATAGTTTATCAAACACACGTCTCACACATATACTAAGGTATTTAATTTGTTAATTATTTATGCCTGCATGTTCACAAATACTTAAAAGGTTCAATTTTTTCCTATATTGCTATTGTTTTCTTAGTATATTGGATGATATATTGATGATTAATATTGTTTACATTGACTTATTGTTTATAATTTTATAGATTGTTAGGTGATGTTCTATTACCGAAGTCAAATATTTTTCCACGCACATATTGAGAAATATTCGTGATTATTAAAGAAATTGGAATGGACTATCAGGCTATTGATGCATGTCCTAATGATAATATCATATATTATGGACAATATGCATTATAAAATGAATGCCCACAATGTCAAATAAGTAGATATCGAACCGATAAAGCGTCAAAGAAGGTGCCTCACAAAGTTCTTCATTATATTCTGATAATTCCATGTTTCCAGCAGTTGTTCAGGTGCCAAAGTATAGCACAGTTATGGATTTACATGCAAAGAACATAAGTCGAGATGATGTTCTTCAAATGCCTACAGATGGTTCTTCATTGAACTACATCGAAGAAAAGTGGCCAATTTTTAAAGAAGAACCTTGTAATGCTAGAATTTCATTGGCAACTGATGGTGTCAATCCATTTGGAGAGCTTCATTCTACGTACTCAGTGTGGCCTGTTTTTGTTATAAAAAATAACCTTCCTCCTTGGATGTCAATCAAGAGAGAGAATACAATGTTGGCAATGATTTTTCTAGGTATTTAATTATGTTTTATTTTCTTTAAAGTATGACAAAATATTTCATTTCTTTGTTTCGTGCATGGTAATTATTTCTTTTATATATCATGACATCTAGATAAGTACAATTAATCATGTAGTATGTTGAACCAATTAGGTAGGTACCAAGTTAAAGATATGAACGTATATATTGAGCCTCTCATCAATGAGTTTTTGAAGTTATGGGTTGGCATCACTATGTATGACATCTCTAGACCAATAGGGAAAAAACGTTTTCAATTCCATGGAATACTGTCATGGACAATTCATGATGCTCCCGGGTTAACACATTTTTGTGGTATATTGTTACTTTATTTTGTGATTTAATATTATATATATATATTTATTGAAAAAATAATGCATTATTTTAAATTGTAACTCTAACTTGACGCTACATTTATTCATATATCTTGTAGGTCTTCAAACAAAGGGTAAATTTGCATGCCCAGTTTGTGGTCTGAGGATAAAATCTCATCGTTCAAGGACTTTAGAAAAGGAAGTGTTTGATGAGTATATGAACTTTCTGCCTAAGAACCATAGTTATCTAACTACAACAAAAGGAAAGTTCAATGGTAAAGAAGAAAACGAAAAAAAACCCACGAAGAATGACACCTCGCCTATGGAAGTTGGAATATATTAGAAATCATCAAGGTATGCAAATTATTTATGTATGACCTATTATATAAATCTTTGGTTAATTTCATTAGTATTAATTTCATTTTGTCCCATTAATTAGTGTTAATTTCAATTTGTTGATGTTTCATGAATGTCATTAAGGCACGAATGGGATTCCATGAGGAATGAAAAGTTACCCGATGCAATTCAATAGATTTCCATACTACGAGCACCTACAAATAATTCATTTGTTTGATACAATGCATTTCGGGAAGAACATAACATAATTGTTATGGCGAATATTAGATGGAAGGACTGGAAAAGAGAGAATTGGAAAGACTTGTTGTGACATCCGGGAAGTTAATCACGCCTTGCAAAGTGTTATTATTAATTCTAATGGCGATGGTCATGAAAAAAATACTAGTCTTCCTTGGTTATTGACGGAGCAACAGAGAAATATTGTAAAAGAGGTCATTCCAAAAATTAGGTTTCCAACGGGGTTTTCGTCGAACATACAAAATATCTTAACTAAAAAAGGTGATTTTGGTGGGGTTAAAACACATGAATGGCATACATTCATTAAGGTAATTAGTAGGTTATAATATATTTCCTTATTGGTAC
>ML779017.1:239898-253253 GCA_009831015.1 Picea engelmannii | reverse complement strand
GGGGCCATATGAGCTTCCATCTTCACATGGTTAGCTCTATTCAGTAGAGAATAACCTATTCTCAAAACAAAGAGAAGCTCATTAAGGTATGCGACAACTTGATTTTTTTCTAGAGTATTTTACATAACTAAATGCAAGCTTATTTGCTTATTAATTATTTACTCATATAAAGCATTTGTCTTTTATGATTCATGCAGGTCTTGGTGATGGAAATGCATCTCGTGGACAACTCTTATCAAGTTGTATGGGCTAATGGATCTGGAGAAAGAACAATGAAAAGGTAAGGGTTTTGACGTGTTTTTAAAAGTAGGCTTTATACTAGTAAAAGTTCACAATCCTCATGAATATGTAGATATTGATATATCTGCCAAGTTCCATGTGGTGTTTTGGTTTACTTGTAGATATTTTAAATATAATTTTGGTTTACTTATAGTTTTTTTATAAAGAAGTATAACTATTTTAGAGAATCCCCATATATAAAGTCTTTAACCATATCCTCATTGTGGAAAATAAATTAGAAAAGATCCCTCACTTCATTCATTTCCATAATCCTAACCTTATTGGTATCCCTAGTCCAAATCCTATTTCCTATTAAACAATGCATGAAGCTAATCCCAATAATCTAGACCCCTCCTCTCATCCCACATGTTAGTGCAAGTATTATAAGGCTCCAAAGGAAACTACTACAAAATACTTATTCTTATAATAATAATTCACATCCAAATCCTTGTACACAGATGAGAAATCCCTTGATGATCCTAGGGCACACCAATATTTGGACACTTCTCCCCCCTAAAAAAATAGTCCCTATTACAAACTCTATTGAAAAATATCCCTCATTACTCATAATGACGAATGAAATGTATTCCTCTTTCTAAGTCTCCTTTTTACTCATGATTATTAGATCAAAGACCAACTTGCCACTATAATCCTTGACAATTGTAACCAAAATAATCACATTTTCCATCACTCCTCACCCCTCTCCTTATCATTGGGGCTTTGTACAATAGGATGAAACTTATCTTCTCATTAATAAACATTGTGGAGTCACCCTTTGTTACACCTCAAAATTACTCACTTCGATAGTGTCGCAAGTGTCGTCATTACAAGTGTCGTAAGTGTCGCATCTTGTCCACAAGTGTCGCATCTTGACCACAAGTGTTATAAGTGTTGCTAACATCATACTGCTTTCTTGCCTATGTCATGCCTCCAACGACATGATAGGGACACTTAGGACACCTCAAAGACTAGTTTTGAAGAGGAGGAATTGGTCTCCTAGAAGTACAAGCCTTTTTCCACTAAAAGAACCACTCAAAAATGGGTTTTGGAGGGGAGCACTCCCCTATACATTGTCAAGGAGCGCTGGCGCTCCTTGGCCCTCTTTGGCTCTAGTGCCCCTTTTGGGGCAGTGCTACCTTTTCTAGGCGAAATTTGGTTTGTTGAGAAGAATGAGGGAAAGATCCCCTCAATATGTGAAGGTGGTTGGATTCGAATATGATCTCAAGGCATGATCTTAGGGAATATCCTCAACTGAAGGGGAGAAATCCTCAACTTATCCCAAAGATCTCTCAAGTGGTTGGGTCTTTCCAAGCTTATATAAAGAGGCCTTCTCATGGTGAAACTAGAGGAAATATTGGAGGTATGAAACCTATGATCTCATAGGCAACATACAGTATGGGAAGAGAGACATTGCAATAGCATCTAACTTATGATCTCATGAGGTAGATGTCATTTGAAGAATCAACATCTTGTATGTGGGTTATTTGAGAAAGGGTCTGGACAAGGAGAGCTTGGTGAAGCTCCCACACTACATCCATGGTTGTAAGTAACACTTTGTTCTCATCAATATAAATTCATGCTTGGCCTGTTTCCTTTGAAGTTTGTTGTGAATATGAACTTGTCTTCTTCATAAGATAGATCTGTATTTGAGCTAATCTCAATAGAGTAGGAAGTTTGTTGTATCTTTGTTTGTTCCACAAGATCTATTGAGGAGCTTAGGATTGAAGCTCAACTTGGACTTTGCAAGGACGAACGCCATTAAAAGGTACATACTTTTCTTCTTCCTCTTCGTACATGAAATTAATTATATCTAAAATGAAATTCAGTTTCCACGTTAAGCACTTTTATGTCTTGGCCTTAAAGAGTTAGGGACCTCGAGAGAATCCACTTGTTCGAAGGAGGATTTCTCTATGTCATGAAAGTTATTGTGTCCACTCTTTTTTGTGTGATATCTTTCCCCCACGATGGAAGAATTGTGACTATTGATCAACTTTCATTCATCGGTATTGACTGGATTACCTCCCTAAATGGTTCTTATATGCAGAAAGTATTTCCCCCGCCGCATGTTAATTATGTGGCATTATCTCCCATGACTTCAACTTCAGATGACTTGGATCCAGTAGTTGACATGGTGATCTCTTTGGTAGGGTTATTGGAGCCTGATCTCCTTACCCCTGTCGCGGCCCTCGACATATGTTCCTTCCAGAGCATTCTTATTCCATCCAGTGAAAAGATCTCATGGAAGCCATGACCGAGTTTTGTCCCTTGACATGGTGTCCTTTCCAGAGAATTATCCTCTTGGAAGCCATGATCAAGAAGAAGACACAAGCATAGTTTCTCTTCTCTGTGGCAAGCTCGTTAAAAAATGAAACAGATGCCTTGAGCATAGTTTTCTTCTCTGTAGCAAGCTCGTTAAAAAATGAAACACAAATCTGGGGATTGAACCCGAAACCTTGAGGATAGTTCTTTTCCTGTGTAAAGCTCGTTAAAAAATGAAACAATCACCTCTCCCTTCAAGTTGAGTCTTTTGCCAGATCTTGTAGATGTTGAGTTGAGTCTTTCGCGAGGTCTCATTTTTGAACCTTCATTTCATCCACCTGTATCCTTTTTCTCCATCTAGCACATAAATTGGTGACAACCTCAAAGTTGGTGAATGAGTTGAAGCTTGGGAGGCATGTCTCCAGCCTTTGATGATCATTCTGGAGTCAAGCCACTAGCTTTCAAGCTGAGGGAAAAGTACCGAGCTTAGTCTTTGTTCTTTCTCATGATCATAAAAACATGTGAATGTAACTGAGAAACCTTTTATCTCTTTTTCGGGCTCACATGGATATACGAAAAAGGAACCCCCTGTGGTCTTCTTTAAGATCTTTTCAGGCTTTCTAAACATGAAAATATTGTCGAATGATCTTGCTTCCTTTCCCACTCGTTAAAAGGTTTGAAAGGGAATCTTTCGAGTGACAATTTATGTCTTTTTCGACCTCGCGATACTAACATTATGAAAAAGGACAACAATGGAGTCATCTTTAAGTTCTTTTTCAGACTCTCTAAATATGAAAAACCACCGAGTTTACCTTCTCTGGACTCGTTAAACAATCATACATTGAAGGGCCCATATGGGACTGAACCCTTACTTCTTCTAGTTCGTTAAACAAAGGAAGAGGGACTTACCGAAGGTGAGTTATATCGAGCATGTGTTACCCTCCTCAAGCTCATTAAATTACAAAGAGGTAATCATCTATCTGGATGGGGGAAAAATTGAAGGAAGCAAGCTAAGCAGATTTTGAAAACATTACCAGTAAATCTTAGAGTCGCCCTTGAACACAACACTTTGTCTTTGCGCACATCTTAATCCGCTGAACCTCTACACTGAACCAATCCTCTGATTTTTTCTTACTCCTTTGGGTCACCTGATGAAAGTCACAGTATCCACTGCATCATCATGTTTTGGTC
The DNA here is from genome assembly GCA_009831015.1 of Picea engelmannii. Lineage (NCBI taxonomy): Eukaryota > Viridiplantae > Streptophyta > Pinopsida > Pinales > Pinaceae > Picea > Picea engelmannii. The sequence goes on along the minus strand of ML779017.1, from coordinate 249,524 downwards.
CATGTCATGTTTCCGTTGTTGTGCCTCAGTGTTCAAGGGAAGTAACGACCTCGAGAGTCAGCCATCACAAATATCTTATTTCAATACCCTTGTCAGCCTATGTTCATTTGATCTAACAATTTACATCTCTGTGTTAATTTCGTGTCGTTGATGGGGGATACATCAAGGCCCTCCTACGATGAGTCTATTCCTGTCGACTTCAACACATTATCCTAGAACTGACTTAGAAACTAGTTAGTACCTTGGGACCTGCATGCCTCAATGGCAGGCCTCCTCACATCCGAAAGTGGGTTTACATCATTGACCTCTTATTGGATGATTCCACGAATGTTCGACTTCATCTCATCTATTCACATTCGTTGGAATGTACTAGGGTACCTTGGGAATCATTGACATCAATGATGATTTCCCTCGCCCTTGTTAATGGTTTACATCATTGACCGGTAATCAAGTGGTTTCTGCCATGTTTGACATCATGACATCTATTTACATGGTTAGATTCATACTACATCAAGATCAGTAAGAAGACCCTAGGTTGAGTCATCACTCTATATGTACTTTTCCTAAGTTGCGAAGGAGTTTCTTTTGAACAATGACACATATACTGTTACATAGATCCACTTTGTATTGGTTGTGTCTATGTATTGTCATCTTGTAGATCCACTTTGTATTCTTCATGGCTACGACTATTTCAGGTCATAGGAGTATAGATCCACACTGTATCCCCGATGGCTATACCTTTTATCAATATAATTATGGATCCGTAGTGTATTTTATGGCAGCCATATCTTGCAAGTCTTTATCACCCAAGCATAGGTATGCCTGCCTTGGTTTGAAACATGTCATAATATTTGTTGGATGTTTGTGTGCAACTTATATCAAGTTCTCTACATCTATACCCTTGCTTAAAAAATTCTACAAATTACTTTAGTCATCATGTCTTCTAACTTCGTACTTTGGGGGGCAATCTGTTACACCTCAAAATTACTCACTTTGATAGTGTCGCAAGTGTCGTCATTACAAGTGTTGTAAGTGTCACATATTTTCCTCAAGTGTCTCATCTTGACCAAAAGTGTTATAAGTGTTGATAACATCATACTACCTTCTTTCCTATGCCATGCCTCCAACGACATGACAGGGACACTTAGGACACCTCAAAGACTAGTTTTGAAGAGGAGGAATCAGTCTACTAGAAGTACAAGCCTTTTTCCACTGAAAGAACCACTAAAAAATGGGTTTTGGAGGGGATATCTCCCCTATACACTATCAGGGAGCCCTGGTGCTCCCTGGCCTTCTTTAGCTCTGGTGCCCCTTTTGGGGGAGCACTACCTTTTCTCGGCGAAATTTGGTTTGTTGAGAAGAATGAGGGAAAGATCCCCTCAATATGTGAAGGTGGTTGGATTCGAATATGATCTCAAGGCATGATATTATGGAATATTCTCAATTGAAGGAGAGAAATCATCAACTTATCCCAAAGATCTCTCAAGTGGTTGGGTCTTTCCAAGCTTATATAAAGAGGCCTTCTCATGGTGAAACTAGAGGAAAGATTGGAGGTATGAAACCAATGATCTCATAGGCAACATACAATACATGAAGAGAGACATTGCAATAGCATATAACTTATGATCTCATGAGTGAGATTTCATTTGAAGCATCAACATATTGTATGTGGGTTATTTGAGAAAGGGTCTAGACAAGGAGAGCTTGGTGAAGCTGCTCCACTACATCCATGGTTGTAAGTAACACTTTGTTCTCATCAATAAAAAATCATGCTTGGCCTGTTTCCTTTGAAGTTTGTTGTGAATATGAACTTGTCTTCTTCATAAGATAGATCTGTATTTGAGATAATCTCAATAGAGTAGGAAGTTCATTGTATCTTTGTTTGTTCTACAAGACCTATTGAGGAGCTTAGGATTGAAGCTCAACTTGGAATTTGCAAGGACGAACGCCATTAAAAGGTACATACTTTTCTTCTTCCTCTTCGTACATTAAATTAATTAGATCTAAAAGGAAATTCAGTGTCCACGTTAAGCACTTTTCTGTCTTGGCCTTAAAGAGTTAGGGACCTTGAGAGAATCCACTTGTTTGTAGGAGGATTTCTCTTCAACACCCTTGTCATAGGGATTTTTCAAGAGATTGTTGAATTCTATGTATCTCCCCTTTATTACTCTAATTTACTCTTGAACATATAATATGAACAACAATTAAATTCTTTATAAGATGTCCATTGTTCCTATTGGGAGTTTTTTTGGGCTAGCTTAGACTTCCCATTATCAACTCTAGCAACTTCTTACTTGGTATCACCCAATATTACCTAGTTCTCCCCTTGTCTTCTTCCTCTCTTAGTGTTTCATTCTCTCCTACATACTCTTCCTCTTTTCGTAGTCCTTCAAATGCTTTTTCTCCATTTTTATTTGGTCATAATATCGATGGGTCGATAGGTCATTATCTCAAGAAAGACCCTACTTAAGATAACCTCTACCTAGTGAGAATAAACTATCACTTCTTTGGTCAGTTTTCAAAGATAGACCCCTTAATGGTCATATTCCATAGCTTGCAACTATGGAGCCCCTCCCAATGGTGACATCATATCTTCCTTTGATCCTCTCTCCTCCACTGGTACCATTGGTATTTTTCACCTCTACACTTGTATTGAACTAAATCTAGGCTACCATGTGTTGTTTTTGTTCTTTTGATGACTCTATATTACTAGTTTATGATGCCTATTATGCTCACACTCTCCAAATTATCGTATGTCACATGGGACTCATGCTATGTCCTTGACTAGTGTATGGTGCCTTAATGACTACAAAAATACTAGAACAATGAATGCCATTTGTTACACTCACCTTAACTCCAAGTTGACATATGTTACATTTATGCTTGTGATAACCTTATATTAGAATGTGTTTCCTCTCTCTCTCATGTTCACTCTTAGTTGGTTTATGTCAACTCATTCATTTTTCCAATGTCATGCCAACGCCATCAAATTCTTTCTCTTGCCTTTGTTAGAACTACCCTAACACAACAACCTCCCATCTTCACCTTTTCATCTATCCTCCATCCTTTCCATAAGAGATCATGTTGCTAATCCTACCTCACTTGTGGTAATATGCCAACCTCTGTGATGTAGGTATCTAGCTAAACATGTTCTTGCATTTCTCATTGCTCATTGTTGGAAATGAAAGTATGTATTAGTCTACCCCCTGTATATTGAACATATTCATGATGTACCCCAAATTTTGGACCTCATTATTATTTTCCTTTTTGTATGCTCCAACAATTGTGCAAGTGACATCCACAAGTCTCTTCCTATTATATTAGCGATATTCCTTTTATTATTATCAAGGAAGGAGTTGATAACTAGCCCTTATATACACTATGCCTAAATTATTGAGGCATCAAATAACATTATATTTTTACAAGAATATGTGAGCCAATGTCACAATGACCCTTTAGGTTCGTAATATTTTCCAATTCTTCAAGGTGTTAAGAGCCATTATTTCCCAAATCATTCAGAACATAGAAGAAAATTGACCAATAGCTTATACATAGGTGATGAAAGAGATTTTAAAACCTTTTCATAAATCACAACTTTTTTACTGATAGTGTCTTCATGGGTTCAAAACCTTACTTTACAAACATAAAAATATTTCTACCTTTCAACATTCTCATGAACCCTTGGGTTTACCATTACTCCTTGTGGGTCATAAATTTCCACTCACCAAATTCATACAAATTGAAATTTTTGTCACTTGCACAAGCCTATATGCCATCAGTACAAATATATGAATTCAACTAGGAGTAGACCTTTTCCCTTTCGACTTTGGGACTCAATGTCTCTTCATTAAATTCTCCTTCTAATGAGGATGGCATAGACAATTCAAATGATCACCATATACATTGGAATATTTTCCCATATATGGTGACCAATCCAAGMAAATATCTTTTATTCATTGTTATCCAAAATCCTATAATATCATTTTAAACCTTTCTTTGGTGGGCGCAACCACACTTGATCAAACTTAGGAGGTATGTGTTGTTAAATGCTTATCATGCCTCTTTTCGTAACTTGATTGATATTCCTACAAGATGGTTGCTTATACCTACACATGTTCATGGATTTTTCTTTTTAACGAAGTGCACATATCTTCCCATTGATCAATTTTCTTAATTGTTCCACTTTGAGGGATACAATTTCAAGTTAAAGTGAGTACAATAAAATATGAGAAAGCCATAGGTGGAGGATTTGAGGTGAGCAATCAATTGTGCAATTAACAATGATATATATAAATTACAAACAATCTTCCCAAATATTGGGATGTTATATCCTCACAACAAATGAACCAATGTTTGGTTTATATCCTTGGGATACCTATGCAATTGTAAATAAAGGATAGAACTATCTTCAACTTATATCCATTATCATCTAGAGTGTGGATTAAAAGTTTCTTGAGAATCTATTATATCTACACATGATAAATGTAGATATTCCAAAATGCACCTTTACATGAGATAAGAAGATAATTACATCTTGTTTTCATGTTTCAACATGGTATAAAAACTACCATATTATTTAGTCTTGTTTACTGTAAAATGTATATCGACTTTACAACTTCAAGCTTCCCACATGAGCTTATTCTTGGCTCTCCTTTCTTAACAAAAAAATTATGAAATTTATACTTTAATCCTCCTTCAAGCCTACAATCATCTCAAAGACTCGAGACTTGCACATATATACAAGTTTTGTAAGGTTTTAACCATTTGCCAAAATTTGAGCTAGATGTAGGTAATCCCTTATATTCTTCAAGTACATAAGAGTTTAACTTTAGAGCTATGGTCAAATAAAAAAAAAATGTTGAGATACCATTCACATTTAAGTTTAAGTACATACCGAATCAAAATGTTGTAGGATACCATTCACATGAAGTATGGTCTTTGTTGTGACTTGGATCAATTGGCAAGGATTATAAAAGCTTATGATTTGAGTGAATTTTTTTTTTGTTTTCCCAACAAATAATTCATGTAGTACTTCAATGCCTAAACTATGATGTACAATTCCTTATCTTATTTGGGGTATATTAAGATTGCACCAACAAAAGTTTCAAGTGTTATGTAATCCAACTCCTTCAGGTTCCCCCATTATGTATCATGCGACATTTTCTTTGATTTCAAATGAAATTGCAAGTTTCATTAGATTTAATATTGATGCATTACAATTCTTTCATGTCAAAGCTTCAATTATTTGGTTTTCAATTGCAATGAATTGAAAGGTTATACTTGCCTTTTCTAATGTGCATTGAATATACACTTCATTCCTAAATAATTTGCTAACTCCATGAATTACCTTGGTTCAATTAAATTATCTGGGATCAACCAATTTACAACGAATTTTATATTTCTTAGGTCAATACAAAATTCACATCCTCTAACTACAAAATCCATACACAACAATAATTGTTTTCCAAGCTCATATTTCTTCATGTTGTCTTGCAATTAATTGTGTCGAAGGATTAAAAATATCGTCTCCAAATGTTTCAAATGATCTTCCCAAATATTGCTAAATGTAAAAATATCATCCAAGGAGGCTACAATATACAAGTTTGAGAAATGGTCTTAAGACATCATCCATCAATTTTAGAAGTGTTGTCATAGTATTGTGTAATATAAATTGCATAATGACTCACTCATGCAATCCATGTGTTTTTTTGAAAGTATTATTCAAAATTATTCTTTGTGTATATTGTCATATTGGTATCCTTACTTCTAATCCAACATCATGATAACACATGCTTCTAATATTTGGTTGATTAGTGCCTTGATTATTTGTAGGGGATATATATATATATATATATATATATATATAATCTTGCTCAATCTAAAAGATCTACACATTTTCTCTAACATCCATCTTTCAATAGAATATTAAAATATATAATATATTAGAATATTACAATTGTATACCATATTAGAATGTAATATGGTAATGCCATATTACAATGTAATATGGCATTACCATATTAAAATGTAATATGGTAGTCCCATATTTCATTGTAATATGGCATTACCATATTACAATGTAATATGGTAATACCATATCTCGTGTAATTTAAAAAAAAAAAAACTTAAAGTCATCGTCGCAATATCGACGATAGTTCGTCGAAATTTTTTTTTTATTTTGAACAATCGTGGAAATAGGGACGAAAGTTCGTCGCAATTTGCCACTATTTTTCGTCGCACATACAACATCTACGTCATAAGTTTGGTCTTGAGATACATTTTTGTCGCTACTGCCATGGATTTTCGTCGCAAGTTTCCATGGTTTTGCATCGCACATACAACATCTACGTCGTAAGTTTTTGTCTTGGCATAAATTTTCGTTGCAATTGAGATGAAGTTTCGTCATAATTGCCCCGGTTCTTCATTGTAATTGCGAAGAAGTTTTGTCGTAATTGTGACGATATATAGGGTTAACCGATCTTGATGGTGATGACACATGGAGAGATAATTTCGTCGATATTTCCATGCACACTTGGATCGTGGATATAGAGACAAAAAAAAGTATCGGCTTTCGTGGAAATTGTGATAGATAAGTGTGGCAATATCAACAAAAAACCGTCGCAAATTTGGTCATATGTACTAGTGTGGAGTGGGCGAAGCTTCCAATGGGGTCCTGTAAGGTGTTCTTTCTGCAAGTGCAACAAAAATTTGTCTCCCACATGAAACTTATGTGGAACATGATGTTGATCATGGCATTGTTTGTACCTATCATTGGACTTCTATAGGATATCCTGAACCTGTTGGTGGATGTGTTGGATCCGCTCAATGAACTGGGTGTCTTTGTGAGCTTCATTTGGAGCAGGAGATGAGTCAGTTGAGGTGACTGCAAGGGGAAGTGCAACATCTATGGGACCCAATGGTTGGAATCCCAACCCCACCTGAAAGGGGCTGTGGTCGGTTGAGCTATGCAGGGATCAATTGTAACTATGTTGTACATAGGGAAGGATCTTATCCCATGTGCGAGGGTTATTTGAATTATACATTTGAAGGATATACACAATCATTCGATTTACAACCTCGGTTTGGCCATATTTATGGGGATGTAAGGCCGTGGATTTGGTGATCTTGGTGTCCAACAGTGACCAGAGGTGTGACTAGAATGTGTTGAGAAATTAACTGTCTTGATATGAGACAATGGTTTGTGGGATTCCAAAATGTACCCAGACTTGTTCAAAGAGGAGCTTGGTAGTGGCCTCTGCTATGATGCTCTTCCTGGAGGAAACTAGAATCACCATCTTAGAAAAGCGAACAACAACCACAAAAAAAGTCATTTCCCCGCTTGGTGGACGAGAGGCCTGACATGTAGTCCATTTAGATGGATTCCCATGGCTTGTCAGGAGTAGGAAGAGGAGTGTACATGCCCTGTTTCATAGTGGTCAGTTTGGCAATAACGTAGGTAGTGGAGGACCTGATATACTTGCTAACCTCATGTTGAAGTTTTGGCCAATATAAATGTTTATGTAGCATCACCACTATATTTTTGACGCCGAAGTGTCCTGCCAAGAGACTGTAGTGGGATTCTTATATTAGCTTCCCTCGCTCGCTTGATGGAATACAGATATGGCCGAGATGACACAAAAACCCATCCTGAAGATTGAAATTATCGACAACTGCATTTGCACCCAAAATTTGGTAGGTGGTGGTGAAGTCCAGATCTATCTCATAGAGTTGGGGCCATCCAGGGGTCTCATGGCTGCAAGATTCTAGCACCGTGGTGAGTGCCATGACTGGTAGTCTACTGAGGCAATCAACAACATGATTGGTGCTTCATGTTTTATACTTGATGTTGAGGTGGAATTGATGCAATTATGTGGACCACTTTCGATGGTGGTCATTTTGCAATTTTCCCTATGTCTACATGAATTGCAGTGGATTATGATTAGTGTGGATGACTTTCTCCTTCCAAAGAATGTAATGTCTCCACTGGAGGCAGGCTTGCACAATAGAGTACATTTATTTTTAGTAAGTAGGGTACTTACGGACAACATCTCATAGTGTCTCACTATGATAGGCCATGGGGTGGGTGTGCTGAGTGAGAACAATGCCCACAACATAGTTTGAAGCATCTGTCAAGACCTCAAAGGGCAGCGACAGGTCTGGTAGTGAAAGTAATGGGGTTGAGCACAAGCACTGCTTCAAATCATCGAACACTTTTTGTTGGGACCGACCCCACGCAAATTTTGATTTACCACCACCCCTATTTATTTGGCTGAGAAACCATGCAATATGGAAGAATCCCAACACGAACCTGTGGTGGAAATTGGCAAGGCCCAAGAAGCTCCAAAGCTAAGTGAGTGTGGTTAGGGCTGGCCAGTCATGGATGACTTGGATCTTGGCTAGATCCACATGTACGCCATGCTGATAATTGATGTAGCCTAGGTAATGGTCATTTTCCATGTCGAAGGAGCATTTTTTGAAGTTGGCATATAGCTTGTGCTGCCGCAAGGTGTGCAGAACCTGTATATTGAACATATTCATGATGTACCCAAAATTTTGGACCTCATTATTATTGTCCTTTTTGTATGCTCCAGAAATTGTACAAGTGACATCCACAAGTCTCTTCTTATTATATTATAAATATTCCTCTTATTATTATCAAGGAAGGAGTTGATAACTAGCCCTTATATACACTATGATTAAATTATCAAGGCATCAAATAACATTATCTTTTTACAAGAATATATGAGTTAATGTCATAACGACCCTTTAGGTTCGTAAGAGTTTCCAATTCTTCATGGTGTTAAGAGCCATTATTTCCCAAATCATTCAGAACATAGAAGAAAATTGACCAAGAACTTATACATAGGTGATGAAAGAGATTTTAAAACCTTTTCATAAACCACAACCTTTTTACTGATGGTGTCTTCATGGGTTCAAAACCTTACTTTACAAACCTAACAATATTTCTACCTTTCAACATTCTCATGAACCCTTGGGTTTACCATTACTCCTTGTGGGTCATAAATTTCCACTCACCAAATTCATACAAATTGAAATTTTTGTCACTTGCACAAGCTTATATGACATCAGTACAAATATATGAATTCAACTAGGAGTAGACCTTTTCCCTTTCAATTTGATGATTAAATTCTCCTTCTAATGAGGATGACATAGACAACTTCAAATGATCCACATATATATTAGAATAGTTTCCCATATATGGTGACCAATACAAGAAAATAGATTTTATTCATTCTTATCCAAAATCCTAAAATATCATTTTAAACCTTTCTTTCGTGGGTGCAACCACACTTAATAAAACTTAGGAGGTATGTGTTGTTAAATTCTTATCATGCCTCTTTTTGTAACGTGATTGAGATTCCTACAAGATGGTTGCTTATAGCTATATATGTTCATGGATTTTTCTTTTTAACGAAGTGCGTATATTTTCCCATTGATCAATTTTCATAATTGTTCCACTTGGAGGGATAAAATTTCAAGTTAAAGTGAGTACAATAAAATATGATAAAGTCATAGGTGGAGGATTTGAGGTGAGCAATGAATTGTGCAATTAACAATGATATATATAAATGACAAACAATCTTCCCAAATATTGGGATGTTATA
>ML779017.1:190751-237681 GCA_009831015.1 Picea engelmannii | reverse complement strand
ATATATATATATATATATATATATATATATATATATATATATATATTTACTACAATCTTGTTCAATCTAAAAGATCTACACATTTTCTCTAACATCCATCTTTCAATAGAATATTACAATATTACAATATATAATATATTAGAATATTACAATTGTATACCATATTAGAATGTAATATGGCATTACAATATTAGAATGTAATATGGCATTACCATATTGCAATGTAATATGGCATTACCATATTGCAATGTAATATGGTAATCCCATATTACATTGTAATATGGCATTACCATATTACAATGTAATATGGTAATACCATATTACAATGTAATATGGTAATACCATATTACAATGTAATATGGTAATACCATATTACAATGTAATATGGTAATACCATATCTCGTGTAATTTAAAAAAAAAAACTTAAAGTCATCGTCGCAATATCGACAATAGTTCGTCGGAATTTTTATTTTATTTTGAACAACTGTGGCAATAGAGACAAAAATTCGTCACAATTTTCCATGGTTTTTTGTCGCACATACAACATCTACGTCATAAGTTTGGTCTTGAGATACATTTTTGTCACTATAGCCAGGGATTTTTGTCGCAAGTTGCCACGGTTTTGCGTCGCACATACAACATCTGCATCGTAAGTTTTTGGCTTGGCATAAATTTTCGTCGCAATTGAGACGAAGTTTCGTCGTAATTGCCCTGGTTCTTCATTGTAATTATGACGAAGTTTCATCGTAATTTCGACGATATATAGGGTTAACCAATCTTGATTGTGATAACATGTGGAGAGCTAATTTTGTCGATGTTTCCACACACACTTGGATCATGGATATAGTGACGAAAACAAGTCTCGACTTTCATGGAAATTACGACAGATAAGTGTGGCAATAGCAGCGAAAAACCATTGCAAATTTGATCATATGTACTAGCGTGGAGTGGGCGAAGCTTCCGATGGGGTCCTGCAAGGAATTCTTTCTGCAAGTGCAACCAAACTTTCTCTCCCACATGAAACTTATGTGGCACCCGATGTTGATCATGGCATTGTTTGTACTTGTCATTGGACTTCTATAGTATATCCTGAATCTGTTGGCGGATGTCCTGGATTCGCTCAATGAATCGGGTGGCTTTGTCAGCTTCATTTGGAGCAGGAGATGAGTCAGTTGAGGTGACCGCAAGGGAAAGTGAAACATCTATGGGACCCAATGGTTGGAATCCCAACCCCACCTGAAAGGGGCTATGGCCGATTGAGCTATGCAGGGCTCGGTTGTAACTATGTTGTACATAGGGAAGGCTCGTATCCTATGTGAAAGGGTTCTTTGAATTATACATGCGAAGGATATGCACAATCATTCGATTTACAACCTCAGTTTGGCCATCTGTCTGGAGTTGGAAGGCCATGGATTTGGTGAGCTTGGTGTCCAACAGTGACCAGAGGCTCGACCATAATGTGCTGAGAAATCAATTGTCCTGATATGAGACAATGGTTTGTGGGATTCCAAAATGTACCCAAACTCATTCAAAGAAGATCTTCGAAGTGGCCTCTGCTATGATGCTTTTATTGGAGGCAACTAGAATCACCATCTTATAAAAGTGATCAACAACCACAAAAAAAGAGTCATTTCCCTGCTTGGTGGATGGGAGGCCTGACATGTAGTCCATTTAGATGGATTCCCATGGCTTGTCAGGAGTAAGAAGAGGGGTGTACATGCCATGTTTCTTAGTGGTTGGTTTGGCAATAACGCAAGCAGTAGAGGACCTGATATACTTGATGACTTCCTGTTGAATTTTTGGCCAATATAAATGTTGTTGTAGCATCACGACTATATTTTTGACACCGAAGTGTCCTGCCATGTGACTATAGTGGGCTTCCTAGATTATCTTCGCTCACTCTCTTGATGGATTACAGATGTGGCCCAGACGACACAACAACCCATCCTGAAGATCAAAATTATCGACAACTACGTTTGCACCCAACATTTGGTAGGTGGTGGCGAAGTCCAGATCTATCTCATAGAGTTGGGGCCATCTAGAGGTCTCATGGTCGCAAGATTATAGCACTGTGGTGAGTGCCACGACAGGCGGTCTATTGAGGCAATCAACAACACGATTGGTGCTTCATGTTTTATACTTGATGTTGAGGTGGAATTGCTGCAAGTATGTGGAGCACTTTTGATGGCATCATTATACAATTTTCCCTGTGTCTACATGAACTGCAGTGGCTTATGATTAGTGTGGATGAATTTCTCCTTCCCAAGAATGTAATGTCTCCATTGGAGGCAGGCTTGCACAATGGAGTACATTTATTTACTGACAATTTCTCATAGTGTTTCAAAATGATATTCCATGGGGTGGTCGTGTTGAGTGAGAACAACACCCACATAATAGTCTGAAGCATCTGTCTCGATCTCAAAAGGTAGCTATAGGTCCGATAATGAAAGTACTGGGGCTAAGCATAAGCGCTACTTCAAATCATCAAACGCTTTTTGTTGGGACTGACCCCACGCAAATTTCTCCTTACCGCCACCCCTATTTATTTGTCTGAGGTCCCATGCAATACAGGAGAATCCCAACACGAACCTGCGATAGAAATTGGAAAGGCCCAAGAAGCTCCAAATCTCAGTGAGTGTGGTTGGGGCTGGCCAGTTATGGATGACTTGGATCTTGGTTGGATCCACATGTACTCCATGCTGATCAATGATGTAGCCCAAGTAATGGACCTTGTCCATGTCGAAGGAGCATTTTTTGAAGCTGGCGCATAGCTTGTGTTGTCGCAGGGTGTGCGGAACCTATATATTGAACATATTCATGATGTACCAAAAATTATGGACCTCATTATTATTTTCCTTTTTGTATGTTCCAACAATTATGCAAGTGACATCCACAAGTCTCTTCCTATTATATTAGTAATATTCCTCTTATTGTTATCAAGGAAGGAGTTGATAACTAACCCTTATATACACTGTGCTTAAATTATCGAGGCATCAAATAACATTATCTTTTTACAAGAATATATGAGTCAATGTCATAACGACCCTTAAAGTTCGTAAGAGTTTCGAATTCTTCAAGGTGTTAAGAGCCATTATTTCCCAAATCATTCAGAACATAGAAGAAAATTGACCAATAGCTTATACATAGGTGATGAAAGAGATTTTAAAACCTTTTCATAAATCAAAAACTTTTTACTGATGGTGTATTCATGGGTTCAAAACCTTACTTTACAAACCTAACAATATTTCTACCTTTCAACATTCTCATGAACCCTTGGGTTTACCATTACTCCTTGTGGGTCATAAATTTCCACTCACCAAATTCATTCAAATTGAAATTTTTGTCACTTGCACAAGCCTATATGACATCAGTACAAATATATGAATTCAACTAGGAGTAGACCTTTTCCCTTTCAATTTGATGATCCCCATCAACTTTGGGACTCAATGTCTCTTCATTAAATTCTCCTTCTAGTGAGGATGGCATAGACAACTTCAAATGATCCACATATACATTGGAATATTTTCCCATATATGGTGACCAATCCAAGCAAATATCTTTTATTCATTGTTATCCAAAATCCTTAAATATCATTTTAAACCTTTCTTTCGTGGGTGCAACCACACTTGATCAAAATTAGGAGGTATGTGTTGTTAAATTCTTATCATGCCTCTTTTCGTAACTTGATTGAGATTCCTACAAGATGGTTTCTTATACCTACACATGTTCGTGGATTTTTCTTTTTAACGAAGTGCACATAATTTCCCATTGGTCAATTTTATTAATTGCTCCACTTTGAGGGATAAAATTTCAAGTTAAAGTGAGTACAATAAAATATGAGAAAGTCATAGGTGGAGGATTTGAGGTGAGCAATGAATTGTGCAATTAATAATGATATATATAAATGACAAACAATCTTCCCAAATATTGGGATGTTATAGCCTCACAACAAATGAACCAATGTTTGATTTATATCCTTGGGATACCCATGCAATTGTATATAAAGGATAGAATTATCTTCAACTTATATCCATTATCATCTAGAGTGTGAATTAAAAGTTTCTTGAGAATCTATTATATCTACACATGATAAATGTAGATATTCCAAAATGCACCTTTACATGAGTGAAGAAGATAATTACATGTTGTTTTCACGTTTCAACATGGTATAAAAGCTAACATATTATTTAGTCTTGTTTACTCTAAAATGTATATCGACTTTACAACTTCAAGCTTCCCACATGAGCTTATTCTTGGCTCTCCTTTCTTAACAACAAAATTATGAAATTTATACTTTAATCCTCCTTCAAGCCTACAATCATGTCAAAGACTCGAGACTTGCATATATATACAAGTTTTGTAAGGTTTTAACCATTTGCCAAAATTTGAGCTAGATGTAGGTAATCCCTTATATTCTTCAATTACATAAGAGTTTAAATTTAGAGCTATGGTCAAATAAAAACAAAATGTTGAGATACCATTCACATTTAAGTTTAAGTACATACCGAATCAAAATGTTGTAGGATACCATTCACATGAAGTCTGGGCTTTGTTGTGACTTGAATCAATTGATAAGGATTATAAAATCTTATGCTTTGAGTGAATTCTTTTTTGTTTTCCCAACAAATAATTCATTTAGTACTTCAATGCCTAAACTATGATGTACAATTCCTTATCTTATTTGGGGTATATTATTATTGCACCAACAAAAGTTTCAAGTGTTATGTTACATTGTATCAAAGGTTCCCCCATTATGTATCATGCGACATTTTCTTTGATTTCAAATGAAATTGCAACTTTCATTAGATTTAATATTGGTGCATTAAAATTCTTTCATGTCAAAGCTTCAGTGACTTGGTTTTCAATTGCAATGAATTGAAAGGTTATAGTTTCCTTTTCTAATGTGCATTGAATAGACACTTCATTCCTAAATAATTTTGTAACCCCATGAATTAACTTGGTTCAATTAAATTATGTGGGATCAACCAATTTACAACGAATTTTATATTTCTTAGGTCAATACAAAATTCACATCCTCTAACTACAAAATCCATACACAACAATAATTTTTTTCCAAGCTCATATTTCTTCATGTTGGCCTGCAATTAATTGTGTTGAAGGGTTAAAAATATCATCTCCAAATATTTCAAATGATATTCCCAAATATTGCTAAAAGTCAAAATATCATCCAAGGAGGCTACAATAGACAAGTTCGAGAAATGGTCTTAAGATATCATCCATCAATCTTAGAAGTGTTGTCATAGTATTGTGTAACATAAATTTCATAATGAATCACTCATGCAATCCATGTGTTTTTTCGAAAGTATTATTCCAAATTATTCTTTGTGTATATTGTCATATTGGTATCCTTACTTCTAATCCAACTTCATGATAACAAATGCTTCCAATATTTGGTTGATTAGTGTCTTGATTATTTGTAGGGGATATATATATACTATAATCTTGCTCAATCGAAAATATCTACACATTTTCTCTAACATCCATCTTTCAATAGAATATTACAATATTACAATATATTAGAATATTAGAATATTAGAATATTACAATTCTATACCATATTACAATGTAATATGGTAATACCATATCTCATGTAATTTTTTCTTTTAAAACTTAAAGTCATCATTGCAATATCGACGATAGTTCATCAGAAACAAATTTTTATTTTGAACAACCATGGCAATAGGGACGAAAGTTCGTCGCAATTTGTTACAGTTTTTCGTCGCACATACAACATCTACATCATAAGTTTGGTCTTGATATAGATTTTTGTCACTATTGCGAGTTATTTTTGTCTTAAGTTGCCATGCTTTTGCATCGCACATATAGTATCTGCGTCGTAAGTTTTTGGCTTGGCATAAATTTTCGTCGCAATTGAGACGAAGTTTCGTCGTAATTTCCCCTGTTCTTCGTTGTAATTGCGACGAAGTTTCATCGTAATTGCGACGATATATAAGGTTAATCGATCTTGATAGTGATGACACGTAGAGAGATAGTTTTGTCGATGTTTCCATGCAAACTTGGATCGTGGATATAGTGACGAAAAAAAGTCTTTTCTTTCATGGAAATTACGACAGATAAGTGTGGCAGTATCAATGAAAAATCATCGCAAATTTGGTCATATGTACTAGTGTGGAGTGGGCGAAGATTCCAATGGGGTCTTGTAAGGCATTCTTTCTGCAAGCGAAACCAAACTTTGTCTCCCACCTGAAACTTATGTGGCACCTGATGTTGATCATGGAATTGTTTGTACTTGTCATTGGACTTCTATAGGATATCCTGAACCTATTGGCAGATGTGTTGGATCCGCTCAATGAACTGGGTGGCTTTGTCTGCTTCATTTGGAGAAGGATACGAGTCAGTTGAGGTGACCGTAAGGGGAGGTGCAACATCTATGGGACCCAATGGTTGGAATCCCAACCCCACCTGAAAGGGGCTGTGGCCGGTTGAGCTATGAAGGGCTCGGTTGTAACTATGTTGTACATATGGAAGGCTCTTATCCCATGTGTGAGGGTTCTTTGAATTATACATGCAAAGGATATGCAGAATCATTCAATTTACAACCTTGGTTTGGCCATATGTCTAGGGATGGAAGGCCATGGATTTGGTGAGCTTGGTGTCCAACAATGACTAGAGGTTTGACAAGAATGTGCTGAGAAATCGACTGTCCCGATATGAGACAATGGTTTGTGGGATTCCAAAATGTACCTAGACTCATTCAAAGAAGATCTTGGAAGTGGCCTATGCTGTGATGCTCTTCTTGGAGGCAACTAGAATCACCATCTTTGAAAAGAGATCAAAAACCACAAAAAAAAATTCATTTCCCCACTTGGTGGATGGGAGGCCTGACATGTAGTCCATTGAGATGGATTCTGATGGCTTGTCGAGAGTAGCAAGAGGGGTGTACATGCCCTATTTCTTAGTGGTCGGTTTGGCAATAACGCAGGTAGTGGAGGACCTGATATACTTGTTGACCTCCTGTCGAAGTTTTGGCCAATATAAATGTTTTTGTAGTATCACCACTATATTTTCGATGCCAAAGTGTCCTACCATGCGACTATAGTGGGCTTCCTAGATTATCTTCGCTCGCTCACTTGACGGAACACAAATATGGCCTAGATGACACAACAACCCATCCTGAATATCAAAATTATCGACAACTTTGTTTGCACCCAACATTTGGTAGGTGGTGGTGAAGTCTGTATCTATCTCATAGAGTTTGGGCCATCCAGAGGTCTGATGGCCGCAAGATTCTATCACCATGGTGAGTGTCGCGACTGGCGGTATACTGAGGCAATCAACAACATGATTGGTGCTTCCTGTTTTATAATTGATTTTGAGGTGGAATTGCTGCAAGTATGTGGACCACTTTTGATGGCGGTCATTCTGCAATTTTCCCTGTGTCTACATGAACTGTAGTGGCTTATGATTAGTGTGGATGACTTTCTCCTTCCCAAGAATGCAATGTCTCCACTGGAGGCAGGCTTGCACAATGGAGTACATTTCTTTGTTGTAAGTAGGTTACTTACGGACAACACCTCATAGTTTCTCAATATGATAGGCCACGGGGTGTCCATGCTGAGTGAGAACAACACCCACAACATAGTCTGAAGCATCTGTCTCGATATCAAAGGGCGGATCCAGGTCTGGTAGTGAAAGTACTAGGGCTGAGCACAAGAACTACTTCAAATCATTGAATTCTTTTGGTTGGGATGGACCCCACGTAAATTTTTCCTTACCACTACCCCTATTTATTTGGATGAGGGGCCATGTAATATGGGAGAATCCCAACATGAAGCTGTGGTAGAAATTTGCAACGCCCAAGAAGCTCCAAAGCTCAGTGAGTGTGGTTGTGGCTAGCCAGTCATGGATGACTTGGATCTTGGTTGGATCCACATGTACGCCGTGCTGATCAATGATGTAGCCCAGGTAATGGACCTTGTCCATGTAGAAGGAGCATTTTTCAAAGTTGGCGTATAGCTTGTGCTATCGTATGGTGTGCATAACCTACTGAATATGCTGCAAGTGTTCAGCCCAAGTCTTGTTGTAAATGAGAATGTCATCTAGATACACCACTACAAAAGTATTGGTGAATGGTCACAAGATATCATCCATCATCCCCATGAAAGTGGTTGGAGCATTTGTCAAACCAAAGGGCATGACCAACCATTCAAAAAGGCCTTCCTTTGACTTGAAGGTGGTCTTCCATACATATGTCTGTTCTATCGAGACCTGGTGGTAGCCAGCCTTCAGATCAATCTTACTGAAGTATTTGTCCCTCATGAGTTGATCAAGGAGGTCATCAATTCGGGGAATTGAGTACCAGTTTCTGACTGTGATTTTATTCAGAGCTCGGTAATCAATGCAGAGTCGCCAAGTTCCATATTTCTTTTGTACTAGCACGATTGAGCTCCCACAAGGTGACGAGGTGGGATGGATGTGCCCCTTGTGGAGAAATTCTTGGATCTATTGCTTGATCTCGTCATTCTCTAACAGAGAGCGATGATAGAATGGCCCATTAGGTAGCGGTGCACCGGGGGTCAGATTGATGGGGTGCTTGACCTGATAGTGTATAGGTACCCCTGTAGGTTAGGACAAGATATCCGAGTATTCTTCCATGACCTTATCTACTTGCTTCTATTGTGTAGAGAGGTCATCCACAGAGACCCTGGATGTGGCTGTGATCTTTCACTTATTCTTAGATCGAATCATGAAGAAGGAAAATTTCCCCGTCTAAGAGATGACCTTCCTACATTGCTTAGAAGAGATCAAGGAAATAGCACCAGGTGGGACTGCCTCGAGTATCCTATACAATTTCCTGTTCAAAGTAATAATAACACTACGAGGCCTATAATCATATACAACATGAAGTTTCCATAAATAATTTTGGCCCAAAAAAACATCACAAACTTCGAGAGGAGAAACATCACACAATACCTCGTCTTTGAAGGGCTTGATGTCATACGACAGTCGACATTGTTGGCTGACTCGAAGATCGATTCCTTGGCAGAGCCATCCAATGGTGTAGGTTTGTGGGTGCAGTGTTGTCGATAGGGCCAACCGCTTGATTACTTCTATTAATATGAGGTTCTTCTGGCTACCTCTATCAACGATGAAGTGCAGCGGGGTGCCTTTTACCCACATCTATGAATGGAAGAGGTGCTCTCCTTCTTCTAGCACATCTGGTTCACCAAGATGGATCTTGGTGGTAGCAACGGTGGCACTGGATTCTGCGTCAATGATCCATATTCCCCTTTCTGGTTCTGTCTCAGAGTCATAATTTGCATCTGATTCAGAGGCTTTCACTTCAGCCACGAGTGACTGCTTTGAGTGGAAGTGAACAGTGTTATTCCAAGGGATCTTATGGAAGTTGCACCACTTCCCGGTATCTTTCTTTGTCTTTCCCGTGTCCTTATTTGCTTGTGGGTTGGATTGGTTGTCCTGATACTGCCCATATTTTCTCTATCCTTTGTTCAGTGGGTTGGGGCCGCCTTTTCCTGGCTTTTGTTTTGAGGGGTTCCCATGCCTAAATTTCCATATCTTTTGTTTGAGATTCTGCTCGATTTTGATAGCATATCGGTAGGCCATGCCCAAGGATGAGATGTCCATAAATTCCATTTCGGTCTGTATGTATCTATGTAGAGCACCATATGTCTCTCTGAATCTTTGATACCCAACTCAGTGTGCAAGGTATGGAAGATATTTGTGAAATATGGCATTGCTTGGTCTCTTTCTTGCCGCAGTGTGGTCCATTTGGTATACAGGTCATCATAAATTTTGATAGGGTAGTATTTTTCCTTAATATCATCCCTAAAGGATTCCCAAGTGGTCATGACTGTAAATAATGAGGGTTCCTCTGTTTCCTTTTTCTCACAGAAAGTTTCCCACCAATATTTGACACGAGGAACGACTTCGAGGAGTGAAAAAGTAGTCTTTCCTCTATTCGAAAAGTTATGGACAAACAAATACCCTTCAAGTAGATTCAACCACTTGTCTACGGAATCTGCGTCCATATGACCTTCAAATATAGGAATATTGAAGTTTATTTGTATCTTGAAGGGGGCGGTGCCTCCGTTCGAAGAAGATGCGTCGCCTATTGGTAGTCGCTGAAGGATTTGCGCGAAACTATACATCATCTCATTCCTCTATTGCGTGAGGGCTTCCTCAATCAACAGTTTGAAAGGATATCTTGTCCCATCATCTTTATTTTCTCCTACCATGAGAAGTCGCTTGGGTGTGGGAGAGATTTTGTACTCAAGAGAAACAAGCTCGAGACCCAACTCTTTGTACTCCGACCTCGTTGGGGACATGCATTAAGATGACAAGGAGTAGA
This sequence comes from Picea engelmannii, assembly GCA_009831015.1. NCBI lineage: Eukaryota > Viridiplantae > Streptophyta > Pinopsida > Pinales > Pinaceae > Picea > Picea engelmannii. The sequence continues at coordinate 227,330 of ML779017.1, read as the reverse complement.
CCTCTCTGATACCATTGATCTAGATTTTATGAGAAGAACTAAATGAATACAGATTATTAACAGGTTCTTAACAAAAAATAACAGAGATACAATAAAACTGGTTTTCTATTCAATAACAAAATAAGCTAAAAACTGTAAAATGAAGCGGAAACAAGCTTGCTCGAATGGTGGCGGCCTATCTCTGAGAAGAGATGTGAAGACTGTGCTCATTCGCAAGAAGATGATTAAAATGAGACTCTGAAGGCCTTTTTACAATAAGAAGGAATGTCAAAAACCCTAAACATCCAAAAACCTAACCCTAGGAGATGAAGCGCCAAAAGTCATGTGGGCCCCATTTGTGTAAGTTAGTACATCAACATCCTGGGGTCGTAACATTTGCATATGATCTCCATTTTAGGCGTATGATAGACCGTTCAAAATGTATCGTCAAGGATATTCATTTTAGGTGCAATATCGAAGGAATTTTCATAATACAAATTTTTTTTCCCAAAAAACATCGTTTAGGGCCTCAAAATGACTCCGGTAGTGAAAACTGCTAAAAATAGTAAATTACCAAAATTGCCAGAAAACTGTTTTGAGCCAGTTGGAAAAGGTGGGTACCCACCGATATCCATATGGATCATATAAATTTTCGAAAAAAATGACTAATTAACCAGAAAGAGAAAGTAGAGGGGAAAAAGAAATGGGATAAGAAGGGCTAATATATTCAAATTTGTAATAGATATCCCATTTGCTGGCAAGATCTTTTCTATATGCTTCTAGAGAAGTTGTATACTTATTTCATATACTTGGAAAGAAGTGTGAAGGTGGCGATCATAGGAAACAATGACTAGGAATTGGAAATTTCCTGAAACTGCCAACCCAACGATCCGTGAAAGAGATTCCAAGAAATGGCCAAGTGTGGAAAGTGGTTGGACAGGCTTCAAAATAGGGTGACAAGGGTTCCCGACGAGAATTTAGGCCCCGACGATCAAATTGTATGTATCGGAACATTTGAGTGAAAAATGTGTAACACGAAAGAAGGGATAATATGGGAGTCCAGAAGTAAATTTGTATATCGCATAAGCCAGAGTGTTGTTTGCAGGTCACATAACAATGGAAGTGCAATTTAGAGACTGCTTGGGCGGGAAATCGTGATAAAAAAAGTGGCTAGGTATGGAAAGAGGAAGTGCTCGGTCGGAATCGTGATACAAAAGTATGAATAAAATGTGAACCCATGAATCGGCCAACCCGCGCAGCAAGACATTTTTGGAAAAATGACTAGTAACTAGAAAGAGAAACTACAGGGGAAAAAGAAAGGGGAATTTGGTTAAGTATAGAAAAGGGAAAAGAAGGGGATAAAAGAGTGGGAAAATAGAAAAGCGGAGGGCAATTTTAGTAAGAGGTAATTGGTCTCAAACAAGCCCCATTGTTGCAAAACCATCATTTTCTAGTCCAATATTATATCCTCTTACTTGTTTTCTATTGTGCTTGTACCATTAAAAAGGGTGTGAGCAAATGATTCATTGAAGATTTGTTTTTATTGCATTGTGTTATTTATACATTCTTCCATGAATTTGACATATTAACTTAAGTAATAAACTTCTTGCATGATGGTTTGTTAGCATTAAATATTAATAATTGCATCTCTAGAAACAACAATGACGATCTTGAATTTTAATATTGTAGTTGGTTTCATAGTCCCATTTGACTACAACCACCTTAGATCAATTTTTTTTTTTATTCGTGAACAAAAAATTTGGTAATTTCATTAATAAAGTAAAAAGTGCTCAAATAGAGGCCAGGGGATGGACAATTAATAAAATGTTCCCTTTTGGAGTAAAGGAATCAAGGAAGCGAAAGGGAAATAAGAAATCGTTTGCTTAGCAAGGTTGATATGAAAACAAAATTTCTACGGTGGGGCCCCAACTGCCGCATCGTGAATTTGTCTTGCTATGTTTTATCTTCATTACAAACAGAATTGAATGTTGGTTTGAAACTGTCTGAAATTCATTTTTGTTTCCATAGAATCCCGATGGGATCGACAAAATGCATTGTCATATAATTATTAAATGCTCCATATTAGATCAAATTACTTGAGGAAATACAATATTCAAGAACTACGAGACTATCGAACCATGCTAATGAGAAGAGGTGTTAAATCCAACAAAGAAGCAACAACCAAGATTCCAAGGTAAAAATTTTAATACTAAATCCATAAAAAAACAAATACTAGGTAGTGTATATCTATCCATAGAAATTGGATTGAGTTATTTGTACCAAAACATTGAACATATTTGTCATAAATACAGGTAGAGGATCTATGAAAAAAAAAAATTCATACAATTATGTGTTGTTCCTCTAGCAGGACAACATGTAGGAGCCATCGAGATTCTCTTCAACATGCATACAAAAATCATTAACATGATTTTTTTTAGGAAGTCCTTGCAGTATTCTCCTCGGAAGGTCAATTTTCATTGTCGTAATATCGATATCTTGTGGAAGACCCGAGGCAAAAAAGAAACATGAGAGTGGTTCCGTAGTGGAATAATTCCTTGTCTTGAAGCAGGTGAACATAACTCCTTCTCTTGACACTGGTGACCTGGATACATTGCAAGGCACCACTGAATTGTACAAATAACAAGGAAAAGGCCTCGGTGAGAAGAGTTTCCAATCCACGGCCACCACTGCAAAGAGCACAACATCCCGTAGCATCGCTCCAATGGCCCACCCCAGCAAGAAAGAAACCCAGAAATTTTCAAATGCAGGAGGACATAAGAACCCATCCTTGCGGTAAAATTGATAGTTCTCACAAGCTTCTCATGAGAAAGTAGATGGAAAATGTTGTAGGTCAAGCAGAAGAGACCAAAACTGAAAGTTAGGACACACCAAGAGACCAACTCCTCATAGTCAAAGACTTCAGGGACACAACTTGGACGATAAATTCGAGAGGTCAAATTAATTTGTTCTGGGCAGGAGGGGACCAATAGACCCCCTCCTTACATGCAAAGACTTCAGGGACACATGTTGCAGGAGAAATTCCAGAGGACCAAATAATTTCATTATGGGCGGAAGGAGATGAGTAGTAGGAATATTCCTTGCACCAGTGGGAGTTCTGGGCCTCATCCCCTAAGATGTTAATTGTATATCCAGAAAATAGGAGAGTGGTCCCACAATTGAATAATTATTTGTCTTGAAATATATCTTTGGGATCATCAGGAGACCATTTCCTTACAGTGAAATACTTCCACCTAGAATGGACTAATTTGGACATCTGGAATTCCTACTCTCGAGTTGGAAAGCAACTATTGCGTTCAACGTCGGTTTCTTTTCTGAAACCCCTTCGTTTGTCTTGTTAGAGCCGCCATCATCGAGCTGGGAAGTGCCCCCTGTTATGGTTGATTTCAATTTGGGTGTAGGAGTGGGAATAACATCTTCATTTCCATCATCCATTTTTGTATCATCGTCCATCAGATCATCTTCTTCTGGCTTGAAATCGACCGCATCAAACTTTGCGCCAGCCATCAACACAGGCCAGCAGGCTGTCTGAGTAGGAGGGGTTTCCTTGGAATTATTTTGCTTGAAATATATATCTCGGTGCACCAAGGGACCAACTCATTTTTTTCTCTTGGGCGGAGGGAGATGAGTAGTAAGAATATTCCGTGGAGCACTGGAACTTCTAGTCATCATGCCTGAAGGTGTTTACTGTATCTAGACATAATTGCTGTCGAACTATTGCCATAAGTTAATGAGAATGTTCATTTGCTCCAGATGATGTTTGAGATGAACATTTGGAAGGGATAATATAACCCTCCGCAAATCTTGGTTTAATGCATATCAATGGAAGATCTCCTCGAGCCTTTCGTTGATCAATAACAATCTCCATGGTTCGTGCGTAATGACCTGTTACCATTAAAGATTACTAATTGCATATTTAGAAAAACGTGTGAAGGTGGTGGTGACGACAAAGAGAGATTAAGGATTATATATTTCGTGAAGGCGCAAATTGAATGACACACGAAAGAGATTGCATGATGCTTGAAATGAACACTTGGAAAAGATAACACAACCCTCCAAAGTTATTCTTTTAATTCGTATTAATGACAAATCTGCTCCAGCTTTTTGGACATTAATGACAATCTTAATGGTTCCTGCACGATGAGATATTAGCATTAAGCTTAATAATTTCATATCTAAAAATAAGTGTAAAGGTGGCAGGGATGGCGAAGAGCGATTAAGCATTGCACATTTCGTCGACTCCCCAACCCGCGAAAGAGATTCCAAGAAATGGCCAAGTATGGAAAGCAGTCGGTCGAGATTCAAAATAGGGTCACTGTTAGGGTCCTAACCCGCACATAGGTAGAAAAATATATTCAGATTTAATATAGGTCAATATTAATAAGGCCTTGCAATAAAATAGAATAAGTCAAATGTAAGAAGGCCTAATAGAAGCTTCCATTTCTAGAAGGATCTTCTTTTGATAGACATATTTAGTATAAATAGGAGTCAAGGGTATGAGAACCATAGCTTGGATATTATTGTAATAGAGCTATGCTCGACTGAAGGTTTCCCCCTCGAAGAGGCCCGTGAACATTGCTCCCAGATCAACATGTTATTTTTGTTGTTGTCCTTATATCATTTCAGTGTTATTGTGGTGATTGTTCTGGTTATATTGATGTTATTCTGCCATTTCTAGCATTTTATTTCTGTTTTGCATACTTTTTATATCTAGTATATTACAAGTGGTATCAGAGCACTTTCCTTGGAAAAAATTGTGGGTAAATTTGTTTTTAGGGTAGAGACGTATTCCTATGTCTTTAAGCCATAGATATCTGTCGTTACATGCATAAACCTGCAGTTGAGGGATTCATACACGCAGGAAATACAAGTGGTTCTTAAGCACACATCTATTGCCCACCCTTGTAACCCCTGTTGGTACCCCTTTGAGTGGTAGCGCATCAGACAACACCTGTGTACAGATCAACTTAGATTTCCTGAATCCATTTTTAGATAAATCTATCGGTTGCTTGACTACTAGAGCGCCACCGAGAACAACACTTGGGAAGATACTCTCTAGTACCTGGGTAGTCAGGTAGTACGACTAAGGGTACAGTCTATCCTTCTTAGTTAGTGCCCTGAGATATTGGGTCGAGTACTACTATTGGACCCCGCACGTATATCAGAGAGCTATAGCACAGGGAAAACCCTTGTCTATAGAACCCTTGAATACCTAACCCTTGAGGATAGAAACATAAACAAATTAAAATAGACAAGATCTATTTCTGTGCAACTGTGTTCAGGTTTCCAAGTAACTACACATTTCTTCCTGGTTAATAATTTGGGCATTTCATCACTGCAATATTCTTCAGACCGGAGTATAACTCCGCAGGTGTAAAAGAAAAGAAAAAAAAAGTCTGGAAAATTTTTCACCATTATTTGAGACCTATTCCATTGGATTCATCTCTTTGCCCTTCTCAAATTCATACATATCATTTTTCAGCAAAATGTTTGACCCCACCCGCCCCTTTTCGGTTCCCTCATCCTCATGGTCCATACCCATAGCCAAGACTTGGAAGCTCACTTCAATACCTTGCAATCTAGTCTCACCGAGACCCAACAAGAAGTGAAACAACTCAGTGCCAATGTTGTTGCTATCATTAAAACCATGCAGTCCTCAATGGAGGAAACCAAACAAGACCTCACCACCTAGCTTGAATTTGTCTTTTCGACACTCTGCAACAAGCTACATATCCCTATAGACAACCCTTCCTCTGACTCACCTCCACTTACTGAAGGTGAACATTCCTCTCATTCCCATAACTTTCAACACCATCACTTTCAACGTGACCTACGCCTTCCGCGGGTGGATGTGACCAAATTTGATGGCTCGTACCCCACTGGTTGTGTAACCCAAATGGAACATTATTTATCTTTATACGACATTACATATGACTTGGACAAACTCCGGTATGGTGTTCTCCATCTAGATCAAGACGTTGGCAATGGTGGCAATGGAGAAAAACTTCCCGTCAAGGGTATATTGCTTGGACACACTTTGTGGCAGAGATTTATGAACTATTTGACACTGATACCAACCATTTGGTTCGTTTGAAAAAGTTGAAACAATTAGGAACAGTGGAATACTTTATAGCTTCCTTTAATCACCTGGCTTTTCGGATAGAGGGTATGTCTGATGCCTTTTTCCAAGAGTGTTTTATTAGTGGCCTCAAGGATGACATTCAGGCCCATGTCTTCATGGCTCGGCCTCAGAGTTGGGTGGAGGATACTAAAAGAGCTAAAGAAGCACAATGGGTTGTATCTTCTCAAAACTGAAAACCCCCTTTATCCCTCGGCCTAAACCAGTAAATCCCACTACTCCCTCTGCTCCACTAAAGATCCAAAAATTGACCAGGGCTGAAATGGATGAACGCCAACTCAAAGGCCTTTGTTTTAATTGTGATGACAAATATTTCCTGGGCCACAAGTGTAAGGAACAAAATATTTTTATGTCCATCTCTGAGGATATTTCAGAAGAGGATGTTGAAACTCCCCTTGTGTCTGAGTTACCTAAAACCACTGACATAACCCCTCCCTCAGACCCTCCTGAAGAAGAACCGGTCATTTCCCTCAATGATCTCACTGGCTTCTCCTCTCCCCAAACCCTCAAGATAATCAGTTACATTAAGCATCAGAAGGTCATCATTCTGGTTGATATTGGAAGCACCCATAATTTTATTCATCGTTGCATTGCCCAAGAAACTCATTGCTATATCCATGTCGTCAATAATTTCCAAATCAAGATTGCTAATGGTGGCTCCATGAAATGTGGAGGGTGTTGTGAAAATGTGCGTCTCCAAATTGGTGATTACCACCTGAAATCTCATATGTTTGCTATTGACATGGGTGGTTGTGACATTCTGTTGGGTGTAGACTGGCTAAGGACTTTGGGTCCCATTCTCATGGATTTTAAGGAATTAACCATGCAATTTGACCAGGAGGGCCACCAATATAAGTTCCAAGTCATCATTGTTGGTTCACCTGAGATCATTAGTTCCCATTGCATGGAAAATCTACTCAAAAATGGTTATTTTGGTGTTATTTCAAAACTCCATTCCATACAAGCAACATAGACACCCTCGGTGCTGCAAGACCTCCAAGCCATCCTTTCTATACATCAAGTGGTATTTCCCACTCCCTAGGGACTCCCTCCTTCCCTTGGTGCTCATGATCATTCCATTCCCCTTGTACCCAAAAGCCTTCCTCCCAATATTTGTTCGTATCGTCACCCCTTTTACAACAAAAATGAAATTGAGAAAATGGTCCAGGAACTCTTTAATGCAGGCGTTATCCGCCCTAGTACGATCCCTTACTCTTCTCTTGTGTTCATGGTCCTGAATAAAGAAGGTTCTTGGCAAATGTGTCCTGTCTTTCGTGCCCTCAACAAACTTACCATTAAAGACAAATTTCCCATTCCTATCATTGATAACGTCCTGGATGAATTGAGTGGCGTCCAATTATTTACTAAACTTGATCTTCCCAAGACTTGAGTGGTGCCCAATTATTTACTTACCAGATACGTATGAAAGAGGAAGACATTCCCAAGACTTCATTTAGAACTCATGCGGGCCACTATGAGTTTTTGGTCATGCTGTTTGGCTTGTGTAATGCCCCCTCCACCTTCCAAAGCCTCATGAATCATGTCTTTCATTCTTTTCTACATCATTTTGTCTTAGTTTTCTTTGATGATATACTCATATTTAGAAAAACCTGGACATACCATCTTTCTCATGTGGATCGCGTTCTCCATCTACTCTCTCAGCACCAACTTTTCCTGAAACAGTATAAATGTGCTTTTGGCGCCTCAGAAGTAGAGTACTTGGGTCATTTGGTTGGCAAGCACAATGTCAAGGTGGATCCTAAAAATATTGAAGCTATGCAATACTGGCCTCACCCAAAGACTCAAAATCTTGAGTGGATTTCTGGGCTTAACAGCTTATTATCGCAAGTTTGTTATGAATTATGGAAAGATTGCAACACCTCTCACTCCTCTCCTAAAAAATGACTCTTTCACTTGGACTCCAGCTACTTCTCAAGATTTTCAAACCTTGAATATGGCCATGTGCACCACTCCAGTCCTGGCCCTTCCTGATTTCACGAAGACCTTTGTCTTGGAATGTGATTCTTCAGGGAAAGGAATTGGTGTTTTCCTTATGCAAGAGGGTCGGCCTTTGGCCTTTACCAGGAAGCAACTATCTGAAATAAATCTGGGAAAATCAATCTATGAAAAGGAAATGTTGGCTATTCTACATGCCATTGATCTGTGGCGCCCTTATCTATTGGGGAAATGCTTTCAAATTAAGGCATACCATCAAAGCGTCAAGTATTTTCTGGAACAACACATTTCCTCCCCGGAGCAACAAAAATGGGTGACTAAGCTCTTTGGATATGATTATGATATCATTTACAAAAAAGGCAAAGACAATGTGGTTGTGGATGTACTTTCCCGAAAATATGAAGATGAAGGATCCCTTTTTTCTCTTTCCTTCATTGTACTAGATTGGCTCAAAGCCGTTCTCCAGGAATGGCTACAAGATGTCAAAAGTTTGCATCTGATCCAATAATTGCAGTCCAATGGTCCATCTTCCCTAGGGTACTCTTGGCTCCATGATGAGCTTCGATACATAGGCCATTTGTATTTAAGTAAACAATCAAAGCTTAAATACACGGTACTTTCTGAGCTTCATGCTACACCCATAATGAGGCACTCCGGGTTCACCAAAACCTATGATAGGGTCAAACGTTATTTTTTCTGGGATGGTATGAAATAGGAAATTCATAATTTTGTCTCTGAATGTGATGTGTGTTAATGAAATAAGGGAGAAACAGTCAAATCTCCGGGCACACTACCACCGCTTCCGATTCCACCTACTATTTGGAGGGATATCTCTATGGATTTTATTACAGACTTACCCAAATCAGGAAATAAATCAATCATCATGGTGGTTGTTGATTTCCTTTCCAGGTATGTTCATTTTTGCGCTCTTCAACACCCACTTACAACATCCATGGTGGCTCAAATTTTCATGGATCAAGTCTTCAAGATTCATGGCATGCCACACTCTATTGTTTTTTATCGCGACCCAACTTTCACAAGATTTTTTTGGCAAGAATTGTTCAAGCTACAAGGCACCCAATTGCATCTCAGCACATCTTATCATCCCCAGACTGATGGTCAAACAAAACTTGTCAACAAGTGTTTGGAAACATATTTGAGGTGTTTTTCCTTGGAAAAGAAAAATTAGTGGGCTCAATGGTTACCCCTAGCTGAATGGTGGTACAACACTTCATACCATACAACTAGATGCATGACTCCTTTTGAAGTGGTATATGGACATAAGCCACCTTCGGTTCTCTCATACTTATCTGGTGTTGCGAAGGTCCAGGCGGTTGACCAAACACTTACAGTTCCAGAGGCTATTCTCCGTACCCTCAAAGAGAATTTGGTCATGGCACATAATCGCATGAAGTAACAAGAAGATCAAGGTCACTCTGAATGTCAATTTGTAGAAGGGGATCATGTGTTTCTTCGACTGCAACCTTACAAGCAAAATTCCCTCAAGGCCAAGCATTGTCAGAAGCTAGCGCCCAAATTTTATGGTCCTTATACCATTCTCAAGTGTGTGGGACAGGTGGCCTATTAGTTAGCTTTTCCCAATCATTCGAAGCTACATCCTGTTTTTTATGTTTCATGCTTAAAGAAGGTGATTGGAACTAAGTGTCAAATACAAACCAACCTTCCCGAGTTAGTTGAAGAAGGATCCATTTGGCTACAACCACAAGAAATTTTGGACCAACATGAGTGTCTCCTGCATCAGAGAACTATCAAGTAAGTGTTAGTCCAGTGGAAAGATACAACTCCAACAGATGCCACTTGGGAACTAGCTACCATTCTGCAACAATTTACACATCTCAAGCCTTGAGGACAAGGCTGTTTTTCAGGGGGAGGACATGTTAGGGTCCTAACCCGCATATAGGTAGAAAAATATATTCAAATGTAATAAAGGTCAATATTAATATGGCCTTGTAATAAAATAGAATAAGTCGAATGTAAGAAGACCTAATAGAAGCTTCTATTTCTAGAAGGATCTTCCTCTAGATGCTTCTTTTGATAGACATATTTAGTATAAATAGGAGTCAAGGGTATGAGAACCATAGCTTGGAGATTATTGTAATAGAGATCTGCTCAACTGGAGGTTTCCCCCTTGAAGATGCCCATGAACATTTCTCTTAGAATCAAAGTATTATTTTTGTTGTGTTTTTATATCATTTCAGTGTTATTGTGGTGATGACTACCATTTCTAGCATTTTATTTATGTTCTGCATACTTTTTATATCTGGTATATTACAGTCACAATTTATACTCAGGAGACATGAGGGGCCGATGGTCAAATTGTATGTCTTCAAACTTTTGATTGCAAAATGTGTAACACGAAACAACGCACAATGATGGATTTTAGCAGTCAATTTGTATATTGCGGAATTTTGGGTGTTGTTTGTAGGTAGTGGAACAATGGAAGCGCAATGTTGAGAATGCCTCACCAGGAACCGACGATGGAAATAGTGGACAAGTATGCAATGGGTAAGAATTTGGTTAGACTTGTGATATAAAATCATGAGACATACTTAGAACATGGCATATTGACGGGCTTGAAAATAGGGCCACAAGTTCTACTCAGAAGATGTGAGGGCCCGATGGTCAAATTGTATGTATCCCAAATTTTGATTGCAAAATGTATAACACTGAACATGGGACAATGATAGACTTCGACAGTCAATTTGTATATTGTGGAACTTCTGGTGCTCTATATAAAAGCATGATACATTCGTAAAAATGACACATTCAGAAAAACCAAACATTTAGAAAAAGGACTAACAACTAAGTAACTAGAAAGGGAAAGTGTTACACATTATTTTCATCATCCCTATGACTGTTAATGATGTAAGCCTATCTGTTGCCTTCATAGGGGTCAGTGGCCTAAGTTCCTGAAGAAAGAAGAGAGAAGAAATTTTCCTGAGAAAAGAAGTTTCATTTTCCTTTGTAAAAACTCTATTAAAGAGGATGTTCACAGGTTGCTATATAGGCAGGGTGTGAGAATGCCTGATTCTCACAGGTTGCACCATAGCTGGGTTGTGAGAGGTTCACAAGTTTCCCTATAGGCAGGGTCCGAGAATGCTTACACGTGGGAAAAACAAGTGTTTTCTCGAATCTTCTAGAAGGAGAAACTTCCATGGTGAGGTGGCATCCGAATGGTTTGGATCTTACTCACTTTCATGATTTAGTGAGATCATCCTAACCTCCTCACCTTATCCTCTTCAACTTATAAAAGGAGAGGAGATATCATGGAGAAGGGCTAAGTTGGATTTGGATTGGAATTATTAGATTGGTTAGAGTGGTTTTGAGTTTTGCCTTTGTCAAGATAGATTGTGAATACTATCAAATATGTGCTCTCAGAAATCTTGGAGTGAAAGTGTGTGGGGAACGAATGACAGTTGGAAGGGACCTTACGACATCAAGTCCATGGTTGTAATCTCTCTTTCACATTTAATATGGTACAGTAATATAATTCTTTCCTATAAATCTTGTTGTGTTTTATTGTATGATTCCTTGATCACATACATTGGTTTATATTGAGTTTATGTTATTGCTAATACTTTGGATGGTTGTGTTCTTTTGCAGGTTCATCATTGTATGAGTGTTGGAGTAGAGCTAGGATGGTGATGGTAAGAGGAAGTGGTATTTAAATGGTATGTCACCCATCCCTCTTTAGTTAGTAAATTCAATATATAAAACTTAAGGAAAACGTCATGTTCTGGTGTGTTTTGTTCTAGATCCAGGTGGATGTAGGGAGATCTGTTAGTGTCCGCACCTACTGATTTATCATATAAAAAAATTGGTGACCATACTGAGGAACAAATTGTTTCCTAGTTAGTCTAGTTTCCCTTCATTTGATTGCTTGTTTTATGGTTTATGAGTTTGTGGGACATCCATCCAGACTCTCTAGATCTAGAAGTTCACTTAGATTCCCTGTCCTTTTTCAAAAAAAAATTTGATTACAGACATTCTCACACTGTACCTCTCTACAGCCTGCGAAAACCAAGGATTCTCTCATCCTATTGTTAGATCCAGTGCGAACTTCTCGCACCCTACCCGTGTCTAGCCTGCGAGAATCCCTAATTCTCGCATTGTACTCTACTGCTAGGCTGCGAACTTGTTTGTAAACTTTTTTGGATTGGGTCTTGTCATATTTGATGACCCAGTTTGCTTTGATCAGCTGGATTGAGCTTTTGGATCCTATATTGATCTGTTTACAGTATGCTTGACATTCTTTGAGTTTCTTTTAGCCATCTTTGCTTTGTTTGGTTTTGGAGGATTAGTCTCTTGCTTTGAGTGTCTTTCAATTACAAAGCGTGTGTTTTATTTAGAATTGTTTAGGGAAAGATCATATTTCTTCTGAATAGTTCACTTTAAAAGAAAACTTTTAGTTTGGGTTTCTTTGTTTTAACAAAGTTCATTATTTCTTTTAGTGAAATTTTTGAAACAAAAAGATTTAATTTCTTGCTTTATATTAGATTGGGGGCATCCTTGCATTTGAAGTAGATAATTTGCATGATTCTTGGCATTTTTTGGTCTTAAATTCCAAATCGTGCATTGGTGTACAGTACCTTTTTCTCATTTCTTGAGAATCTTGATATTGATGAGTTCAATATATTTTGGGACATTGTGTATATGGGAATGATAAATGTTTTCTCCTTCTCGTAGCATAGATTTCATCGAAATGAAAAGATTGCATCTTCATCTCTTTACATAACTTTTGAGTTGGTCAAAACACCATTTTGTTCACGCTATTTTCCTATTGAGTACCAACAGCTATAAAATAAAGCGCTTATAAAAAATGATTAGACATTGTTTATACTTTCTGGTAGAAAACCTACATTAGATTAGTTATAGGGCTTTGGATTAAGGGGCTAAGTACCAACCATCCATGTGTTATGCATTGGGAAGTCCAAGCGTAGTTTTCTATGGTTCAATCTTGTGTAAAAATGAAACCAGTTACCTCAAGCATAATTTCCTCTAGTTCAAGATTGTGTAAAAATGAAACCAGGTCCAAGCATAGTTTCCTCTGGTTCAAGCTTTTGTAAAAATGAAACCAGGTTCAAGCATAGTTTTGTTTAGTTTTTAATCTTGTGTAAAAATAAAATCTATCCCAAGCATAGTTTTTCTTTGTTTTAAAGCTCGCGTAAAAATAAAAACAATCCCAAGCTTAGTCTTTGTTCTTTCTCATGCTCGTAAATACATGAAAATAAGTTACCGATCTTAGTCTTTGTTATTTCTCGTGCTCGTAAATACGTGAGAATGTAACCGAGTATAATTTTATCACTTTTTCGGACTCGTAATAGTTATACAAAAAATGAACCCACTAGAATTCCCTTCAAGCTCCTTTCAGACTCTCTAAACATGAAAATATTACCGAGCGACCTTGTTCTCTTCATGTTCATTAAAGTATTTGAAGAAAACATCTGATGCACGATAATTTATCTCTTTTTCGGTCTCATCAGACTACTTTAGGAAAAAAGAACTAAGAGATTTCTCTTTAAGTGTTTTTTAGACTCTATAAACATGAAAAACCCCTGAATTTTCTTTATTTGGACTCATAAAACAAACATTGAAAGGCCCATATGGGATCAAACCACTCCTTCCTAGGGTTCGTTAAACATACTCCAAGGGACTCGTCCGAAGGATGAGCTTAAATTGACAAGAATATGTTATCCTCCTCAAGCTTGTGTAAAAATAAAGAGGTACTCGCCATAAATGGTGGGGGAAAATTTGGGAAAGAAATGTATCTAAACCTGTACTTCATGGAAGAGTTACTTTTGAACATGACACCCTTTCGCTTGCCTTGTGTCTAGGTTGGAAAATCTGCTTGTCTCTTGATCATACTCCTTTATAAGATTACAAATTGGTATGTGATCCCTATTGTTGAGTCAGTGTTTCCAAGACAGTTGTTGTGTCATCAATATGTTCAAAAAGATGTCCAACCCGAAAAGCCTTCTATTGTGTTGGCCATCCTTGAGTCAGTCCTGAATCACTTGTTACTCTGATCTACATCAAATCTTGTTACCTGTTTTGTGTCATTGATGTGGGATACATTAAGGCCCTCTTGTGATGACTCTTTCTTGTCGACTTCAACTCATTATCTAGGAATTAGACTTAGAAACCAATTGGTACCTTGGAACTTGCATGCCTCAATGGCAGGTTTCCTCACTTTCGACAATGGGTTTTCATTATTGACTCATGATCGAGAGATTCCATCGAATGTTTGACCTCAGATCATTGATTCACATTTATTGGATTGTACTAGAGTACCTTGTGAGTCATTGACATTAATGGTGATTTCCCTCGCACTTGTTAACGGTATACACTAATGACCGGTAATCAAGTGGTTTCTACCATGTTCGACTTCAACACCTGTAATCACATGGTTAGATTCGTCCTATAGAGTGGTGGAGATGAAGACCCTGAATATTTTCTCACAAATTCAGGTTGCGTTGGAGTATATTCAGTTTGTACTGTTGCATAGATCCACATTGTATGTCTCGTGGCTATGTTCAAATTTGAAACCTTAATACATAGATCCACAGTGTATTTTTGGTGGCTATGTTCATATTTGAGTCATATTGGCATGGATCCATAGTGTATGTTTGGTGGCCATGATCTGTCTTACTTGACATGGATCTTCACATGTCCACATTTATGCTTTGAGTCATTTGTATTTTGAGTATGGGAATGCCTACCTCAGTGATGATATATTATTGTACTGTATTTCCTTGTTTGTTGGCAGGTTTCCAACCAACTGTTCCTTGTTCCCTACACACACTTGACAAAGTATTTCAGTTATCACTCTATTTTAACTTGATACTTTGGGGGGCTCTCTGTTACACATTATTTTCGTCATCCCTATGACCATTAATGATGTAAACCTATCTATTTCCTTCAGAGGGGTTAGTGGCCTGAGTTCTTGAAGAAAGAAGAGAGAAGAAATTTTCCCGAGAAAAGAAATTGCATTTTCCTTTGTAAAAGCCCTATTAAAGAGGATGTTCGCAGGTTGCTATATAGGCAGGGTGCGAGAATGCCTGATTCTCGCAGGTTGCACCATAGCTGGGTTGTGAGATGTTCGCAGGTTTCTCTATAGGCAGGTTATGAGAATGCTTACACGTGGGAAAAACGAGTGTTTTCTCGAATCTTCTAGAAGGAGAAACTTCCATGGTGAGGTGGCATCCGAATGTTTTTGATATTAATCACTTTCATGATTTAGTGGGATCATCCTGACCTCCTCACCTTATCCTCTCCACCTTATAAAAGAAGAGGAGATCTCATGGAAAAGGGCTAAGTTGGATTTGGCTTGGAATTATTAGCTTGGTTAGAGTGGTTTTGAGTTTTTCCTTTGTCAAGATAGATTGTGAATACTATCAGATCTGTGCTCTCAGAATTCTTGGAGTGAAAGTGTGTGGGGAAAAAAGGACAGTTGGAAGGGACCTTACGACATCAAGGCCATGGTTGTAATCTCTCTTTCACATTTAATATGATATAGTAATATGATTCTTTCCTATAAAGCTTGTTGTATTTTATTGTATGATTCCTTGATCACATACATAGGTTTATATTGAGTTTATGTTATTGCTATCACTTTGGATGGTTGTGTTCTTTTGCAGGTTCATCATTGTATGAGCATTGGAATGGAGCTAGGATGGTGATGGCGAGAGGAAACGACATTTAAATGGTATGTCACCCATCCCTCTTTAGTTAGTAAATTCAATATCTAAAGCTTAAGGAAAGCGTCATGTTCTGATGTGTTTTGTTCTAGATCCAGGTGGATCTAGGGATATCTGTTAGTGTCTACACCTACTGATTTATCTGATAATAGAAAGTAAATGAGAAAAAGAAAGGGGAATTTGGTTGTCAATTTGTATATCGGGGAAGTTTGAGTGTTGTTTGCAGGCAATGAAACAATGTATCATAGAAAAACCGCCAAGATCCTGAATGTATCATTAATTTTCCAGAACGAAGCATACAACGAAGAGCCAGGTAAACACCAAATGTATTAAAATATGAGGCACAAGGAAATGCATGAACACATAAGGTGCGAAGTGAGATCCCATAAGGGTCCATAGAGTAGCACACATCGATCTATGAATCAAACAATTTGATATAAATAAAAAACACACGTGGCATTGGTTTTCTCTTACATCTAGTATATGTTCCTATGAGAAAATAATCGGGGCCATGAGATATGAACAAAAGTCTGCCAAACACAAGACAATACAAAACCAAAGAATCTTTGACATTATATCCCAGCTATAACCAAACACCCAAATGAGGAAAAAGAAACTTGTTGATTACTATTTTACCATGAAGCAAGATCACTATGGACATTTTCTTCTGATAGTGACATGTTCTATCACTACCAGTTTTACAATGCCAAATTTCCAATATTATTGGAAATGCCTGATGGTTCCACCTAGAGGAGAAATCCATTTCATCGGTTCAAAGGATGGGCCTGAGTTATTCAAATTTGATATTTTGTATGGGGTTTGTCCTCATGCTTCCCATTTCTAGACAGAATAATCTTATGCAGTTGTACATCAACAATAAATGCACCTGCTTGTATGAATTCTAATGTCCGAACTCCCCAATCTCTATATGGAGTGAAGAAGATCTAAAACTCATGCTTCAACCCATGTTGAGCCCTTTGTTTTCAATTATGGCATCGAGAAAATGCAGATATCATACCTTAAAAGTATAGTTGGAGATCATCTTCTTTTTTATTTGGGTACCCAAAAAGTGAAGAAATCCTTCCATGGCTATATAGTTGGAAAACATTTTTCTAATTTGAGCACCCAAAAAAGTGCAGACTCCTCCAACAAATCTACAAATAGCCACCATTTTTTTTTATTTGGACACCCCAACAAATATAATTTTTTTTTACTGGGAGATGAAAAAAAAAAATCAAAATAACAAAAATAACGATTTGATTTGTAGTTAGTTTCCCTTTGTTTTTTCAAGTGCACAAAAGAGACAAAGTCTCCGGAAAGAAAATTTCACAGCCATAGATGTAAACTCCGAAGAACTCGAGTCCCATGAACATTCATTTGGGTATTGAAGAAAAATTACATATACACATGAAATTTTTTTCGTTTCCTACCAAAGCTTGATATGATGTTTTTTTTTTTTTTTTTATTTTTTTTATTTTTTTTATTTCAGCTGATATGCAATATTGGATTGTCCTCATTTAAGGTAAATTTTCTATGGATCCGAAAATCGCGTAGCATGTAGACACTGTTTTCTTTTTTCTGTAGATATACTTTATATGGAAATTATGATAACCTAGGAAACAAATCTTGTAATAGAGGCTGTCTAATTGTACAATGTACAATTGTGTTTCCCACGGTTCGGATGACAACATTGAGACAATGTCTATATATGTAAGGGAATTTTTTACTGCATCGTAGACAATCAATTGTACCATCATTTATGAAAGCAGAGGCAAAAGTAGGAGAGTTGCATTTGGCACATACAGGCTCGAAGGGGGTTGAGTATGTATTTGATGCAACCAAAACACCCTCAACCTGGGAACATGAGAAAAACAGTTAATATATTGAACAATATAGTATACAACTACACAAAAAAACAAGAAAAACTGCAGAAAATCGGTGAAGACAATTTTTATGAGCAAAGTGAGGATGGAATTGTAGATGTATACGCACAACAATTGTAGATCTAGTTAGTTTCTTGAGTTCTTGTACTATGCCTATTCACAATTTTGTTACAAAGGTTGCTTGGGTTTTGCGAAAGATCCTTTCTTTAATATCTCTTTTATTTGTTATATTTTTGAAGAGCTTAAGTGGAAATTTCCCTTTATGCAATTGTTGTTCCATTGAGGTAAACAAATTTGAATAGGTGTCGAACAATTGCAGATGGAACATGGAACAATGCAATAGTTGTGTAACATAACTGAGATACATGGACATGTGAAAGTAAAGGACACAAATGGATATGGAGAATGGTACCATTGCCTTGTCGTTGTTTGACTCTCCGTATTTTATATGGAGAATGTGTTGCAAGCCAAGTTTTCTCGCGAGTGTGAAAAATACACCAATGGTTTCGATTGGGTAAGTGTCGTTTCTCTATGCAATTTGGCTGATTCTTGTGTCTAGGATGAAACGATATTATGAAAAAATTGTGTGAATTTTATCCACAATACTTGTTTCGTTGAGAAATATAATCCGATCACAGTCACCACGGTAATATATTGTTTTGGAAAATATATTAAAATTTGTAATGGATATCCTATTACCTGGCAATATATTTTCTGCATGTTTCTGGAGAAGTTGTGTGGGAACAGTCAGTGTGATTGTCATCAGGGCTTCATTGTCTGTCATGTCATCACACATATGGATCTAGTTTTGTTTTCCTTGTCCAAGTAGGTGCTATAGATGACCATTATGTCCCCAACGAAAACTTGTCTAGTTCGACGACTGTTCAAGCCGTCTATTGATAGTATTTTGGGTGTTATAAGTTTAGACCTAGTGACATTTTTTGAACAGAAAAAGTATTGTGAATAGTAGTCTGCATTATTATTTTTTCTTTTTTCCTGGTATAAATGTACAAGTAGACACACAACTTGGATGAAGTATGGAGCCATAGTTTTGAAACTAGACCTCTTAGTCTGTCGAACTTACGCTATGTTCGACATCTCACTTGCACTCGTTGATACTTCTTGTGAACTGCAAAGTATGTGTTGTAGATGAGATCAACATATTTATCATGGCATAGATGAATAAATAGCCGAGGATATTTGTTTGGTAAACATATGAGGAACACGATGTATGAATCTTTACCTTTGGCCTTGTCGGTCTGTTGATGTTTTCAATGATTGACTGCTCATGTCCATGTCACTAGTCCAACTTTTTCTTATGAAAGCATGTGTAGATGAACATCAGAAGCACTAAATAAGAATATGCATTGTATATTGTCAAGGGATACTCAGGAAACGTGAGGAGATAACGGTCAAATTGTATTCCTCAGATTTTTTGACTGCAAAAATGTGTAATGGGGAATAGGGCATGATGGGGGGCTATGGTGGCCAATATTTATATCTCAAAACCTCTGAATCTAGAGGCACAATCTTGAACCCGCCAGCCCGAGAACCCACGATCGAAAAAATGACTAAGTATGGAATGAAGAAATTGTCGGTCGGAGTCGTGATATAGAAGCATGAGTATAAATGTGAACCCGTGAGTCCACCAACCCACGCACATAGACATTTTTGGAAAGACGACTAAGAAAAGAAACCAGAAAGAGAAAGTAGAGGAGAAAAATGAAGGGGAATTCGGTTAAGTATAGAAGAGAGAAAAAAAAGGGATAATAGAAAGTGGGAAAAATAGAAATAGGGAGGGCAATGTTTCCAAGTGAGAAGTCTCAACAAAGGCCCATTGTTTCCAAATCATCGTTTTCTAGTCCAATATTATATGCACCCACCTGTTTTGTGTGTTTGATTTACTAGCACAGTTGGTATACCTTTTCGAAGATTGTACTTCAACCCCCTCTGCTGTGGCATATAAGAATTCATCTTCCTATCCAACTAATCTTTTTCTTTAAATGTAGTTGTTACACGTCAAAATTACTCAGCTGGATAAGTGTCACATGTTCCTCTCAATTGTCGTAAGTGTCACATCTTCCTTACAACTTTCGCAAGTGTCACAAATTGGTCACAAGTGTTGCAAATGATGTTCCAACATACTGCCATGTCAACGACACTAAGGAGACACTTATAACATCTCATATTCTTGATTTGAAGAAGGAGAACTGGTTTACTGAAGTCAAATAAATCTTAACACCTGAAGAGAGCTCTGAAACAAAGGTTTTGAGGGGGAGTGCTCCCCTATATCAGCCCTAGAAGCGTTGGCGGTCCCCTACAAGGCTTCAGGGAGCGTTATAACGCTCCCCTGCCCCCTCTGAAGGAGCGCTACTCATCTTGAAAGCATTAGCGCTCCCCTAAAGCTTACCAAGGAGCGCTACAACGCTCTGATGCCCCTTCTAAGGGAGCGCTGCCTAATTTGAGGCAGTAGTTGGCCCGTTGAGGAGAATAAGGAGAGGATCTTTCGATATTAGGAGGCAGTTGTGTTCAAATTCTTGGTTTCATCAAGAGATCCCTGATCTAAGGAGGAAGTTCCCAACTTGTTCTAAAGATAACTCAGGAGGTTAAGCTCCTCTTAACCTATATAAGCAGGCTCTATGATAGTGGAAAGGGGGAAGAACTGCTGGTATGAAACTTATGATCTTGGAGGAAACACACAGTCAGCCAAAGGAGAGTGATCAGTGAAGCTATTGTTATCTAGGTTGTGGATCTTTCAGGCAAGGGTTAGACGAAGGGGACTTGACGAAGCTGTCGCATTCACATCTACGATTGTAAGTACTATTGTTGTTATTCTCATCAATATGACACGCTTGGCCTGTTTCTTTCTAGTTTGTGTCTAATGTCACATGAACTTATCATTAGTTGATAGATCTGTTTTCAAGCTAATATCAATAGAGTAGGAAATGGTTGTATCCTGTTTGTCTGCAGAACTCAGCGAGGAGCAGAGGATTGGAGCGCAACTCAGAGCGTGCAGGGACAAACATCGATAAAAGGTATTTCTGTCATCCTTCCTTCTCATGTGTTAGCTTAGATAGATTTGAAAGGAAGTCAGTGTCCACGTTAAGAATTTTCTGTCTTAGAGTTAGGGTCAAGCTCTTTGAGGCAATCTACGTGTCCGCAGGGAGATTTTCCTACAACAGAAACTGGCAACTCCACTGGGGAGATAGCCTCAAATCGAAACCTCTTGTTTTGATTTATCCTCATTGACCTAGTTCTACCCCTTGATTGTTTCAGACCTGGTTCACTCCTCTTTTGATTGGTTTCATGAGATGATTGGCTCCTTACCCTATCACACTCAGCATAATTGTCGGAATTGAATTGCAATTTTTTTATTTTTTGACATTTCTGGGAGCTTTTGAAACTGGCGCCCCTGTCCCATTGTTAACAGAGTGCCAACGCTTCCCCATAGTCTTTCACATAGCACTATAACGCTCCTTTCCTTTAGAAATAGAGCACCAACCCTCTTTGGCCCAAAAAACCTTCCAGAATTGCTTTTTCTGGGTTTTACCTCTGTGTCTCCTCTGCTGAGTAACCTTGTGAGTCAATGTTTCTTCCCTTTCAGCCTTCATATCTGTATTTTGCTTGAAGAATAAACATCTTACTAGTTTGGATTTTGTAGCCTTCTTCACTATTGTTATTGAGTTTTTCTGTTGATTAGAGTCCGAGACTCATGCATTGTCTTTCTCTCTGTTTAACTGAGTAAAAAACCTGGTGAAGGTCATCAAAGGCCTACAGACCTCTTTATCTCGATTTCAGTCAAGATCATTGTTCTTCAACTTTTTCTTTTGGGTGTGAAGTTTGTTTTTCTCTTTGATTGTTTCTTTTCTTTCGCTTTTCATTTTGATTGCAACGAAAGGGTGTATTTTTTATATGACTTTTGCTTGTGCTAGTTTGGTTTTTGTTCATACAAAAGATAATTAGCAAGATGAGCATTGTGTTGAATTGATCATCGTTCATATGAAAACAATAAAAGACATCTTTATGATTGATTGTTCATATTAGAAGGCATTTAAAAGTTTTAGTGTTACATCAGGATTTGATTGAGAAAAAGAATTGTTTGAGGACATTCGTTATTTGTGCTTGTTAGTGAAAATAACTTTCTCTCTCCCTTAGATAGATGTTTCATCAAAAGGAAATGACTTCTTATCATATTTGATGCATTCTTTGGGTCTGAGTCATAATCCCATTTGTTTCACTTCCATGCACCCCTTTGCGTAAAGAACAACCATAAAATCAACGCTAATTAAAAGTTATCTAGAAAATTTTCTTTTCTAGGATCCTCCGCCAACAGTAGACTAGGCTTAGTACTTTGGATTAGGGCTGTGAGCATAACTCTCCAAAGTTTCCAAAACAAACCGTAACATCCTGAGTTAGGGAGAGTAAAATCCAATTATCGTATAAGTCTGCCTGGGATCCCCCTCTCACACAGGGGTTATCCATGAGGTCGCATTCGGGTGAGCTACGAGGACTAACCCTCCGTGGTTTAACTAATTGTGGTGGTCAAATCGTATTATGGGGGTCACTTCAAGGTAAATCCACAATTACTGCGTGGAAGCCTTTTAGTTGATTTCAGGCTTGATACCCTGCCTATACGTTCAGATCGGACTGTCGACTGTTCCCACCCAGGGACTGACTGCGAATTGGTAACCTTAGTGGCCATAATATTTAGGGTCTTACACAAGGTGACGGTGAAAGGAAGTCTCACTGTACCTGGAGCAGACATTGGTCAAACTCACTCGGACTCCTTGGAGGGTAAATCCACAATTACTGCGTGGAAGCTTGCACCAAGGCGTAAGTCCGTTAAGCAAGTCACCATTGTAATTGTTCCACCCTATCCCCGCCCCTTCTGGACTTGATCACGCAAGGTTGGATTTCATCACCAACTAGTACGGTCATCAAAAGAAGGTCTTGTTTTCTTGGTTGTGATTCTCATATTTTTTAGCGTGTGCTATTTCTTTTCGTTAGTTGGCCATAGATCTCTTTCGCCGAATCTTCTTCGCCAACATCGACCCTCCACGCCGCTCGCGGAGGCTACAGGGACTTCCTCCAGAAAATATGGAAGGAAACACCCCTTTACCCCCCCATTCTACAGAGGGATCTCCTCAACAGAGCGAGGTTCAAAATACTACAACTTCCTAGGAAGAAGTTCCCATTCCTTTGGAGAATTTTCGAATTGTTTCAGAATCTCCGGAATCTTACCGCATTCCGGAGGGATACGAACGACAGATACTCCGCCTGAATTCTGCTAGAGAATTTGTTGTCATCAATCCTTCTGACATTCTGGCCGGGTCTTCTCAAAACCCTTTAGCCAGTGACCCCTTTTGGACCGCAGGCGTTGTTCGAAGTCCACCACATTTGGTGCAATATCTTTATGGAATAGGGGAAGGTGTCGACGCACCTTTTTCCTACACTGTACCCCCAAATCACTTCACTGGTACCACCACTTTTACAGCCACACCACCCGTTGGTCCAAACACACCAACCGTTGGCCCAAGGTCTACTATTCCCCTCTAGACGGCCCATTCGACAATGGCCCCACACATTCTGACTATCCCTGCCGGTAACGCGGTAGTTAATCAAGCCCCGATTGGCACACCTGTAACACTAAGACCTACACTCCCTTTTGGATTTAGGGCACTGAATGCTCCTTCTCCAACCACTACCCAAATTATACCAGGAAGTTCCATAACTATCCAACAACTCGGAGGGACTGGTCTTGGTGGTCCCAACCCGCTCGGCAACACCGGTCAGTCATTGACGTCTGGCTTTCATATCCCGGGAACTCTACCTCAAACTGGGGGGCATCCTCCCACCGGAGGACAAATTTCATTCGGGGATAACCCTAATGCTGGGGGGCATCCTCCCACCGGAGGAAAAATTCCATTCGGGGGGAACCCTAATGCTGGGGGGCATCCTCCCACCGGAGGACAAATTCCATTCGGAGGACACCCTCATGTTGGGGGGCAACCTCAATCCGGAGCCCACCATCAACCACATGGACAAAATGTGTCCACTGCACCCAACCCGTGGAACGTCCTTTCCCAAGGAAGCCCACAGTTCTCGACAGGACAAAATGTTCAGACCCCGCAGCAACCCCCTTATGGACAAATGCCAAACCCACCCTATAACCCACAAAACCCATCTGGTTATCCTCTGCTCACACATGATTCTCAAAACATCTCAAATCCTATGTACCTTGGTCAAAACCAACCTCACATGAGAGGGCCCACGAGTTATAATTATCCACATAACCCAGTATTGGGCTCCACTGGTGTCCCTCTGCCACACCAACATTACCCACAGGTTAACCGACAACTACCTTTTCTAGCCACCTTGGACCTTCTAGACATGTCTCGGTTAACGAATGATCCTATTTATCATTCTCCGGTTTGGCCAACTATTCCAGCTAAAATTCTTTCTGATATCCCAAAATTCGACGGAAAGTCTGGAGAAGACCCGAACAACCACGTGATGACCTTCCATTTGTGGTGTTCATCCAACTCCCTCATGGACGATTCGATTCGTTTGCGTATTTTTCAACGAACACTTACAGGTTCCACAGCGAAATGGTATATTGAATTACCACGCGCATCCTTTCACGATTTCAACTCCCTTGCCATGTCCTTCCTCACGCATTTCCAACTACCCATTTGATACGAGACGGGTACTGAACTATTAACCTCCCTTCGTCAGACAACTTCCGTACATATCTCCGACCACATTCATGAATGGAGACGTTGACGAAGGCTAATCAAAGCGGTCATTCCTGACCAATTGTTAGCAGAATGGTTCACTAAATCATTGTTACCCCAGATTGCTCGTGATGTTGCCATGGGTGGTGTAGTCACCGAGGAAGAAGCCATTGCCCGAGCTCAGTACTTAGACTTAGTCTATTCGCAATCTGGTACTCTATATGAGTTGATACCGAACGCTACCCGCACCACTAATGATCCATCCAAACCATCGACTGCTTCGCATGCGGATGGAGTTATTGGCTCCGTCAAAACTCAATCTACTACCCAGTCTACTGGAATGATCCAGCGGCCCGCTTCCACGGCTGCTCCCAGTTCGACTGCACCCTCTTCTACCCCCCCTCAAACTCAGGTCTCTGATGTGAATGCGGTCCATTCAACCCCTTCACAACAACTTGGGGGAAAGAAGAAAGCGAGAAACAAACCAAATAAGAACAACAACAATGAACAACCCAAGACCCAACCACAAACCCCTACTGCCCGAAAAAACCCGCAATGAAAACCGAAATTCCCATGTCTCATTTGTGGTGACGATCACTACACTCGAGACTTCCCACATCGCGATGAAGTGGCCAAACTTTTCAAAGGAAATTCACAACCTGCTGTGCTCACTCAGCCTTTTCCGTAGCAACAATATTTGGTTGCACAAACACCCACACTGGGGGGCAGTTCCAACCAACCCCATGATGAGGCCTCGATAAGTGCCCACATTTACATGTTTAACGGAGTTAATCTAACAACTCGCTCTGCGACATATGACACGCCAGTTAAACTTGATAAGCCGAAGATCGCTAACGGTTCTTCGTCAGACCTGTTACCATCCTCCGTTAATCCTCCATCTGTTATCCCTCCATTTGGGCCACTCCAGATTGAGAAACCTTCTTTTGAATCCATCTTACGCCCTCCTAAGAGCACCATCCGGAAATCTACATTCAATCCTAATTTACGCGCTGCCCAAAACTACAATATCGTAGAAGATTTGGCCCAAGCCCCGTGTGCCATGTACGCCTTGGAAGTTCTACAACACTGTCCCAACCAACGTAGAACACTCTTAGCCGCTATCAACGCTTTTGATCCTGAGTCATCAAACTACATCACGTTTAATCTGGATGATCACCAACCGTGACTCTCCCACAAGCTAGCTTTCCAAATCGATGTGGTTGTTCACAATCAACAAATCCACCGAACTATCATGGATGAGGGAGCCTCCACCTGTGTCATGTCTCTAGCCTATTAGAAAGGATTGAAATCACCTGCCCTTAACAAATCCGCTACCATGTTACGCGCCTTCGATGGACGAGGTTTTCATCCTCACGGATTATTACAATCCTTAGCCGTTCAGTTGGGTGGAAAAAATGTTACTATTGACGTCGAGGTGGTCAATGCCCCCCTCGATTACAACCTACTACTTGGAAGAAGTTGGTTCTACGCTATGAATGTCGTCACCTCGTCGGTGTTTCGATGTGTACAATTCCCCCATCAAGGAAAAATTGTTACCATCGATTAGCTTGATTTCTGCACACCTGACGCTCGCATCCCTGCTACCAACAACATTCCTTTTCTGGGAGACCACCCGGTTACGTATGAAAGTGTTGGTGTTGGCTTATTGAAATATTCTAGCCTCATGGGTACTTTCCCTACAACACTTCCACCTACCGCACATCATATTTCCGCCGTCAATATGATTACGACTATGCCTTATCAATCCTTAGAATCATCCGATCCTTGGATTGTGCCTAGTCCTTTGGAATTCAATGTTCTCGGTGACACTATGCCACTGAGCCCAGCCGAGGCCGCATACGTAGCTAGTCAATCTGCCTCTCCCTCTTCGAATACTTCACATTCATTGGCACCCGATACTTATTCGGTGCCCTCGTGGTTGGATTCCCTATCATCTGCGGTTGATTACATTTCCCAAATTTTTCCTTCGGACGAATCTATCATGGAAATGATTATCATTGACGATCTGCCCTGGGATGACAACCACCATCGATCCTCTTTTCTCCCACCTTTGGAATAAATCCACCAAGACATCCGATTTGTCTTCCCTCCCGATGTTACCGAAGCTCCGCAATCTCCTATCCTCACACAAGATACTCTCTTTGAGGGGAACATAGGTAACATATCTACTACGATCACGATTGACATTTAAATCAAAGAAGGTGTCATGGAAAACATTAACCTTGGTGCTAATTGCACACCCAACGAAGTGGTTTCTTACACCTCTTTATTCAAGGAATTATGCGATGTCTTCGCATGGAGTTACGAGGAAATTCCAGGGATCGACCCTTCAATCATCGTACACGAAATCAAAACCTACCCTAACGTGAAATCGGTTCAACAAAAGCTTCACCCGATTCATCCCATGAAAATCGCAGCTATAAAGGCAGAAGTTGAAAAACTTCTAAAATCTGGCTTCATCTATCCCGTCCCTCTAACAGAATGGGTTTCCAACCTTGTTCCGGTTGCTAAGAAACAAGGGACCATCCATGTTTGCATTGACTATAGAGATCTCAACAAAGCTTGTCCTAAGGACAACTACCCTACTCCCTTCATCGATCAAATCATCGATAATTGTGCGGGGAGCGTGATCTTCTCTTTCATGGATGGTTTTTCTGGATATAACCAGATTGAAATCTTTCCTGCTGATCAACACAAGACAACCTTCATCTTCCCTTGGGGTACTTTTGCCTATCGAAAGCTACCTTTTGGCCTTAAAAATGTTGGTGCTACTTTCCAGCGAGCCATGTCGTATGCTTTTCATGACATCAAACATATAGAAGAACTGTATCTCGACAATTTACCCGCACATTCGCTAAATCAATCCGATCACATTGATCATTTACGAGCAATTTTTCTTCGATGTAGGTTCTACCATATTCGTCTGAACCCACACAAATGCATTTTCGCTGTTGAATCCAGTCGACTCCTCGGTTTCATTGTCTCCAAAGATGGGATCAGGGTGGATCCCTTAAAGATCAAGGGAATCTTAGCCTTACCTCCACCTACCAATTTAACCCAACTCCAGAGTTTGCAAGGCAAAGCAAAATTTCTTCGCCGTTTCAACTGCAACTATGCTGAGATCACTAAAGCATTTATGCGGTTACTGCAAAAGAATGTCCCTTTCATCTGGGATGACGATGCTCAATGGTCATTTGACGCTCTCAAGCACGCTTTGACCCATGAACCTTTGTTACATCCCCCTGAATATACAAAAGATTATATCCTTTACTTGGCCGCTTCTACTTCCACCATCGCAATGGTGTTAGTCCAAGAAGACCCCAACGACGAAGAACATGTGATTTATTATCTGAGCAAGAGTTTATCTGGACCCGAACTCAGATATTCGCATGTTGAGAAACTGGCTCTGGCAGCCGTCATCGTTGTCCAAAGGTTCCGCCACTACATCTTATTATGCACCACCACGGTAATCGCAGACTGCAACCCCATGTACCATGTCTTGACACATCAAGTACTTGGGGGAAAATATTCAAAATGGATCATGATTCTTCAAGAATTCGATCTTGAGTTTACAAAGGCTAAAGCCAAAAAATCCCTGGTGTTTGCCGAGCTCATCTGTGCTATCCCTCGTGCCGATGAAAACATTGAACCTATAGATTCTCTCCCCGATGAATCTCTCTTTCTCATCAGCACCTATGATCCTTGGTACGGAGACATTCTCCTCTACCTTCAAACACAATGTTTTCAGCCCAACATCTCTCGTGAAGAGCGTCGACGCATTCGTCACCACTCTCGCCGTTATATCATCCTTGGCGACACTTTGTATCGCCGTGTTATCGACACCATCCTTCGGCGATGTCTGATTCACAAGGAGGTTGAATTCATTTTGAACGATTGTCACCTTGGCGCCTGTGGTGGTCACCTTTCCGGGATGGCCACAACCCAAAAAATCCTACGTGCCGACTACTTTTGGCCCTCGATTTTCAAAGATTGTATCGAGGCCGTCAAAAAATGCCCACCCTGCCAAATCTTTAATAGGAAGGCATACACCCACCCTACGACGCTGCACCCTATTATCGCCATCGGCCCCTTTTCCAAATGGGGCATCGATTTCATGCAGTGTAAGCCTACCTCAGTCAGGGGGCACGGTTACATCATCGTCGCCATCGACTACTTCACCAAATGGGCTGAGGCTATGCCTACCTTCCTTAATCATGGCCGTACGACATATCTATTCCTCTTCAACCACATCATAACTCATTTTGGTGTACCACGTGCCATTGTCACTGACCATGGTGCACACTTCAAAAACTAGATGATGAGCGAATTACATGTCAAATTGAGTTTTCTCCATGAAAACTCATCCCCTTACTACCCTCAAGTGAACGGACAAGTTGAGGCTATCAACAAAGTCCTGAAAACCATGATCCAACGCATGGTAGGGGAAAACAAAACATCGTGGAATTTACAACTGTTCTCCTCTCTCTAGGCCTATCGCACCTATGTGAAAACTTCAACTGGATTCACTCCTTTCCAGTTGGTCTATGGCATTGAAGCCGTCCTACCAATCGAGTGTGAGATTCCATCACTCAAACTGAAAGTAGAACTCCTACCCCATACTTCTGCTGAAGAAGAATGATTTTTGTATCTATCCAAACTAGATGAAACGCATCGCGATGCTGCTCTCGCCAATGAGGCACATAAAAAATGAATTAAAAGTCAATATGACAAATCCGTCCACCCTTGGACTTTCATGGAAGGAGACTTAGTCCTTGTTTACGACCAAGCTCATGATAAATTGGGGATAGGAAAGTTAGAACCCATGTGGCACGGTCCCTACATCGTGAAACGTGTCCTACATAAACGTGCCTACGAATTAGTTGATCATGATGGAATTTCCCTGGGAGAGCCCCGAAACGGGCTTTACCTTAATAAGTACTATGCGTAGATCACCTAGCATTTGTACTTTGTACATTATTGTATTTAGTTTTGGTGTGTCTATTTCTTTCGCATGCTCGAGTCTTTACCGTTGCCACTCATGACTGTGCCTGTGTTTTCATGCACAGATGACGTCTTCCTTTCCTATATTTTTTGGGTTCGCGGATGGCGCTAGCCAACATACCCGGAACATTGCTTCAGCAGCTTGGGTTATTTACCAATTTGACCAGGTGGTGAGTTCAGGAGGCATCTGTTTAGGACCAACAACCAATAATATGGCATAATATCACGTTGTCATTGGACAGTTGACCCAAGCCTCCTCCCTAGGTATCTCTCACATCATTATTTACTTAGACTCCCAACTTGTGGTGTATCAACTCAACCGCATCTACGCTATCCGTAGTCCTATCCTACTACGTCTACACTTGCAAGTTCGTAGTATCGAACGAATGTTCGATTACATTGAATATAGACACATTCCGAGAGAAATTAATAGTGTTTCGGATTCATTAGCTAATTATATCATGGATCGGTATCTTGCCCACATATAAGATTCAAGGAAAACAAAACTGTACATTACATGTAAATTAAAACACTTCACAGACATCATCATGTACAAATCATTGGCATCATAAAAACTCGAAACTATATGTATATATATATATATATATATATATATATATATATATATATATATGGCGTGACTGAAATGTTTGTATTACATCAAAAATCATGTAGAAAAGAAAAATATTGGGTCTTTCTGCCCATACAACGTCGCCTGACAAGGCATACAAAAAATATGATCATCGGAGAGACTCTAATCTCCCCACACTACGTTGTGCTGCGAGTAACACATCATCGCACACACTACATGCATCAATAGAGAATTGATATTCTCTGGTACTCCTACGGTGTGCCTTTGTAGATGTAAAGGCACTTCCCCCCTCCGCAGAGGAGGGATACCCATCGTAAGGCCTTGGAGGTTCCTCTCAACCTCCCAGAGACCTATTGCTGGTACTATCAGATCTGCTGCAATCGGGGTGCCTCCGCGACGTCCTGGTATCGGTATATTAGTCGGGCGCACTGCTCCCTTGTCTGCATGTTGGAAACAATACATCTATTAGAACTCTTTTACATACCCCAAAAAAATACACATACATCAAAAACTTAAAAAACAAAAATTAGACAAGGTATGGCTCAGTCTCTTACCTGACTCATCCCAGTCTTCCCCCGCGGGAAAAATTAAGTCCATGCTCCCGTGGAAATCTACATTAGCATAAGGGAAGTCCTCTATCCAGAGGTACTTCCATCTCAGCCAGGCAAAGAAATTGCCAGTGAAATGGAATTCTGACTTCGACACTAGCCTTGGAGACAGACTAGTCCACCTCTCCATCCTAGGTTCATCCACTGGTCCTACCGCCAATGCTGTCTGAGGCTGCATCTGAGGGATGCGCTTTAGAAAAAACGAGACAAAAAATGAGCCATAACCAAACTGCTTCTGACCAGTCCTGCACCGTGAGATCTGTTCCTTCACATTTCGAAGGAACGCTACACTCCAGTTGAACAATGTTGGTTCCAAACACTGAACACCATAAGCCACCTGCGATCTTGATGCCAGATGGGCGCTAGTGCTTCCTGTCACGCTTGTGATAGAAAATAGTATAGACCGGAGGGGCAAATCTCGAATATCCTTGATAGGGATCCTGCCCCCTACCAACCTTGCTCCTGGGATGTAGTGGCGTGCCAGATACATGTCCACTTGTTCAGGTAGCGCCCTCTGCCCAGTGAAAGATATGGGAACCCCTCTTTTCGAGAGGCCGGTCAAAAAGTACACGTCTTCTAACTCAATGGTTAAAAGATGTGTGCCGATTCAGAATCCTTGTTCTGCAACGTCCCAGAGGCCAATCATATGCTCGAGCAATAAAATCTCTCTCTTCATTTTTTGTAACTTGAAGAACTTGAGCAAGCCACAAGATTGCAAAGCGGCCCACGTACGAGCACTCCGTAGGGCGGCTAAGTCATCCATCTCATGTTCCCTCTCTTTCCATTCAATCATGATTGCCGAAGTTACCTACAAAACAAAAAAAAAATTAAAGAATTCGTTATTTCCACGTTTTGTCAATTCCGACAATTTTCAAAAGCAATTTAAAACATGAAATAAGATGCCCACATAATCTAAAAGAAACCACTCACTCGTTTTAACCACCACGCCCTCCCCTAAACATTTAACATTTATCAAACAATGATGAAAACGTTTTAAAAATTCAAAACGACTTTGGGGGCTGAGTGGGCACTTGGGAGGATTTTTTATGAGTTATTTTACTAAAAACGACCTATCTAATTGACCACAAGGATGTTGACATCTTAACCATCCTTCTTTAAAGCATTTTTTGTAAAAGAATTCTCCTTTTCCATTAGTTTTTGAAAGAGGCCGATTTGGTTCTAATTGGGGTGACTTAGGGCTTCGTGTTTTAAAATAAATAATGCTATGAAAATGGATGTAAAACCATGCAATTGAAATAGCAAGAGATGGACACCTACCTGGTCCAAACGACGAGCAAAACGGTGAACCGTAGCTCCGGCAGCGAGAAAAACAAGATCTGCTTCAAAATGAGATTCTCCACTACTCCAAAAATCCTTGCAAAATGAAATGGTAAATGAATTTTCAAATCAATTGTTATTTATAAATTTTCATTTTTTATAAGGTATGGTCATTTTTGGGTTTCTCTAATGATGTAATGGCTTCACTAAACCCTGGTTTGTAGTTCTGGCATCGTAGGTTTCCTTGCAGTCCTGATGGATTATTCACCTTATCGCACTTATGAGCATAGTCTTAGTTCGTTCTCAAGCTCGACAATATGAGAACGCAACTGGGTAAACTTTTATCTCTTTTTGGGACCCGTACGGATACGAACACATGAAAAAGGAACCCCTCTGGAGTCTTCTTTAAACCCTTTTCAGACTCTCTAAATATGAAAAGATTGTCGAGTGATCTTGCTTCCTTTCACACTCGTTAAAAGGTTAGAAAGGGCGTCTTTCGAGCGATAGTTTAACCCTTTTTCCGTCTCGTTGGACTATCGTACGAAAAAGGAACTGAGAGAGTTCTCTTTTAAGTGTTTTTCCAAACTCTATAATCCTGAAAAACCTTCGAGTTTTCTGTCTTTGGACTCGTTAAAGCACACATCGACAGGCCCATATGGGACTGAACCCTTACTTCTTGCGGTTCGTTAAACAAAGGAAGAGGAACTTACCGAAGGTGAGTTATATCGATCATGTGTTATCCTCCTCGAGCTCATTAAATCAAAAAGAGGTACTCATCTATCTGGATGGGGGAAAAATTGAAAGGAGCAAGCCAAGCAGTCTCTTGAGAACATCATCTAGCACTTCTTAGAGTTGCCCTTGAACATGACACTTTGTCATAATCCGCTGAACCTCTGCACTGAGCCAATCCTCTGCGTTCCTTTCACTCATTTGGGTCACCCGACGCAAGTCACACTAGCCACTGTATAGTTTTGGTCCATGTCATGTTTTGTTGTTGTGCCCCAGTGTTCAAGGGAAGTATCCGCCTCGAGAGTCAGCCATCCCAAGTATCTTGCCTCAAAACCTGTGTCAGTCCATGTCCGTTTGATTTGCCAATTACATCTCCATGTCCGTTTCGTTTCGTTGATGGGGGATACATCAAGGCCCTCCCTCGACGAGTCTATTCCCGTCGACTCCAACACATTATCTGGGAATCAGACTTAGAAACCAGTTGGTACTTTGGGACCTGCATGCCTCAATGGCAGGCCACCTCACATTCAACAGTAGGTTTACACGATTGACCTCTGATCGAATGATTCCACGGGTGTTCGACTTCAACTCATCTATTCACATTCGCTGGAATGTACTAGGGTACCTTGGGAATCATTGACATTAATGGTGATCTCCCTCACACTTGTTAACGGTTCACACCATTGACCGGTAATCAAGTGGTTTCTTCTACGTTCGACATCAAGACATCTATTCACATGGTCAGATCCGTGCCATATTGGGATTGGTAAGAAGACCCTGGGTTGAGCGATCACTTTGATCTATGCTTTGCCCAGGATGCGAAGGAATTTCTATTGGACAAAGAACACATACACTGTAA
This sequence comes from Picea engelmannii, assembly GCA_009831015.1. NCBI lineage: Eukaryota > Viridiplantae > Streptophyta > Pinopsida > Pinales > Pinaceae > Picea > Picea engelmannii. Next base: position 193,815 of record ML779017.1, on the reverse strand, counting down.
CATAGATCCACTTTGTATTGGTCGTGGCTATGTCTTGTCATCTCGTAGATCCACTGTGTATTCTTCGTGGCTACGATCAGTCCGAGTCATCAGAGTATAGATCCACATTGTATCTTCGGTGGTTATACCTTTTTATCAATACAATTATGGATCCGCAGTGTATTTTATGGTGGCCATATCCTACTAAGTCTTGATCACCCAAGCATAGGTATGCCTGCCTTGGGTTTTGAATTATATCATGATACTCGTTGGATGTTTGTGTGCAGCTTCTGTCAGGTTCTCCAAGTCTATACCCTTGCTTGGACGTCTAAAAAGTATTTCAGTTATCAGTTGACATATTCTAACTTCGTACTTTGGGGGGCAATCTGTTACACGTCAAAATTACTCAGTTGGATAAGTGTTGCATGTTCCTCTCAATTGTCGTAAGTGTCGCATCTTCCTTACAACTTTCGCAAGTGTCGCAAGTTGGTCACAAGTGTCGCAAATGATGTTTCAACATACTGCCATGTCAACGACACTAAGGAGACACTTATAACATCTCATATGCTTGATTTGAAGAAGGAGAATTGGTTTACTGAAGTCAAATAACTCTTAACACCTGAAGAGAGCTCTGAAACAAAGGTTTTGAGGGGGAGCGCTCCCCTATATCAGCCCTAGAAGCGCTGACGCTCCCCTACAAGGCTTCAGGGAGCGTTATAACGCTCCCCTGCCCCCATTGAAGGAGTGCTACTCATCTTGAAAGCGTTGGTGCTTCCCTAAAGCTTACCAAGGAGCGCTACAGCGCTCTGATGCCCCTTTTAAGGGAGCGCTGCCTAATCTGAGGCAGTAGTTGGCCCGTTGAGGAGAATAAGGAGAGGATCTTTCGAGATTAGGAGGTAGTTGTGTTCGAATTCTTGGTTTCATCAAGAGATTGGGCCCCGCAAAGTAAAAAAAATTATCTCTAACTACGGATGCAGGACCCCAACCCTGCAAAGTTGAAGTAAACAAAAGCAAGCAACAAATACCAACAAGCCCAACCGCAGGTGCAGGTCCTCAACCTTGCAAAGTTGAACCAAACAACAACAAGCAGCAACCGACGAACCAACGAACAAGAAGCACCCACTGAATCAGTAAACAATGTATGTATCTTGAACGATGACCAAATTGCATTCCAAGCATAGAAGAAGTATGGAACATACAATGGCTACGCAACTGGCGGTGGACAACAATATTGTCCAAATTCACTGCAACATTGTATGAAAAAATTCGAGGAAAAATGTACTGTGAGAAGCCTATTTAGGTAAACATTTAAGGCCGTGAGGTTGTTTAAGAGCCTCGCAGTATGCACACATTTAAGTTGTTAAGCCTGTTTAAAGACCTCGTGCTATGTAAACATTTAAGCTCTCAGGCCTATTCAAACACCTCAAAAAATGTGTCAATGCTCTAAACCTTTGGTATGTAAACATTTCAATACAAATAGAAATACTAAAAACATTAAAAAACAACGCCGATGCTCATAACTTTCGGTATGTAAAAATTTCAGTAAAAATGTAATAAAAGTTAAAAAAGAGCGTTTAAGCTCAAAACTTTGGATATCTAAACATTTAGAGCATTGGGAACAACCAAGCTCGCAATAAGACCTCCAATATATTCTCCAATGAGACGATGACATATAGTTTGAACAATACAGAGGATGCACAAATTTATAGTGAAAGGACATATTAATATGAAGTCAATGGAATGTTTTTACAATACATTTACACATTCAGGAAAATATCTACAATCTAAATAAGAATGTCCTTACAATACATCTACACAAGACAGATTAAAAAAAGTCAAAGAGAGATTGAGAAAAAGTCTATATCAATGATAACTTAAATAAAGTCAATTAAAATCAACGGTTGACTTTGGTCGATTACGTTGAATGCCCCATATCTGCAATCTAAATAAGAATGTCTCAACCATACATCTATTCATCCAAGAATGACTGAGAAAAGTCAAAGAGATTAAGAAAAGTCAATGTCGATGATAGCTCTGGTGTGTCACCAAAAATTAAGACGACATCATAAATTGTATTTGTGTGATTGACCTATGCCAATGTCGATCATAACTCCTGTCTGCCACCGAAAATTAAGACAACAGCATAAAATTTATTACTTTAGTTTTGTTAATTTTGGGTGTATACAGAGATTTTTTTTTTTAAATAGACCCCAGAAAACAGTCATAGGCGTAAGATATAAAAAAAAACTAGGTTATATCCGCCGGAATCGATACAGAAACAAGATGCAAATATCAAGGTTTGTGTAGTTATTAATGAGTGTTGATTAGTTATTCCGGGGTTTTTCAGCATGCTGAATCTATATATGCATTCAAAAATATAATTTGTACAATTTAAATAACAGAAAATAATTTTATCCAAATTTACATCACCAAATTTCGCAAAAAAAACCCAAAAATTAAAACGTTTAGCCAACACCACCGTTTTATAATATCCCATCAGCAGGTTTCGTTGCCTTGCTGGAGACTACAAGAAACGTAAAATGAAAGAAAAAGGACGATGATTAAATATTGCCACCACCATTTAGACACGCAAAGGCCACGCGTTGTGGTAAAATATTGCCATCAACGTCCAGACAATCAAAGCAACCAGGTCCAGATTCCCTTCTCAAATGATCACGCAAAGCCCCCACATTGTTTCGTGCGTATCGAAGCCGTACCCAATGGCTCATTTTTGCCTTGAATTTTTAGGGATGCCTTCTGAGATTATCTAATTCAATATATACTTCCAACCGGCTTATGGCGCACTGCGCCATATAAATGTATGCATGACATGATTTTACAAGTTTACTTTGATTATATTGCAAGTTAACGATCATTGCACAAGCAAATGTAATTCCCCTGGCCCCATATTCATGACTTCCAATATGGATCAAAAGATACCGTACAATTATTTAAAAGCTTTCTTCAAATGAGAAGACACCTCATACATATATATGCGTTGGGTCAAGCATGATATATATATATATATATATATATATATATATATATATATATATATATATATATATATATATATATATATATA